>VWZS01002971.1:95716-105716 GCA_013397075.1 Rhabdornis inornatus | reverse complement strand
CCCTGGACTGTTGAGCATCCTAGTTGTAAGGACTTTGTCCATCCTTCTCCAGAATGGAGCTCTTCCTATTTAATCTGTCATGGATACAAATATAGGGACAGAGAGAGAAAACCCCTTTCTTCCAGTCATCTGACATGGGGATGAATCTCTGTGCCAGTGGTGACAGATTAGCCAAAGACTGTAAAACACAAAGAGAATCTGCAGAATAGGGAGTGGTAACCAAGATGAGTAACCTATTCTGTCACCTGGAGTAATGCTTTCTGCTCCAGCCCAATGATTTATTAATGACTACACATAAATTAAACAGGAGAAGTTGCAGGAACACACCTTAAGCCAGGAAAAGACTATTTGGTTGGTTTGCTGGTCCAGGTGACATCCTTCTTGGGCACATGAAAGAACGACACCAGCTCTCCCATCTGCTGGGGACTGATCTCAAGGGTCCTGATGGTGTATTTTGTTACATGAAAGAAATGCCAAGCTGTTAGGGCATATTTTGAAGAAAGATGGACACTGCTGCATTTTGCCCCAAGTGTTTGCTTGCCTGTAGTGTGAGGTGGGTAGGTAGGTGGGTATGAGGAGCTGCACACTGGGATCAGTAAAGCCAGCCCATTCCACCCTTTGGCTTCAACAGGCTGCCCTGGAAGCTGTGCACCAGTTATTGGACCATTCCTTAGCCCCAGTCACTGGCATAACCCATGTAAACAGAGAAATAAATGACAAAAATGATAAAAACAGCCACCATTCCAAAAGAGGGCATGGAGATGGATGGCCAGGGTTGTGTTAGCCCAGGGCTACACTCTTAGTTTATGTCTAGTCAGCCATCTAGCCTCTATTTTCTAATTAAATGTTTGTGCCAAGAGCACCTAAGCATTTATGAAAAGTTTTATCAGCCACCTGACTTTTGCTTTGGTGCCCAAGAGACTTGCTAGAAGTGTATGGAAAACATGCCAGACCTGGATTAAATTCCAAGTCTCCCTGGTTCCAGTCTAGTTCTTTAACTGCAAGATGTCCTGCCTCATTTCCAAAAGTTTTATTATATCCCCTCGTCCCAAATACGTGTCAAAGTCATATCTGCTTGAGGAAAGCATTCATCAAAGAAAGGCATGTGAGTAATTCTATCATGTTATTACATGTGGCAAATTAACTTGTCACATGTTGGAGAGAGAAAACCTGGGTTTTACTGCTCTTGCCTGAAATGGAACAAACTCACTCAGTGTCCTTGTGCAGACTGAGTCTCTCTTGACTGAGACCTCCTCATGTGATGCCACCTGCGTTATTGTGGGCTTAATTGCAGCACTTTTGTTGTTGTTAGTTGCACTTATTTGCTCTTGAGCATGTCATATTGCCCTGGCGTGTTTTCTTTTTTCAGACTTGACACAGAGCTCCTGAAGTCAACTTAACAGAGACTGCTCCACTGAAAGCTTTCTGAAATCGTTCTTAAATTACGATGCATAATCTCTTGAAATTAAGTCAATTCAAATGTAAGTTTAATTTGGCTCCTTCCTATTAACTGATTCCTAGTGTACAAAAAAAAAAAAAAAAGCTTCAGTTAAGTACTTAAGATGGCATTTAATTGGTCCTGAGTATCACACTACTCTGTGTAAAACTCTCTGTAGTCTTTAAAAACTTTAATCACTTCCTTTCAGTCAGGGCTAGATTTCTTAGGTGTATAAAAGCCTTAAAGTGGGACCCACCAAGAAATTTGTTCCAAACTCCACAGCTGCTCTCAGTGCTTCTTTGTACCTCTTGATAAGTAAAGTGTTTCTTGGAAACTCTTGGAAAGAGTTTTAAAACTATCAGGGATGGTTGTTGCTGGTTTTTTTTAGCTCTAATTAAATGAAGGCACGGAAGCACCAGTAAATAAGCAGCTGGAGGAAATAAGGAATTCTCATTGCTTCTGAGGAGACCTTTTTAAATGGGCAAGAGGGTTAGGAGGCTCTTTTACTGCTTTCTGCTTATCCTGAACAGTTATAGCTCACTAGGCTGAAACTGGAGCACCAGACAGAGAAATGGAAAGTTACCCAAAACTGCTTGCTTGTTTAAAAGTAATATATATTATTGTTAGTCATTCCATGGCATTAGATCCTGCAGCTACGTTTCAGTTAAGTGTTCTTCCATGGGCATGTTCTCTTCCTTGTTTCTTTTTTGGCAGTAGCGTTTCTTTCTAAAAGTATTTTAGTGCTTAGATGGCAAGCTACATTTTATCCATATAATGTTTAATTTAATAAGGCAAAATGTGATTATTTGGATTAATTAGAGCATGTAAGAACTCTGTGTGTATGCACTTTTGATAGTCACTTTTAAACACGTGCTTATATCTATTGATTTATAAATATTTGAGGTATATTTATGCAAATTTGATATACTAGCAATGCGAGGCATTATAGATCATTTGCAGGAGTGTTGTAGTGTGAATTCACATTTAGGCAGTGAGCAGCATTCATTAAATGTCCGTGCTTCAGCTGTGTGCTTGCAGGGTGGTATTTTTTCCTGTGAGGCTTAGCTATTAAATCCACTGTAAAATACTGCAGAGTTGTATCTCAGCCTTTTCAAGTGATCACTTGACTCCGGTGACTGTTTGGTATGGAAGCTATAGTCAAAATATGTCTATTTAAAACAGATGTAGTCATTAGGAGGCCCTCCAAACTGTGCTTCTCAGCTTCTTCCAAGTCAAACTTCTCCTAGGTCAAACCATCTCCTAGGCAGGTTCAGACAGGGATGATTATCCCTGTTTCCCCACATATCAAGTGTAACCACACTGCTGCATTGACAAGGGGCTAGTGCCATAAAAACAGGACTCATTACTTAGTTATCAGATAAGTTTGTTGCCATTCATGCTCTCCATTCTGTCTCACTCGTGCTATTTAAATGTGGAGCTAAGAATAAATATTAGTCCTTGCTTATCAACAGGCACGGTAAGGAATTTTACTGCCCTGAATGGTGCCCAGGGTTAGCTTTGGATGGCTGTTTGTTGCACACCATTGCAACAGTCTGGACAGAATGCCACAGGGAAGGTCCTTGGGGCCACTGTGATCCCAGAGAAGCTGAATGCCAGTGCCCAGGGTGAATTTAACCACGGTGTGATGAGCAGGAGGAGTGGGCTGTAATAATCTTCTGTGAGAGAGAGAAAGAGCAGAGCCTGAGCAGGGCCCTGCCAGCAAGAGAAAAGATTGCTTTCCAGACTGCCCCAACCATGACCTCAGGATAGGGATTTCTGACTGACCCTGTGCCATGAAGCATTAAAAACGCAACAAAATGATCCACTGGGCTCTCACTTCTTGACCTCCCTGTGAGCACAGAAGCTTTTCTAGCTCTTACTGAGAGAATGATATAATTTCTGTAGTTATCTTTACAGCTTTCAGACTGAGTTTCTCACCTGCTTAAAGAGAGCTGTGACAACCACTATCATTTCTTCTGAGTATTGTCTTGTTTATTTTTCTTCGAGTTTTTCTTGCACTTCAGTCATTTGCTGATGGGCCAGAATCATGTGAAATTACCCACACAACATTTCAGTTGTCTTTTCTTAATTTGTCATTTTGTTCAGATATCCAACACATTCTTTAGGACTGGGGAGCTGCTGCCATTGTGTACAGAGGGTAGACAGGAAAGGGATAGCTTTTCGTGGGGAATGGACTTGGTGGTCTACAAGCACAAAATGTCAGACCCTGTCACAGAAATCACAGGTGAACAAAGGCAGTAACTTTGGGTTTGGATATAGGTCTGGGTAGAGTTGAGTTGTCTTCCCAAATTTGTATCATGCAGAGCTTTTCCTACCTCTGTAGGAAACAAACAGGTACAAACAGGTTTGTATGATACAAACAGTGCTGCCACCTGCAAACAGGTGGTACAGGTGTGTGCCTGGTGCTACAGGGCAGGGTCTGAAGGGCATTCTCCATCACTAAGCAAAGCAAACAGCGTGTCTTGAAGCCAAAGCTACCACTGCAGAAGAGTTTCAGTGGTGAGGCAATTTGGGTTGCATCCCTGTATTGACTCTAGAGTTTGTCAGCGTCACCCTGCTGCCTGCAAGCTGCCCATATTACAGTCATTCTGTGCTGCTGTAGTGTGGAACATTGTGATCAGCCTCTGGATGCTCCTAAATTAAGGCAGATCATCTTTGCCTCCTAAGAAATCTCCAGAACCCAGCTGCAGCCATAAAGCTGCTATCAAATGCAAGCTGGCTGCAGTTCAGAATCGGGGCCAATATTTTTAACAGCATGAAATTTTGTTGTAGGCCCTCTGGAATGATTCTGTATGTGAAATGTTGAACTGGAGCAAAATCAAGACTGAAGTCCCCTGTGTGGAAAAACAGGTGAAAAAAAGGTTAGCTGTGTTTGAGAAGGGGGATGCATCTCTCATATGTATTACAGATAGAGTCTGATGACATTAATTTGGAAGAGGTGTATCTTTCGCTGTTGGCTTATGTTCACAAATGCATTATAATGTCATGACCTCTTTTGTCTGAGTTGGCACCAGTGGAACATACCAACCATATCAATCTCATCAACAATCAGAAAATAAGTTGATATTTTATGCTAGTAATTAAACCCTAAGCTCTACCCACTTTTTAAGGGCCTGAACTTCTACATGTACTTTCATACTGCCACTGGTGGCTTTTTGTTTGCATTACAGCAGCCTGAGAGTAAACAAAAGGCAAGATCCAAGATAGGAAGGCAAATTGGTTTTGCAAACATGGCAAAGAAAGTGTGTGAAATCAAATGCCAATATTAATGCAAGACATCTGCTCTCTGTTCCAGTTCTGGGCGAAGTAATCCAGTCCTAATTATACACTGCTGTGTCCTCTACCAGCTAAGGAGAATGGTGCAGCCATTCTTAGTACTGGTGTATAAATTTCTTTTTGGATCTGATAGATACATTAGATGCAGGGGAGGCTTTTCATTTTTTGGCTGTCAGTTGCTTTGGGTAGCACAAAGAGAGGGGAGGAGAAAGGTTGCAGCAGGAAAAGATCAAAATCTTCCAAAAAGGACTCTGCTCCTAGAATAAAAATTTTTCCTAGAGAACTTTCCCTGCAGACCTCAATCAATACTATTCTCATCTGACTGCACATATTATTCATTAGGAAATATTGGCAAGATGTGCACTATAGTGTATGCCTTCATTAGAGCCTCCACCTGCCTGCTTTTATCAGAACATCTTCCCTAACTTTCATCTTCATTGAACTTGTTTCTCTCTTTGGATTCAGAGAGAAATCTTGTAATTTCACAGGATGGATTTATTTTCAAACAAACAAACACCAAAATATTCATCTCTTTGGTTTGTGTATGTGGTTTCTCATCTCACGCGTTAATGAATCAAGAAGATTATCACCATTAGATTCAGACTGAACTGGATGCTGATAAATTCAAGTGCAAAACACAGCCCAGTGCAGCAGACCTTCCCTGACATGGGAATAGTTGGAATTCCTCTGTTGTGTGTTCAGCTGCCACACCGTATCCTTTGTGTGCACCTACAGCTCCTGTGCCAGCAGCCAATTTCCTATGGGATCAACATTTTTAGATGATATGTTATTAGAATGATGTTATGAAGACCTGGCAAATGTCATCCACGCCAAGTAGAGGCAGAGGGAGCCACAAAACATAGGGAGACACAAAACTGGCAGTGTCTTAGGGTATTGTTATCCCAAAGCAACATGAGCCTGACATCGCATTTTATCTTTTCAATTCATGTGTTTCCATCTCCAACCACTGTGTCAGTTTTGCCTGGTCTCTTTAGTGCAAGGCAGTGAAGAAAGAAGCTGTCTTATTGAAGAAGGGCACTGGGATTTTTGGACAATATGTTGTGGTCTAGCTCCATGACTGGGACCCCTGTATGCTGCTGCAGTTTAAAGAAGAGCTGATAGTAAGAGACAATGAAAAGGCAGCTCCATGGCTCTGTCTCTGCCCACCCATCTCACATTTGATTAGTCTCTGCTTGACATCAGGCTGGGAGCAATAAGCTCTGATCATAACAGAGTATGTGGCATGAAGCCCGAGAGCTCCATGTGTCACTCCAGAACCAGACACTGTCTAACTGGATTCCTCCATGAAACAACTGAGGCAGACGTAGAGATGACAGATCTGTCTTTCAGGTTTATGTACTGCACCCACCAAGGTGAGGAGTAAAAGTATCTGCAGGAGAACACTGCAGTAGCAATGAACTTTGAAGTGGAGAGGAATGTACAGAAAAGTCAATTATTGATCCAAATGAAAGCGAGGGATGTTAAGAAAACACTGTCACTAGAGTGTATTCATAAATTTGGAGGTGTCTTTTTGTGTTAAGGATTCATTTCCACTTACTTTAAAGAAACTCTGCACAGGCACTGCTGTGTGAGGTGGCAGTCACAGTCCATGTGTTGGTTTGCTCAGAAGGATTGGGCTTAAGGTACATTCCTGAACTTCTGTTGAACTTCAGTTTGATATGGATTGAAATCTTACATCACTGTTGAGACCTGATGGACCATACAAATGGAAGAACACATCTCACTTGAGCCCGGGAGAGTTTTGAGAGGTGGAAGGAGAAAGGAAGCTTCTACTGGGAAAGCATCTCCTCTATTTATGCTTTTCCCAGGGAAATCCAGCCTGTCCCAGCTCCTTGTCTGGGCCTCCTCTAAAGCTGTCCACTTGGGTCCTTAGACCTCTCCCTGCCTGTATTGGTACCTTCCTGATACTAGCTTCTCATGTAGAAATAAACTTCATGGATTCCATTGCAACTGAGCTGTTCTGGACATGAGAGGTGCAGAATCTGCCCATTAAATGTCTTATGAAACAGGAAACAGTCCAAAAATTTAGGTCTTGCTACTTTTATTTCTGAAAAAAAAAAATCTTTTTAACTTTTTGCTATGGAGAGCAGCAGCAAAACTTCTGAATAACTAATTTATCCACTGTAAAGTTCCCTAAAAGGTCATTACAGACTGTAAAGCCTAATGGCTTAAAGTTCCAGCCTTATATCACAGTGGCAAAGAACTCATTCTCTAGAGTTTTATTTTTGAAGCTTTGCCATTTTCTTCTGTCAAAGGAAATGCTGTACTTTTAACACACAATTTTCTTTATTAAGGGTTAGCCTATATTTATGAAAATATTTAACATTCATTTCACGTAAAACCTAGTAACAGAATCGAGTGATTTATTTTCACAATGCATAGGCAGAGAAGTAGAGCAAGCCAGAGTTTAGAAATAATTGAGGTCTGTAGATCTCAGGTATGTATTTAAGTGGTCTTTTGAACTGCCACCCGTGTTCTGTGTGAACATAACTTTTCAGAGCACTTGTGATTTTCCTCCTTTACAGGGCTGCTGAATTGTGGTATGAGGTCAGGCCCGTGGTCACTCTCTTCTGACACCAGCAAGGTAGGTGTAAGTGATTCTGAAATGGGTAAAAATACAGAGATGTTTTGTAGCTAATTTAGTACAGAACTGTGCAAATTGTCTCGGTTATTTGTGTGAATTCAAGAAATAAAACCCAAGTGTCAAACTGGCAGATAAAAGTCTTATCTGCAGAGAAATCTGACTTTGAAAACAACTGCTAAATTTACTGTGTGCAGGGTAGTCTTTGGTACGGCCTGGTGCTGCTTCACTATGGGATTCTGACTAGCACACGTGACTTAATCACCTTCACTTTTATTGTGAATTCTTTTTTAATCCTGTCAGCTGAAAGATAAAATAAAAAACATATTAACCTCCCTGATGAAGCTTTAAAATTCCCAACACTGAAACATTAACCAAGTCCTTAATTAAGAAAGACTGAAAGTAGAAGAATGCTTTTATGTCATTAGCTGGTTTTTGCTCCAGTCATCTGCCTCATTCAAGCATAGGATAATATGAAACCTCACGGGTCTGCTAAAGGCTGGACTTAAGTATATTGCGGACTTTGCAATTTAATAAGAATGGGGTGTTGTTCTTAAGAAACTTCATTTTCTCTTGCTTGTGCTCAAGCCAAAAGGAAAAAGGTATGAGCAGCTGGTGAGCAAGAGCCTCAAGTTAGACCTAGAGGCCTGAGCCCAAGCCCTGGCTGCACAAAGGTGTGTTTATTCCTGAGTGGCTTTCCCTCACGCACTAGGAATAGCAGGAATTAGTATTAGGCCAGAAACTTTCCTAGGCAGAGCACAGCTGCTCACTTTTTTCTGTGGTTTCTGCAGTACTGAGCATGATGGCTTCTCAGAACTGCCTAGCCAGGGAGTGTGAGGCACCATAACTGAATGAAAACCAGTGCACCTCAGTGATGAACTGGGACATCAGTGATGAACTGGCACCTCAGCAGCAGTGTTGTCTGGTCCTCCTCCAGCAGTGACCTGTTTTAGTGCTTTGCTCCAGAGAACAGAGGGTTGGGGAGCTCAGGCTTATTCCCAGACACAGATCTGTGTCCAGTTTTCCCTGTAACTCGTTATGGGGCTGGTTGCCTACACAAGCGCTTTCTAAAGGAGTCATCTAGCTGTTCTTCTCTAGTGTCAAGGTACTAAAAAAATAAGTGTGGTAAAATTCCTTGTATGAGACTTTTAATCTACTGGGTGAAGGAGGCTCAAAAATTACTGAAACTTTCTCATTCCTCTGAAATTACTCACTGAGCAGATGTAATGGAAACAAACACAGGACAATGCTTTGCCACACTAGAAAAAATAATTTACGTAGAGCAGGGACCTTTACACTGGGGTTTGTCTCTTCACCTTATTAAAGTTGTAAACCTAAAAATTCCCATGACTGCAACTGCAGGATTGCAGCAGACTGCTCAAACTGCAGGATGTGTGTTTGGAAATGAAATGTTTTGGTGGTTTTGGCATTATTTTTCTCCCCTTGCGTGACGCTCCCTCATGCACCCAAACAAGTGCAAAATTCTCTCTTGCTTTTTCCCTCCAGGTCTTTTTTCATGCCCAGCGACCCTACCTTTGTCATCTCAAGTGCAAACATCATTTCTGAAGAACGATACCAAAGTCAGCCTCTGTTTCCTCAGCTTCTTCCCACTCTACCCTTGGCATCCCAACAGTGACCTTGAACTCCAGTGCATGCAGACAAACTTCTGCCACTCAGTAAGTCTGTGCTTAGATTAAACCACACCATCCCTGTGGCAAGCTCAGAATTAAGGCTCAAGGCTTGCATACCAAGATCTTGAAATTATGGCTCTGCACCCAAAAGTCTCCTTGGCCCCAGTGAGAAAAGGAATGGGCTCAAGGACCAAAAGCATGCTCAGAAATGAGTTGATGCACGATGTTCCCCAAGGTCAGTATTTTTCAAATGCTGCTGTGTTCTTTCAAAGGAAGAAAAAAAAAATTATTCATGGAGTTAGAAGGACCAAGTTCCTGTGGGTGCAGTATGTGCCACAGAGTGGAAATTAAAAACCAGAGAATTAACAGGGTTTGTTGTGTTACAAAGCTGAAAGCATTTTTATCCTTATATGAGTGTACTCACAGAAAAAACATACTGCACTAATGAAACACAACTTTATGTTCCCAGCCATATTTATTGTTTGTTGCCAAGCAGTCTTAGCTATGGGTTTGTTTGGTTTATCATAGGGGTGAAGAGGAGGTGCTTGTGGGATTTTTTACCCCCTTGGCTATAGGTATACAAGGTGTGCCTTAAAGAGAGTGGGTAGAGTTGCCAAACAGGCAAGTTTAATAATGTGTATCTTAACAGGGGTGAATGTGAAGATGGGGAACTGAGGACGTGACAGTTCCCATGAGATGATATGCAGCACTATCTCCCCTAAAATCTATCAAAAATTTTCTGTCTCCCCTCAAGGGGAACCAGCCTGACGAAAAGTCCAAAAAAAGGCAACATGGTGGGACCTAAATAAAAGCTAATAGATGAACTGAGCTAATATTAGTTTCCTGATATATAAAGCCAAATGGATTAATGGATCAGCTCATGCATTGCCTAAGGAAACAAAAAGAAAATCTTCAATACTTCTGTGCACATTGAGGACATGAACAATACAGGTCTTTAGAAAGTAAAAACCTAATTTGGGGCAATCAATTACTACTTCTTTTTTCCTTACCCTTTTTTTTTTTTTTTTTTTT
>VWZS01002971.1:0-94272 GCA_013397075.1 Rhabdornis inornatus | reverse complement strand
GGCCGGCCGGGGGTGAGGGGGGAGTCTGACACCGCGGGCCCGGTAGCGGGCCGCCATCAGATCAGCGCCGGTGGCCACGGCGCGGGTCCCCGCCGGGCCAGCTCCGCCGGCTCCCGAGGCCGCGGGGGCCCGGACGCCGCCCCGCGCTCCCGCTGCGGGCAGGGCGGCCCTGCCTGCCGGTGTCGATGGCCACAGCACGTCCCTGTGCCGGGCTGCCGGGGGCTCCAACTCGGAAAAGTGGATGCCAGGCTCAAGGGACAAGTGGGAGATGCTCTCCTCTCTCCTTCGCTGTTTTCTTTTTTCTTTCTTTTTTTTTTTTTTTCCCCTCCCCTCTACCTCTTTTCCATCCCCTTCCCCTTTTCTCTTGGTCTGGAGTTTCTGCCTCAGCACGGGGAGAGTCTGCCCGCCGCGACACCGCCGAGTGGGACGGGCACGAAGAGCGGCCCGGGCTGGCTTGTGGGAGGGGGCCGGAGCGCTGAGAACCACAAGGTTAAATGCTCACTGCCCCCGAGAGCTGCGTGGGGACGGAGCTCGTCACATGCCTCTGGGCCCTCGGAGAATCCCTCAACCAGCATCTTTTTTTCCTCCAGTTTCTTGAAGCCCTTTGGAGCAAACTGATGTAGTGTTATTAATGGGGTCTGTAGTGCTCCGGCGGAAAGCGCGTGTGTTGGAGAAGAGGGAATGAACTTATCTAACTGGTCAGGGAGACACAACAGTAGAAAGACTTTTCTTGTCCCTCGCCCCCTGTGTGCTTAGGTAAAAAGCTTAAAGTAATGACCGAAGAATTAAACACGGGTGATTTCTTACTGGTGTATGCAACAAGGTTTGTGTTTCTCTCCGACCTCACTTTCAGGGGTAACCCGCATTGCAAGAGTCCCCTGAATTTTGCTCAGCTGCTGCAGGAAAAGGGAGGAAGGGCTCTTAACATCTCTATTAATACCCCTTAATAATAATAACCGGTGATGTGTTCATCGCGGTGACTCTCTGTCAGGGGGTGCCTGCCAGCCCGAGTCTGTTCCCGTGTGATTGACAGGCTGCCAGCAGGATGCTGCTCCATTGCAGGGGCGAGAGGCACAGGTGAGCTGCGAGCACAGACCGACATCTGAGGAGGGTTTCCTAATAGGGCTGTTTGGGCTCTTTCAAGTGTCTCAGACGTACTCATTAAACACGAGGAGCTCGGGGCCGGCCTGACGGTGCTGTAAGGAAATGAAACTAGAACCCTTGATTATCCAGACAGTTCTCAACAGCCTCCTTCCAGGAGATTTCACGAGCACCTGTGTGTAACAGGAATAATGGTGCTGGATGGCAGAGGTAAAGAGGAAATCAGTGTAGAGTGCTCTTAAAAAGGGAGCAAAGTAGGAAACAAACCCCTGATAGAAGGGATGTGAAGATCAGATCAACAAGGTGGGGTAATGCCTAGGAATCTCCCGTGCTGTTGATGGAGTAGTTATGCTCGAGGAGAAATTACGTTCACTTTTAAAGGTGCACTGGAGAAATGGGGGACAGGAGGTGAGACTCAGAGAAGAAACTCTTTTTATGAAGAGGTCATTTTCCCTTTGTAAGTTTCTTTCTGCCTGATTCAAATGGGCTCCACTTGCCTGCTCATCTGTGAATGTTAAAAGGGGATGCTGGACCTGCATAGGTTACAAATGGTCTGAAATGGAAGCTTTTGCTAACTAAACCAATTCCTTTTGAAATCAAGCTTGAATGAGCTTGTTAATAAAAATGGGTCTGTTTTACTCCCATAAATGGCCTCTTTTTTTTCTCTTTTATTTTTCTTTTTCCCAGAAACCGGTCTGATTTTTACCATCTAAAAATCCCGGCCTTGTGGCTACTATCCAATTCTCCCCTTGATTTAAGAGGCTTTGCCATGTAGAGTTTTTCTTTGAGGGGTTTTCTTCTTTTGAGGTCTCTGGCAGCGGTGGGGGTATTCATAGTTATTGCTGCATAGAGAAGGCAGGATTTCAGGATTACCCCTCCCAAAAGTCCTGGTGCATCACAAGGAGGATGCTCGCTGCCATGTAGATATGTGTCCCTTACTTTTGCATCCATGAAGGCTACTTGGGAAGCTGGGCCATGGCCATTGGCCTCAGAGGCAGCTGCCCACTCTTTCAGCTTGGGGCCTTAGGGCTGTGTGCCAGCCCCAGTGTGACACCGGGATTGTCCCAGCGGTGCCATAACTGTGGATTTGTGTTTCCACTCTGGCTTTGTGAGCAAAAAGCTTCCTTGGCAAGCACGCTCCGCGGTGCCGAGAAGTAGTGGAGACTCAATAATACTTTTCTGTGGGTCTTCACAGATACCATTGAGGATGAAGGGGCAGGCTGAAAAAATAACAACAATAATAACGTTTCTGACTTGATGTGTTGTGGCATCACGTCAAGTTATGTCAGGGAGGTAACAGCATTTTGTATGTTTGAAGTGACATAATATAACTTGACTGATGCAACATGACTTGATATTAGAAAATACTGTTCACAGTGGAACTTTGGCAGGTATCATCCCTGAACAAATGTTAGGAACTGAGAGGAGAGGGGCGAGAGGGGTGGGGGAGAAAAAGGTTGAGAGAAAAAAACTTCAAGGCTCTCATTTTAGTCAGTTCCACTGTGTAAATCACTGCAGAATGTGCTGTGGGCAAGCCAACCGACGCACCGTGCAGCGCATTTATAAATTTCGAGATAATGAGAGTTAAGATATTTCTCAAATACATAAATGTTTTGATTGCAAAGACCAGATTTCTGCTTAAAAAAGTAAACTGACATCAGGTAGCATGATTAATTCCAACAGATTGTGTTAATTGTAGTTGACTTAAATTGCTGTACAAATGTGTTGGGGGTTATAAAACTTTTTTTTAATTGTTGGTGTGTGAAATGAGTAAGCAGATAAAGTGTTTAAAAAAATCTGTTAGCACAGGGAGTAATCCAGCCTTATGACATGATGGAGCAGTAAAGGAATAAAATGTACATTGATTTCATGAGTGCATTATGTCTGCTAGTTTGCTCTGCTGCAGAAGTCAGCTGTGACAGACAATGGCTAACTTTATTTTTATCAAAACCTTGCCTTTTTCTTGTAGTTACCAAATAGGGGAAGTTGAAATGTACCATATATTTTGGGGTGCCCTTTCTGAAGGTGGCAGGGTTGAAAAGTACACAGACAGAAAGATGGAACATTTTTGGAGTTCACCATTTTCTGATGGAAGCCAATAGTATATTGAAAGTGTTAAAGTGCCTCAAATCTAGAAAAGGCTGTGGTTTTGTTCGTTTTTGCGTGGATGCTTTTAACTATTAGACTTTAATCTTTGGGATAAAGTTCTCCTCCTTTTTAGCTTGTGACACTTCCTAAAAGAAAGTGATTATTTATGGTGGTTGCACTATTACGATGAAATACATATTCAACACTTGCAAACTAGTATCACTAGGAAACAGGAGTTGTTGGAAGCACTAGATGAAAACAGTTCAATGTAAAACGATACACTTAACATCAAATATTCTCAAGGACTGTTAGGATTAAGTATTGTGAATGAAGGGGGAAGGAAAAGCCACTTCAGCTGGGGATAAGGAATCTAATTAAAAATGGGTATTAAGGATATATAACTTGAGCCCGCTATCATGCTCTTTAGAGTACCGTTGTATCAGTTGTAAAGGGGAGGAAGAAGTATCATTAAAGCAGAAATGAAATGTTTTCTGAGATTAAAAGACTGGGATGAGTGAAACGGTGCTGTTGATCTTGGTAGCGAAGTGTCTGATCCCGCAATCCTTGCCAGAGCCATTGGAGACAACAAATGATGACTTGTCTGGAAAAGGAATGAGAGTTGTGGGATGAAGGATAAAAGACGTGGACCCCCAACTTGTCACTTTCTATTTGAGCATTGGTGGCATTTCTGAGAAGTGGAACAAACCTGTTAAAGGTTTTTATCGCCTTTGATTAGGTAAATTCATTGTAATATTGACCTAGTGAAAATGGAGCTGCGTTCTGCGGAGCACACCCTGAAACTAACACCGGCACGCGAAAACAAACCCAAAATGTTTGCGCAGAAAATCAGTATCAAGTTTTTAGGTCACCAGAGGCGTGTGAAACGTAGCTGGGAGTGCAAGCCGGCATCAGCCGCGCAGAGCTGCCAGCCTGTGACCTGGCCGAGCTGCTGCGTGGCACAGTCACCGCTCGCAGGGAGCATCCCCGGAGCATCCCCCGCGGATGAGCCCCGGCCCCGCGGAGCACAGAGGCGGCGGCGCAGGTGGCCCCGCGGCCGGCGGCACCTGGGCGGGGGCCGGGCGGGCTGCAGGTGGTGCTGCTGAGCCGGGAAGGAGCGGCGATCCGCCAGGAAATCCCGGCAGGAGCGCGACAGGGGGCCCTGGGAAAGGAACGCGTGCATTTATTCATCGCAAGTGTGCAGGGCTCGCCAATTGAGAGGCGGAGGCAGCACTAGTCGGGCTTAGGTATTCTAGCCTCTCTGAGTATAATTTCGGATTTAGATTCATCTTAAATCCAGAGGGAAAACACTTTATAAGGCTGAAAGCTGTGTAGTTGCAACAGCCGGGGTTATGAGCTATCAAAGGCAATTACATTAGAATAGATTATACTGTGTAAATTGAGCCATTTAGAAGGTGAGAACCAAAGAAACAGCTCTGATCCCCCTTCTTTCTAAATTGCAGTTTTAGTTCCTTGCAATTCTGAGGCACCAAAGTAGGTGAGACTGCTTTTGTATCTGCAAAGTGCTTTATTTCTGAGTGTAATTCTAACTGAGTGCAATCTAGGTTAAAAGCTGGACAACTGGGTAATTAGAGCTCACTTGCTGCTAAAGGACGATCAGCTCTACCGTAGCTCATTTGTGTTCCCAGACACTTGCTCTCCTCTCCCCTGAGCGGAGGCTGCTGGAGAAGAAACATCTGTGCCCGGACTTTTCTTGATTGCGGAGATGATGGTGCTGGACAAGGAGGACGGTAGGTGGGCTGAGATTGTGTAAAGCCTGTGCTCGGTGTCTTCTGTGTGCTGCTGATGTAGAAATAAGTAGTTTTGAAACAGATGTGCGCCGTGCATTTCAGAGTGTTCTGCTCTGAGCTTCTGATGTTTCTCTCTTGTGTAGGTAAAAGCATGCTTGCTCTTTATTTTTATACCTCGTCTCTGACATGATCGGACAGCCAAGAAGGGTTTACTCCGGGCTCTGTTTGCTGAAGGACACAGCAGAAACAGCTTGATTTTTTTTTTTTTTAATATCTATGTAGATTTTTTATTTCTCCAAGTTACTCTAATTTATCCATTTTAGCCTGTTAGTTTTAACAGCTTTTATTGTAAATCTAATTTTGAGATTTTTCTTTCGCTTTCATTTGCATACCATTTAGGTCTCTTTAATGTGCGCCTTTAATATGTATTTCTCACAGCTTTTATTCATAGCTATAAACATAATGACAATAAGCTAATAAGTCTCTGTGGCAAAAAAAAAAAAAAGCATTGGTTTATTCTAAGAATTTACCCCCTTTTTTTAATAGCAGAAGCGGAGGTTCATTTGGGATGTAATTTCATGAATGAAGCTGAAGGAGGGCTTGACTGATTTTAGGACTTCACGTGTGCTTATGTTTTTAAGCTGACTAGTCCTTATCAGGGATGCTTAAGGGGAACAAATTGATGTGAGGAATATCAGACAGTGTTAGTTAGTAACCTGAATGACCTGATGCTATCTTTTGCACATTGCCTGCCAGGGTGTGCAACTTAGCTGCTCAGTCATTAGTAGTTTCTGGGACGAAGGTGGTAAGTCCAATCAACTTTTTAATGAGTGTTGTATTGTTTGTTTTTTTTTTTTTTTTTTGCTAAGGCTGCTTTGTGGCTTAGGTCTTCCCTCATAGTACACTGAAAGCAAGTATTAAAAGTGAGGCAGAGCAGAAGGCTTCTGTAGCCATCCACATGGACTTCCATCCATGGCACTGCCTCTTGCCAAGGACCTCCACCTTGGTGGCACTTCGTGCATGCAAAACAGGAACTGCATCTTAACTTCTTTAACAGGCAACTCGACCTATTATCTCCTTATTTCATTCCACCTGTATAGATGGATGAAGTGGGCCGTGGAATGGATTTCCCTGATCTTTTAAAATTTATTTCAGAAACCTCTTTAAGTGTTTAAAGAAAAAGAAAAGTCATAGGCTGCTGCCATTCAAAAGTAAGAGAAATTACTGAATATTTGTAAGACTGTAGACAGGAAACAGCTTTCCACGGGGAGCAAAAGAGCTTGGAGAAATTAGAAGTTGGGTATTTTGGCAGTAGCATTGATTTTACTTGAATATATGTATTGCTTTTTAAAATATTTATGAGAAAAATAACTTGTAATTCAAAGTCACTTACTTTCATGTGTCAGGGTCATGCTAACCATGTTTTGTGACTAGTACTGAAAGCTGCTCAGTGCTATTAAGTTGTAATTATATGATTTTTATTCCACAACCCATATCTGTCTTCTAGTATTTTACAACTGAATTAGTACTGCCCTGGAGAATAATTAGGAAGGCTTGACTATTGAAAGACTAGAAGTCTTCTACTAAAGTTTCTCTTCCCTCTCTCCTTTCCTTGCCTCCCAAATAAAGGGAGTATTTTCAACCTAGCATTTTGAGGTCTTATCTCATTATAAGTTTGATTTCTAAAATACTCACTCTGGTATATTCACGCATGTAGAATTTGAATCTAGTTTCTGGGATGGCATGCAAGATTTTGTTTCATGAAGCATTGGAGATAATGAAAAAATGTGGACTTTTCACAAAGACTTGACGCTAAAATATGAGACTAAGCAGAAATGCATCGTTATCAGTGCCCTCTTGTATGCAGATTCAATCAGATTTGGACTAAGAGTTGACCAGTGTGAGATAAAAGTCCCTGTGTAAGTTGTCATGCCCTTCTGAATTTATTCCGTACTAATTAAGTTGGCATCCCAAAACTGTGAAATAATTTTATTTGTGGGGGAGGTGGGGAAAGTAAATCACAGGCTTTATTTCTGTTAAGATCTCATAAGTTCCTTTGTTAACACAGTAGAACTTTAAAAAAAAAAGAGTAGATGTGGAGCATCTGTTACACATCTTCTAGATCAGCTTTGCAGTTGACTGGCCTGTGGATAAAAGACACGCTAAGTGCTTGAGTATTGCTTATGCTGGGAAAACAAATGAAGCTAACAGGGTTTCAAAGGCTTTGAAGCAGTGTCACTCTCAGAGGTGTTCAGTTGTTTTCTTTGGCAATATAAGTTGAAGCAAGCTAGTTTACTTTATTAGAGGCATAAGGCTACTCTTGTAACCTTCTTCTGACTAAGATGAATTTGGCTGTCTGACCTTATTTCTTTCTGGACCACACGTGTTGTGCTGGGTTTGGGTTTTTTGGGGGGGTTTTCCCCTCCTTAGGATTCATCTCTTTTAAAGGGCAGCAGTATTTTCTGTATTTTGTTAAATCTCCCTTTTCAATCTGTGCCTCCCTACAGAACTATGTTCTACTATGATGGAGCAATGCAAATCAAGTAGAATAGCCCAAATTAATTCTTCACATTGGCAGTATGATTGCCTGCATGGAATCAATAATGCATCATAGAGCGATCAAATTTTGGAGTATAATGTGTGAATAATGCTTGACACAAAACAAAAATTCAGTCATCATAATAGCAATTAGGAAAAAGCTGCAGCTTATCCCAGCTGTAATCTCTGCTAACAATGAAGCACAGCCTGGTAATCAGCATGTATGGTATGAAATGCACTAATAGAAATCACGGCTCTTTGTTATGTGTGTGGGGGGTGAAAGTTTCCTTTTCAGCTAACTTGTGCTGTGTTAACCAGACATGGCATCCTTCAGCCAAATTGTGGAGTGTGTGTGCACTTGTGAAAGCACTGATCAGCTGTGTGTTCATCCCGATGTTTGCATAGACAGGAGCACCCCAAATCACGGGTCCTTTGTGTTTTTGAGCAGAACTCTGATTAAACAGATCTCAAGAGTAGGCTGAGTAAAAAACACGTTAGAGGACTCCATTAAACGTGTACCTTGGTTTTATATAGAAATAAAATTTCACAGTTTCTTTAGAAAGGAAAAGAAAAATATGGATACGCAGTGGTTGTGTGCATTTGGGTTGGAGAATGGGTCTTAGGTTGATGGGAGGTATTGAGGGCAATGAATATTAGGTAATTTGAAACTGGGTTAGTGCAGCAGTTGAGTTCCCTGTTGTGTGAGAGCCCATCTTGCCCCACATAGAAGGTAAAAAACCGCAGCATTTGGAATTAGAAAAGCAGAGAAATGGATCGTAGCATGTCAGTGACGGCAGTTGTGCCACAGTGCCCTGGCCAGGACAGCAGGGCTGTGGGCTGGCTTCACAAGGGAGCATGCCAGCTGCCATAGGGAGGTACTGTAGATAGCAGATGGATATGGAGAGACACCTATCTCCAGCAACACTGGTCCAAGCAATCCTGTTCTGTGGATAAAAATCTTTATACGCACTAAAATACAGCAGGTACAAATTGTGCCACGTAGGAAGAGGAGCTGTTCTGCATGCTGCTGGTATCTTTTGTTTTCCTTTGAGTGTACCTTTCTCAGCTGTACCTATTGAGGAGTCATGCTGAGATAGAGAGAAGGGGAGATGGCATGGTGGCTTTTCCTCCCATGACGTGGAATTTTAACTTTTCTGCTGCCTAATGTTCCTGAAGCTCTCTTTCCTTTTTATCTCCTGTGTCTTACCTTGGATGTTTTCTGTGGTCCGTTGGTGTCTAGCTTACCACGTATGAAGAATGCCTCCGCATCTTCCCAGACACCAGCTTACTTAAAAAATGGCTGATAAAGGTCACCAAAAATCTTATTTTTGCCTGTTTAGCTGAGTTACCTGTTGGTTTTTTGAAGGCTTGATCTTGACACGTAGGGTTTTGGTGTGATTTTGGAGGTTTGGTCTGGCTTTAGTTCATGAAGCAGTGTTGTTTTGTGACTCAGAAGTCACAGCAATGGATTAATATATTCATGAAGAGGAGATAAAAAGTTGTCAAAGCAGTATTCTAAATAAAATTGGAGCATGTTTAGCAGAAGAAGCTGAGACTCAGTTTGGCCATAAAGGACCAAAAAACACATTTGGACTATTTCTGCAAAGCTGACCAAGTGTGGAGCTAGAGGTGGTTCTTCCTGGAGATCCCTCTGCCCCTGAAGTGGAAAATATGGAAGCACGGCAGAACCACGGGGTAATAAAGTAATTGCCTAAACCTATTCAAGAGGTGGAGACTACTGTAGTTGGAGCACTGATAACCAAGATATCAATTTAAAGAAATCTCATCCTATGAGAAGAAGAGTGAAAGGAGGTAGCAGGCCTAAGAGGAGCAAACTGCTTTGTATAGGAGTATGGCAAGTGATCAAATAGCTCCTAGTGTTTGTTCAGACTAGATAGCTGAAGGATCTGGCTAGGATGTCATCATACTTCATCCCCAGATGCTGTTGACACGTGATAATTGCCTGGTTGACATAACAAGCGTTGAAACGGTGTAAGGACATTTTTCAGCTTGAGTAATAGGGCAAAGGAAGCAGCTTGTTCTTGGAAATCACTTTGGTCTAATTTTGGTTTAATGCAGTAGAAAGTATACTTGATACCCTGGCAGCAGAACATAATTCGTCTTCTTTGGAGTTAGTGTTAAATTTTGTTGTCTTTAATAAATACAATGTGAACATGTCAGCTTGTTTGTCATAGCCATTCCAAAAACGCACTCTTATGGTAGAATCTTCAGAAAAATTCCTTTTAAGAGCAGTGCATTATTAATAAAGTAATCCATTAGGTCTGGTGATAAAGGGTCACAGCAGAGTCTGAAATACGTTTCTTAAATGGTTAAGAAATTTATCATGGTTGGAGGATTAATTGATTTCATTTGGAGGCTTTCATAAGGTTTTCAGGCATTGTGTTTAGAGATGGTTTTATTCTCTTTGGAAATGTGCTTGCTGCTCAAAGTTTTGCTTCGCTGTCATTAGCATGAACTATTACATTTCTGCTAAAGGCAAACTGTTCTTTTAGCATTATGACTGATTGCATCTGTGAGGAGTCGTACTTAGGTAAAGAATATGAAAGTTTATGGCAAATAAGGTATTTTACTTGAAATCAATTCAAAATCAGAAGAATGGTATCAAGCATTAAGCGTTGCAGTATAAGAATAAAGAAGGCACTGCAGATGCTGCTAAATGCTGAACTATAAAACTCTAATGGGTCTATATCTTTTAAAAATTGGACAGAATTGTCATCATTTAGAATACATAGACATTGTTTTAAACCGTATAGAAATCACTGCCCCCAACTTCAATAATGTGCGTAACTGTTGCCAGGGAATGATTTATTCAGTGAATGTAGCTCCTATTCACTGAAGACTTGGGGGTGGAGGGAAGGGCGTTTTAAAACGGACGTTGCTCACTATTAGATTAACATAATTAAACCTATCTGAGAAGAATTCACCACAGCTACTGTTTTTTTAGTTCTCTGTGTGTGTTTTCTCTGTCCTCCAATGGGATGACTCCCAAACCAAAGTTTCCAAGCACAACGTGGGATGCTATCCATGCAAACACATGCTCAGCTCTCCAGTGAATGTTCTTGCAAACTGCTTTCTACTTATATTCCATATCAAAGCAGATAATGGATGCTCTTGTCCAAATTTAGAGGGTTTTTAAGTTTCATTGAGTATTTTCGAATTCTTTACGCCAATGTTTAGAGTTCCTTGCGTGCTAATCAAACTCTGAAAGGGTGATTTAGGCAGTGAAAGTACTATTTGTGTTCTTTTTAAACTATTGATATCAACAGTTCTAGTTTCTCTTAAAGAAAAAGTGGATGATTGTTGCATATTCATGACTGAACTGCAGAGAACTTGGACCAGAATTAAACAATTAACCCTCTCGCCAACATCCATTTGAGTAGAAGCCAGGGATGTTCCTACTTGGTTTATTATGGATCTGAGATATAGAAATGTATTCCGGAGGACTGTGTTTCTAATAAATAAAAAGGCATAATGAGAATGTAACTGGGAAGGAAGACAAAAGCAGCCATGCTTTAAATTGTTAATGATGGTGCCAGTGGCTGCAGCTTTACCACAGCTGTTTAAATTGATCAGCTAGTGAAAATGTTTTGTTTTGGCATTTTCCCTGCATGTGCAACTCTTTCGAAGGGACTTCTGGAAGCTTTTCAAAGGGGAATCATGATCTTTTTTTAAACTAGGCTTAGAGCACCAGAGTTTCCAGTATTTTGGAATCCAGTATTTAAGGATGCAGTTCAGTTTTTCTTTTGTAAAGTTTTTGGCTGATGAGCCATGATTTCCCCTAGATTTCCTTTACCACTTTTTTTTCCCCTCCACAAATACTGCAAATTACTCACTACCCATAAAAGCTGAGGCAACAGCACGCTTCCTAGCTGTCCTTTTTTTTACTGATGCTGCCGAGCTTCATCAGAACAGCAGAAAGGGGCTATGTCGATTTGCTATGCATCTTTTGGTCAAGCATCCAGTGTGAAATTGTTCTATAAAATGTACTTTTTCAGAGGAAACGCGCTCCTAATTTCTTTCCTGGTTGGCTCTACCTTTGCAGCTGAAGTGGGTTAAGCAATATCTCTTTATTGCTTGTATCCTTACCTTCTGTTCCAGAGAAGTGGGTATACATTTCAAAAAGATGCAGTCTCTTCCAGGCAGGTGGGGAGGAGAAGATTGGACTTTCTGTGTGTTCACAAGTGATGTGGTAGAGATGTTTGGGCACAGGACTGGCTTGAGCTGGTGAGCCTTGGTGTCTTTTCCAGAGCACCTCCTGCCTTGAGCTCATGAGCAAACCTGCCTGGGACCTTGTGTGAAGCCTCTTCTGGCATTCCTGGTGGCAAGTGACTCCTGGACAGGCCATGCCTTAGATAATATTGAGCAGCCAAGTCTCTGCATTAATGTACTTGCAGTGAGGGTGGGTACTGAACATTATTCAGGATCCATTATATATTTATCCTTATACTCCTTTGTGGAAAATGATTTCTGTAAGTACCCTGTTACGGTTATGAAAGCCTAAATAAGCATCAGTCTCAAACCTTTGACCTGTCTGCACAGAATGGAGATCTGTTTTGAAGAGGACTCCTTTATATCTGTTTTCACTCCATGCCCTTCCATTCATTTGCCTATACAAAGCAATAAAGGGTAAAACCAAAGTAACATAAATTGGTCTGTCTTCCTGAATCCATGTCTCGCTAATGTACCCAGATTAACTCAACTGTAAATTGTCTCCTTTGGATGTCGTGTCTTGCTAAAAGTTTCCTATATGATTCATGATTTGGATTGCTTTTAACAGCTATTGGCTAAGCAATATGGTAAATGTACAAGGTGATGCAATTGGCATTAGTGAGAGGATGCACAGGAGCATGTAATGCAGTCAATACTACATTAACTACTGATGCCCAATTACAGAAACTGGAAGAGTGGCTTTTAGGAGCATTAGGACTTGCAGAAGAGCTGAGATCACCTGCCGCTCCTTGCCTAAAAGCTTCACCCTTTATGCGCTGGGATCAAAGCAAACATTTAGTTGCTATTTTGTCATGTATAACAACGAAGGTATTTTCCCCCTTTTTTTTTCCCCCAAAAAGTGTCAAACTGATGCTTTTAGCACATCCTATCTCTGTGTTTCAAGACTCTACTTCCATCTCCTGGGGCAAGACTTTATTTGAATAAAAACTCTTTAACCACCTCTGCATTTATTGTTTCTCTGAAGCTTACTATTTCGGCTAGTTTTTCTTTTAAAGAAATACTAAGTGATATTTAGAGTGTCCTATTTCAGTGTACCAGAGTGGGCTCCCCATTGCTCCCCCCAGTTTCTTTCCCTTTTCTAATCTGTGATTGTTTGTGACCTCAGCTGGCTCCAAGTCTCTAAAAAGTGTTTCAAAATACAACCAGATACCACATAAAACAGGATATTTGAGTGTGCAACCTCTCTGCAGTCCACATTCAGATTAAGCACACATTGTTTCCAGCACTGCTTTTAAACCCATTTGCAGTAGATGGCAAAGGACCACATTATACTAAAAAACAGCGCATACTTTTAGATTGAGCTGTGTGATCACAGCTTCTAAATCTATTTTAAAAATAATGAGCAGTGTCAATGAGCAATGTCACTGCTGCATGGCAAAGCTAGCAGCCAACAAAGTTCCTCTGGACTTGGAGCGAGATGGGAAATTAAGCAGCTCTAAGAACACTGAAATATTTTAATATAAAAGACAGCTGGCAGGTGGCTTATTGCTCTCGTTGCAGCATTTGTCTTCACTTCCAGCTATGATACTTGGCATATCACTGCTGCTTTTAATCCTCAAAGCAGTTTGCCAGTACTGAGGAATTTGTGCACCCCAAGTGATCATCCCCTGGAGCTCACTCCTGGATATCTGGGGGATGTGCCTTACCCCCATGAGGCATGGGTGAATTTTTGTGTTTTAGCTGCCCCTGGTTTGTTCCTCTCTGCTGGGCCTGGGTCCCACCTTGCCTGCTGTCCCGTGCTGGGTTAGGAGGTCAGACCTCTGCAGAAGAAGGGAGAAATAACTTCTGGATCTCCTGGGAAGGACAGAGTGCTATTGAAGCAATTGCTCTCCTTGACTGTTTCGGGGGCAGTTTTATTGATCCCCTCTCAATTGGCAATTTTAATTTTGGGGGTTTTTTCTGAGGTCCAGTCCAAGCAACTGCAAATTGCTGAAGAAAAGCCTTCACTAGCCTATCTTCCTGCCATAATTAAGAGCATTGGTCACGTTCCCCTCCTGCTCCTGCCTTGACTGTGAGTGTCTTCCTCGTCCCCCTCTTCCATTTTGTGAGGGCAGCAGAAAAAGCAGGGTGAGGCTGTGCTGTAAAACATCCTGACAGTCTACAGGCATTTCCTCGGTGACTTTTTTATTTTTTTTTTGGTAAGGTAGTGCCTTAACTCCTCAGCCAGCGGTTGTGTTGGTTGTCCATGGGTTTGCTGGAAGCCCCAGGAGCTCTGCCCCATCCCTGGGTACCGGGATGCTCCGGCTGTTGGCTGCAGGAGGGGCAGGGGCAGAGGAGGAACCTCTGTTGTTTTTAAGTCCGACTGCTGCTTTCAGGTGCCGATCGATGCTCTTTTGAACGTCTGGGGGAGGAGAGCAGGAGGTGACCCGCTGCTTTTCCCCTCGCACTAATGTGTTTAAAAGGTGGCACCAGCAGTGGGGGCGTGGGGGAGCTGGGCTGAGCCGTACCTTCAGCGCGCTTGAAACGCAGACAAGTATCCCGGGCTTGATGCACTTTCCAGGCTGTACAAACAATGTTTGAAAAGTCTGAAGTACCCAGCAGGGCAAGTCAAAACGTCCTTGAGCAACTTTGTATGTAGACAGTGTTTTTTTTCTCTTTGCCTTTGATCAGGAGGGAACAGATGTGCCTCCTCTCATGTGTGTGTTTGTGCACACCCCCTGATGTACGCGCAGTCCCTGTCCTTGTGCAGGCCTGCACTATTTGGGGGATGCTGCTATTCCTCTTTGTTCTTTCTTATTACTGTCGTTCTGTTGCTTTTTTTTTTTTCGTTTTTTGTTGTTGTTGTTTTTCCTGGGAATCTAAGTTGGAATTTAAAGAAGTGAGACTAAAGAAGGTTTTAACTTACTCTCGCTCATTTCCTTATCTTTCTTTAACTTGGATAGAGTGGGAAAAGAATATATAGAGTAATGCTCCCTTAAAAAAAAAAAATTAAAGTATGCATATATATAATTGATTCCTTGACTAGCTTTTTTGGGGGGCAGGTTTTGAGCATTTGGTCTAAGTGGGCTGCTCAGTGAAATTTGTACATTCATAAAATAGCTGATTGAAAAGCAATATTTCAGATAAATACAAGCCAGCGATCTATCAGCAGTTGTAATAAAAGCTGGGCTTCAGGCTGTGATTTTATTTTGAAATAATAAGAATTGCTTTATTCTTTTTACTTGAGTTACCATGGTAATTCTGTCGTGTAGCAGTGTTATATTGATTTAGAAAGTGGACAGTAATATTTCTTTTGTGTTATTCTGTTTCTAGGGGTTGATTTCTAATTTCCACTTGGAGATTACTTTTATAAATTTCTTAAGTCCTTCCACTTTTTTCTCTAGCAGTGTAATTTTCCTCTCACACATTGCTATTTTCTGAGCTTATTGGTTTGCTCTTATTTTAAATTAAACTTGCTGGTTTCAAATATTGAAATGACATCTTTGTCTGTGTCTGTACTTTGGTTTAGCAAAATATTACAGTCTGCTGTTTTATTCTTAATAATTTAAGGGAAGCTTTATGTCTGCCATCAGTGGTTGTTGGTAACTCATGACTAAGCCAACACAGAGCTCAAACATCTGACATTTTAATACCATGTAATGGTGCTTCCACCCTGCACACTGTTTGGGTTTTTCTTTAATCTGCCTTGTGTGTGTGCTAAAAAGAATGCCAATTAAATTCTGAAGAGATCAGGAGGAGCTTTTGGGTGGAGCTGGGTCTTGGCCACTTTGGGTCTCAGTCACACTTGAAAGAACCACTGGTTTTATCTATGGCACAGGTGTCACTCCTGGCTACCCATATTTCCCTCTCAATTGAGAACCTTCAAGTTTTCTAGAGGCAGAATTTTGACTTCCAGAAGTGCTTGTACACACTCAGTGGCTGGCAAAACGTAACAAACTGCTTTAGCTCTGTGCAGGATTGTTATATAAGATTTTCCCAACCGTTCTGATTCTGTGTTACCTCAGCTATGGAGCACTGCTCTAAGATTGCTGCTGCTTTAAGGAATGACAGTCTAAACAGGATGTGGCTGTTCCCTGTGGCATCTCTTTCTCTTTTTTGTGAATGAGAAATAATGCTTTTATTCTGAACCTGGGAGAAGAGGGGAAATTAGCCTCGAGCATCACTGTCTTCAGAAGCAGTGTTGTAGATCCTGAAACCAAAACCATGAATTCTGCTTTCCAACAGGAGTCATAAAGATGAGCTTTTAGTTCAGAGGGTGGGATACCTACTCTGTGAGCACTAAGGACTGATTTCCTGATGGTGTAAAACCACCACTGATAGGTGTTGTGGTGCAAGTAACTGATGGGGGGGGAATGAAGCCTTGTGCTGTTGCCCCTTGGTTTAATTTCTGTATGAAGCTCACAATAGTAAGAAAAGGAGACCAGGAACCCCAGTTGATCTCTTTGGAGATCACTGGAACATCTACAAGCAGGAATTACCACGAGCTGGAAAGGGCAGAAGAGGAGGAAAAAGGGTGGCTTGGACAGATGGTGGTTGACCTCAAAAGGACTGAGGTGTGAAGTAGCTGGTAAAAGGCAAATGCAGTCCTGGAATGAACTGAACAAGAAACTGCTAATAATGATTCCTGTTAATGATGCTGGAGAGAGGCACTGGTAAGTGCCTAAGACCTTGTCTGCTATGAGTAACTTGCAGATCCCTCAAGCTAAGAGACAGTAAATCCGTGTGGAAGTAGGGGCAGAGAGGATGCTCATGAAGAGCAGTCTGTGCTTCAACTCATCTGCCTTTGGAAAATGAAGGCTGACTGGATAAGCACTCTGGGAGGGGAAACACCAGGAGGAAGGAAAAGTGGACTTTTTACCCCAAAACATTAGAACAAGTAGTTGGAAATGGCTAAGAACGTTTCTAGGCTAGCAATTTAAAAGCTTCTGGGCTTCTGGTCTCCAGATCCACTTTCCTCAGAGGGTAGTGCAGGCATGAAGCTGACTTGCTTGGGTTAGGGAAAGGGATGGTGCAATAGCTGCTGGCTGCAGGAGCTGGAACTCACTAGTCCTTCTCATCAGTCCATGTTGAGGCATTTGTGTCACAGCCTGTGAATCTTTGTCAATGTTTCCATAAAACCCCTGTATTTTCATGAACATTCATTTATGGCAAAAGTCTGCACGTAAGATCCTGCCTGAGGTTACCTTTTTCTTCCCTATTAAAATTTTATAAACCTGTCACTTGGCTGGGAATTTTAGTTTTCTGTGAAAGTAAAATAGAAGGGGGGCCCTGATGGGGAAAGCATGGAGGTTATAGTGTCATTTACTTCCTCAATGCTCCCTTTAAAAATAAATAAGTAAAAAGGCACAAGCTACAATCTTATGGGTGAACTCCTTGATGAGAATGGCAAAAGCCATGTCTGCAGGTTCTGAACTTCTGTTCAGTGATGTGATTTGGTTTGATCTGAGTGTGAAAACGCATAAGCAGCTGCTGTTCCCAGAAGTCTCCCCTTGCTTTTCTGTGTGCAGGTGTTGCCTGTGCTGTTCAGCTTGAGAGCTGAGTGATCCACAAACTTTAAAGCCTTCAACTAGGTCTTGACCTGTGAGGCTGTAATGGCCCTCGGAGCCTTTGCAGCCCATCAGATGATGTCTGTTACACATTAGTCTGTAATAGCTCCAGAATAAATAACTTTTTTTTTTTTTTTAAATCAGTAATTATATCTCTCCACAATGGAGTGCAGTGGCTCCTCATGCTCAAGCACAGTTTTAAAGTAATGCAACAAGAGACTGTTTAATGTCTCTGACAGTCTTGGTGCTGAGCACAGGTCCTCTGTTTTCTTTCTTCAGCATTTTCTTTCTCGTTCCTTACTCGTATTGCAGCAAATCCATGCTACCAGGAGCTGCCATCTCACCCTAGATTCTCTGTGATGTGGTAAACAAATACCCATATTATGGATCTCCTCAAAATAATGATCTGGTCTTTCCCCATCACAGTTGCTTTTCAGGAAGAGCTTCTGCTGATAATTTGTGATCTTCTTAGTAGGGCTCTATGCTCAAGAGAGCAGTCTTGCCATGGTAGGAAAAAGGATTAGATGATTTAATGGACTTTTTTTATAATAATTGCACTCTGTATCTGATCTTTTTGTGGGACACAGTGCTGCCTGCATCCTATGTTGGGATTTGGGTTTGCTACCCCCTACCTAAAATGTATTTTCTTTCCCTATGGTTCGTTCAATTATAACTCTAGGATATATCTTCTGGGACTGAGTAATTGGCTAGGTCAGAAGTAATCTTTATTTTCACTAGAGAGATGTTTACAAACTGATGCTGTAGTATCTCTTTAAAACCCACTGAGAATCTGATTAAAGGCCTGAGGATCTTCTGCAAAGATTGCCTGCTCCCAGTTGACTTGAAAGGGTCAGCATGCTGTCACAGTTTCGACGACTAAGAATTAACTTAAGGCTGATTCAAATGCTACTCTCTGTGTACAGCATTGATTGGACTGCTTTCAGATGGCAAGAGGTAACTTTATCCTGCAGCATGTGTGAACTCCATTTAGTTAAATAGGGAAGCTGAATGAATATGCTTGCTTGTGGCATGGGAGCTCAAAGGTGAACACGTTCTACCCCTTCTGCCCTGAATTAAATACTTTGGGGAGGATGGGAGAGAAACATAATTCTTGTGGTAGCATGCTTGGGATACTGACTGCTGCAGCTGTTCTTCAGCAAGGGCAGCTTCTAAGTATCACAGAATCTTTCCTTCTCTTCCCCTGTGCACAGTCTACCCCGTGGGCTTGACCATAATGAGATGGGATTGCTTGTAGTGGAAATGGCAGCAGAGTGCTCTTTTGAATGGGAAAATAAACCCCAGACCAAATAAAATTAGCTTGGTGCAGCATTATCACTGCTCCTTTTTCAGGAATTGAAGATTTTTAACCTGGTTTCATGTGAGCATCGGTGTTCAAAGGCATCGTGAATTGATGTGGGACTGACATTAATGGTGCTGACTCACACAAGGCTGTGGGGTTTGTGGTGTCACACTTACAGTCACACTAGCCTTGGAGTGGCTTTTAAAAAGGTCTTGCTCAATGCAGCTGCCTCACACAGTGATGGGTTCAGTGGGAAGCAGTGCCAGGCTGCAGACTGGGGTATTTCTGCTCCATCAGGGTCTGGACCAAAGCAGGCACTGCTGCTGCTCCTGCTGCAGCAGAGCCTGTCATGTGGAAGTTCTGCTGAGCACCTTATGAAAAGAAAATGGGCTGGGCTGAGGTGTGCTCCTGACCTGTCAGCCTCCTCACCAAGCCAGTGGCCCTCAAAATGATGGAGCATCCAGGGAAGGTGCCCCACCAGCATTAAAACTTCAGCCAGGACACAGGGGGCCAGCTGGTGTAAGTCAGCGAGCATCTTGCTGAAGGTGGGGATTCCTGATTTCCTGCCTCCTGTGATGGCTGAAGACCTTCCTGGTGACAGTCACAGCACCGAGACCCTTCTTGGGGTTTGATAGAGACATCAGTGCATCATCATCCCAGATGAACAATCCCAAGGGTTTGGTGCACGTGTTTTAAAGAGATCAGATTTCCCTGAGCAATTTCTTAGGGATTCTTCTGGGTTGTCTTGGGGTGAGTGCAATGTGGCTGTAAGCCAATATCACAGGCTAAACTAAAACCTTGGTGGTTTTAGGGGTTTTTTTGGTGTTTTTTGCTTTTTTTTTGTCTTGCAACTGTTGTAACAAATCCAGGAAGAAAAGATGCTGGAAATGCTGACAGGCTCTGAGTTAGAGCAAGCAGAGAGGCCGTGCTGCAGTGATGTACTGCTCAGCTTTAATTGTGCCCAGTGCAATTTCTGTGTTCCACATGGGCACTTGGCCATGCTTACATCCAGAGCTGTGATTTGCCAGTGGTCACTCTCAGAAGAAAAATATGTTGGTGAGATCCTCAGTGAGCTGATGGCAACAGCTGCATCAGCCAAAGTGGAGGAGAAGAGAATGATTTTGATTTCTCCTGAAGGTGACCAGCCGTAAAGTCAGACGGTTTCCATCTGTAAGACCTGAAAAATAACACCAGAGGTTGACAGTCATGTCCTCACTTCACATGCTGGAGGGGCATGCTGCCTTGTGGTCACTGTAGTTTAGTTGTGGCATGTTTCGCTGTACACAACCAAATCCATTTTCTGTACAGTAAACAAAGCTCTGATTGCTTCTCGAGACAAATATTTTCACCATCTTTTGCCACTGTAAACTTTTAACCAAATTTAACAGTGCCCTAGGGAGCTGTGGACATGCTGCAGTAGCCCCCGTGCTACCCTTCATGGGTGCTCATTGCATCTGCTTCCTTTCATCCTGTCTTCTTTCTGCTCAGTGTGGTTGGCTCCTTCCTCATCACTGCACAAGCTCCAAGTGTTTTAGTCTCAAATGATGACTTGTTTCCCACCCTACTCCCACCCCAAGCAGGTAGATAAAAATTTGAGCTCGACAAATCCCTTGCCAAATCCTGAACTGTACTTATGGTTTCTCAATGTGTGCTCTTGTCATTCAGTTCATGAGCTTGCAGCACTGACTCTCCAAAGAATGCTCCTTCATAATGCTTCATCAAAGAAAGCAAACATTTCTTGGTCTTGGCTCAAGTTTCTATCAGAACAAGTCAGCTGTGAAGATGATTACGCTGGTCCCTACGACGAGGGAGGGTCATGAGTGTTGTTACAGTACCAGCTGTGAACAGTGTGACAAGTCTCATTCTGTTTCAATTAAGTGAATACTCTTCAAATGGTATTAACCTAGTTAAAATTTTGCTTATCAAAGCAAGATCTGTAAAGCAAGCCAGGTAAGTGCCTATTACTGTTTGAAGTTGTATGAGAATGCAGGAGGAGGAGTTGATTTTGAACTTTCCTCACGCTGCATATCATGATCAAGCGCTTGAGGCAACTTTAACATCTGAATGATTTCGTCATTAAAGGAGTAGTGTTGATAGCAGGGCTGTGTTTACTCAGCATTTCCCTGCCAGCTCTCAGAGCACTCCTTCCACTTAAATGTTTACCCTTGAGTTCAGGAGAGATGCCTACTCAGTGAAGGAAAGGTTTTGCACATCCTGTGGATGCTGAATAGCAGTATTTTCATGAAATAAATGCTGAAAATGCTTCCTATGTCCTGGAAGAAATCACTAAGACATCATGTGGGAAGAAAAACCCAACAAAGCTTGATCCTGCTTATGTTTTTATTTTTTGGTACTTTGCTGTGTAGGTCAGTGTATGCCTAGATAAGAGTAAGAAATAGCCTCTAAGTTAGAATATTTGAATTAAGCGTCAAGAAAAAGATTGAGGAGTTCAGTGAGAATGCATTAACTTTCACAAAATAGCAGCATTTTGGTAATCTGTGGTGGAATGAAATTCTGGGCTCCAGATCTCAGGTGTGAATGCTACATGCTGAATTGCAAAAAAGCCCATGAAAGTTCATGTGATTGTTGCTTCAGTACCAGACCCAAGGTAGATCAGCATGGGTGCTGGCTGTCAGTCTGTTTCCAGTTTACTTTGGGAGTAAGATTTTGTGTTATACTGCATCAAATGCTAATCTGGCTGTGCTTTTTGCATCACTTATGCAATTTAATATGTCATCCTCACCTCCCCCCTTGCTTGATTTACTCTGCTATAAACTATGTACTATGGTAAAGTGCTTTTCCTCTAAAATAGGGAAAACCAATGTGGGAACAATGCACAAACCAGATACATGTAACGTGGCGATGCTTTAAAAATATTAGCAAAGAGATTTGCAACAAAGCACATAAATATCTTTGGAAATGTGGAAGTAACCTGGATCTCTGTGCTTTGGAGGAGGTAAGTGTAGTCACCAAGAAGGATTCGTGCATGCATGAGTTTAAACCAGGACACGCTGGGAGTTTTGTGGGTTTCTGGTGTTGCTGGCTCCAAGTCAGAAGAACTGATGCAGAGGGGATGTGGAACCTGCCATTTTTAGAATATACACAGAAGAGTATTTCTAACTACTTCAGGGTTTGTCAACATTTGGTCCTTGTTTACATGATGAGTGATCAACTCATATTAAGTCTTCTCAGGAGTCTCATGATGTTTATCTGGTTTTGCACAGGGTGGCTCACAGGAACCAGATCCAGTGAGAGAACTGGGAGGTGGTGAACGTAGCATTTCTCCTCTTTGTGCCACAGCCCCATGCAGAGGGCTCAAAAGGTGGCTTCATGTCCAGTTCTGCTGTGGGGTGGTAGCAGATTTCTTGCAGGCACTCAGTGCCTCCAGCCTTGTGGCTGTCCAGTGGAAAGCAGTGCAGAGGGAGCTGATGGGGCTGCTGGCACAGGGCTGGGAGGCAGAAGCCAGCCCATTTCAAGCTGGAGCCAGCTGAAGACACTCCATGGGCAGTCCCCAGCCAGACCAGTGTCCCATACCCTCACCAGCTCTGCCTCAGCTGAGGTGCTTGGCTGGAGGCTGTGTCTTGCTCCTGCCTGACAGTGCGTGGCTGAAGGGGGTGGTTTGGTGTGTGGAAGGAAGAGGGGAAGTGCACAGACCTCCCCAGGCGCTGTGGCTGAGCCTGTTTGTCCCTGTGCCAGCTGTGGTGCCAACCTGGAGGTGCAGCCATTTGCCTTCTGCATCTGAGGAGCTCTTTCTGCTTTGTACCTTCATCTTCACAGCTTCTCTCAGACATCCAAGTGGCTCTGTACTCATCCTGCCTCTTCAAAAGATAGAAATCTTCATTTCTCCCTCCATTTCTGAAAAGCTGAGATTCTTGAGTCCTTGAATCATTTGACTTGCCCTCTGCTATGCTGCCTTTGCTGCATCCCTTTTATATAATCACCGCAGCTCACAGTATTCTGTAATACAGCCCCAGTCCTCTCTCTAATAGACTGCTATGATGTCCATGACTTACATCCCTGAATTTTCATTACTGCTACAAAGACTTTTATGCACTTTAAAAGGGAACAGATGGATTCTTCCCTATTTTGGAAGAGATCATTCGTGCCTGTCCACCTTCTCAAGTTCACCTATTTTCATTACTTTAACTTAAAATGATTTGTGGAGCCTTCTGAGCTCTCAAAATTAAACTGGAGCCTGAATAAGATTTGAACCTAGATTTCCCTCATCTAACCTAAAGTAGATGATAGCTTCAAGGGAGGACCTAGAGAATAGTTCATTTTGGTTATAGTTCAAAACAGTAGTCAGTCTGTTCTTTCCCACTGAGCTCTTTCAGAGTTGTTCCAAGGAAGCTCACAAAGAGCCCTTCTGAGATTGAAGTGGGAACAAAGTGCTAATTGTAAAATTATCTTTTATCCCCCCAAAACCTAAGGAAAATCATCTGAAGGATGTTAGTTGCATACAGAGTATTTCTGTCTCCATCCAGTGTTAAGTAGTCTGTTTTAGAAAACCTTTATGTTTTGTTCTTTGCAGCTCTCAATAGGCTTTTGCTCTCAAACAATATGGACTCTAGCAGGTGGCATTTTTGGCAAATGACCTCTTCTCAATACCAGGACGTTCAGATGTTGGCCTTTCTCATCTTTTTCAGAACTGTTAAAATAGGAGGTGAAGGGCAAACGCACTGCTAATAGGGTGAAGATGCACTAAGATCTTGGACTGGAAGAAAATCAAAATATTGGTTTCCAAGGAATTGGGTGGCTGGTGAAGAGCGTGGTGTGATAGCTGGGTGTAGGGGCTGGCAGCACTTCTCTCTAGAAACAAATGAGGCAAACTTACAAGAGCAGGTCCTCTGCTGTGGCAGAGGTTAATTATACGAATGGTTCTGCAACTCGCGCCTTTTTATTCTTCGCTCTGCTCGCATTTGCCTTTCTGACGTGAACTGCAGTAATGTGCACAATTCATGTGTCTCTGTCTGATTTTGGTTAATTGTAGTAGTAATTACTAATTTCTGACCCTTGACCCGCTTTTTTAATCGCATTTTTAAAACGATCTTTTTGTGCCATTTTGGAATTCGATGTTTGGTTTTTAATTTAGATAAATTATGCTAAAATGTTCTTGAGAGAGCTGCACGCTGAGGTCAAAAGCTTTATCTGCACCGTGCCCATTTTCTCTAACCTATTTTAATAATCACAGCTGCTTTCTTTAATGGGTAGCTTTTGTTGAACTATGCTAAATCTGTCCTGTTTAGACCAGGCTGCTGAGGAAGCAGTAAAACAGAGCGCTGCAGAGTGGCCCTGAGGCTTGGGAGGTTGGGAGATTTGAAGGCTGGGTTTCCCTCTTCCTCCCTCCTTCCCTCTTTCACAGCCCCCCAGCTCCTCTAAGCTGAAGCCTTTCCCTGTAGGTAAGAGGGAGATGCCCTGTGCTGCTGCTGTCTCTCAGGGTGCTGGTGGCACCAGCCTGGGCTGTGGGACAGCCTGGATGGATGGCATGAGCAGCCACATCCTCCTCCCCTCCGGACACTGCCAAGGCGAGGTGGCCCTTCACCCCACAGGTGAGTGATGGTCATATGAGCTGCAAGGGCTGGTTGTCAGCCACCTCGTGGGAGGGGTCTCAAGGCTTTTGGGAAGGACCTGTCTTTGTCCCTCTGCTCTCCCCAGGCGTAGAAGTGGGTGTAGGTATCTACAGGTGGGGTTTGCTTTGGCTGTTTGTGGTGGATTGTACCAGGTTCCATGCAGACTGGTTTTCCTGCCTTCCTCCTGTCCCCTCCTTGTGCTTTGCATAGGGAAAGTTTAACCTGGTGTGACGCTTTCCAACTTGGAAACAGGTATTAAAGAGCAATTAGCTGGCTGGCCTCCCTGGATGAAACAGAGAAACCTTGCCAAAGATCTTCTTGTCTTTAAACATTTGTACAAATCTCTTGTCAAATATAGAAGTAATTGCCTTCCCCCCTCCTTGCTTTCTCCTGTCTCCTCAACCACTTTCAGTCCTGCATCTGGTTTAATATAATGGGTGTTTGCATGAATGGCTTAGTTAGCCGGGGTGGTAATAAAACACTTTAAATTTATTGTGACATTTGGATTTAATTAAAAAGTACACACTTAGAAAAGTAAAACATAATGTGTAGAAGGAGTCAGGAAGGTTTTTCTCCTTTTCTTCCAAAAAGCTAATTAGAGTTGTATTTTAAATTGTTTATGTGCTGCTAATCATTGTAATAAATCATTTATACTGAGAAAGACACACTCTAATGTGCTTGTGTAACTGTTTATGCTCTCAAGTTTCTATCATGAACAAATTGATCTGGAAGTGAATTTATTAACCACTGGGGAAGAAATCATTAGTGCTTTCTCTAAATATTCCCCAGGTACACTTTTATTATAATAGTTTACTGTTTTAACTAAAAGTAACGTTACAGGGCCTTGGTTTAATTATGATGCAAATTGACTTTCCATCATTTAGAAAGAGGGAAAACTGCCTTTTTACTGGTAAGATACATCTACGTTGTATCTCCAGAGCACCTCACAGTTCCCAAAGGTTTTTTTGCAGAAAAAAAAAAATATTGTAAACTCGTGTGGGGACTTTATGGAAGTTTTAAAATACTCCAGAAAGTTTAATCTCTTTAATCTACCTGGCCTTTGATACAGGAACTTAGGATAAGGTAAGTGTAGTCTGTTATGTTAAATCTTTTGCAGCTGGCAGCACATTTACACTTAGAAAGCAACTTGGTGCTTTTTTTCACAGTGCTGGAGACCACTTGAAATCTTTTGGAAATAATTGGCGTTGCTGTTCCCCATCACCAGCGAAGGCACCTATGCAGAGATTTTCACATGTAAAATCAGTGGCAGAACTGCAGTTATAATCTGAGATTTTTCTGGTTCCTAACTGGGAGCTGCTGGCATCCCAGCTCTTCCCGAGGCATTTTAGGGTGGGCTGGTCCTGTGAGTCTGGATGTGGTGGCAGAGCCCCCAGATCCCCACTCCTCAAGGCTGAGGGACACCTTCCACACCTGGAGGCATTGCTGAATTAGTTTGCAACACTTGTACTTCCCCCCAGTGGTAAATTGCATTTCCTACCCTGTCCAAGAAACCAAGTCTGGGCATGGAAGGCTCCAGTTAAAGCTAGTAGGTTTTGTGGGTGCTTTTTAAATTTAGCTGCTATTACTTGAGCACTGAATTATTTATTATTTATTTACATCAGACCATTGGGTGGGAATACCCACAACGTGTAGATTGATATAGTTGAATTGGTGGCTAGGCAGTTTTATTTGAAGTCCTCTGTAGCCTGATGGGAAGGTTTCATTTTTTATGGGTTATTCTTAACTTTAAATACAACAAAATATCAAAGAATGCCCACAACAGACCCACCCAACAACAAAACCAACCAGTGTTCCAGTTTTTGGTAAAAGCATACAGTCTGCAGCTCTTTCCAGCAGAGAAAGGAGAGTGAACATGAGTAAAATTGTTCTTCTAGATAGATCCATTATTTGGAGGTGACTGAAAAAGGGTTTGATGGTTGATGTGTGTGTGCTCATACATCACAAAGATGACCTGTTGCCTCCAGGTGTTGGGCAGTGCAATGCCTTTGGGTCTTAAGTACCTGCACTTTTATTTGTACTCTTCTGGCTTTTTTAAAAAATATGATCCTTACCTTCTCGTGGTTGAGTTAATGTTGTCTTTTTCTCCTTAGCCCCAGGGAGGCTCACAAGTGACAAACGTTTGTGTGTCAGTCCTGGCCATGTGTGTGCTGTGCCACCAGCAAGCTGTGGGTGTGTGTGTCTATGTGGGAAGAATTTATTGATGCTTCAGTTACAGCATGTCACTGAAGTGGCTTTTTATTTCTAGATTTTCCCCAAAACAAGTTGTCTTTTTCTTATAAGGTGAAGGTGTTCATTCTCCATCTCCTTTTTATTTAAGATGTTTGAAATACAGTAACATTATATACATTTTGCTGGCAAAGTGGGAATTTTTTTGAGACTTCTAGCTATTATTTTTTCCAGAAACCTACTATGCAGTGTTCTGCCACATTAGGTTTCTCTAATAATCCATGGGAGGATGTGATCAAAATCTATTACTGCCTCTCAGTGTGGTCGTCACCTAATTTCATGAGGAGCTGTAGTGGCATTTCGCTTTGCTGTTTGCAGGTTTAAGTCTGTATTTCGAAAGCCTTGCTGTACTAACCAGGCTTCAGAACTGTAAGGAACCAAAGGACATCATAATTCTTCTAGAAAATGTGGATTTTTCTCTTTTTTTTTTGCTTTTTTTGGTCACCTTTAGATCCTTTTATGGCTGTTTTCAGAGCAAAATACGAGGCCTTTGGTCGTTTTGCATTCTGCTGAATCTGACACGTAGAAATGTAAACGTGTCTATTAGAATGCCAATAATTGAGAATAATAAGTACCCCTTTATAAACGATGTCTTTATATAGAGGTGACTCCTGCTGGAATTCCTGCAGGTATTTTTCTTTCAAAGCACAAATATTTCAGCACTTAAAGCAACATTTGATATCCTCTTGCCATTTCTGTGGCCTGAGCCTCTGCGTTGCTGTGGCTTCTTTTTCTTCTCTTGACATTCTTACAAGGCGCACTGCATCCAAACGTGGACTTTTTCTGCAGAATTGTCCCTGAATTAATGGAACTCAAAAAAGTCCCAGAGTTCAGAGATGGTTTGTCCTTTGACATGCAGATGGAGAGGGGAAAGGAACCAGTGCAGCCGTGTCATAAATGTAGTTAATGGAACAAAGCTGGTGCCTGTTTGCCCCAGTGGAGCTGACGAGGACAAGTTGTTCTCCACCACCATGTGCTGTGCAAGAACAGCTTTTGTGTGCAGCCTGTTCCTGCAGCTTGGGCCCGTGTAACAGTGTAAAAGCATCTTGGATAACACAAGTGTGTGTCTGCAAGCTACTTAAATATGTAGCCTTGGAGAAGCAGGTCTGTGGGTTTTGAAGCAGAGCTCTCTTGTAATTCCAAACTTTCTTAATAGTCTTGGCACACAGCGGACTGATGAGATTTAATACCTGCCCTTTAAGCTTCATTTTGTCTCCTTCCCTGTAAAAATTCCTTGCAGCTGGGCATGAAATTACTTAGGTTTCCCCTTCTACTTTGTAAGGCTTTTAAGATGTTGGCATCCAAAAACAAAGGGACAGTGGCTCTTGTGTGACGTGGCAGGAGCCTTTCGTGGGTGTGTGAGGGTGGACCTGGATTGTAGAAGTGCTGGCAGAAATTGCTGTTTAACAGTTTAGGATAAAAATGAGGTAAGCCCTGGCCATGATGAGTAAAAGTGAGCAATAGTTTTAATGTATTAAGGCTGTGGAAGAGGCGAAGACAGAGCTTTGCTCCGATCTTGTCATGCAGAATGGGAAGTGGTTAAAGCCCCTGGGTTTAACCCTTCACTGGCCTCTGAGGAGGGAAACATGCAGGTGCCTGTGCTCATTCAGACCTTTCCAGGGTGATATGTAGTGCTGCAGTGCATTGGCTCAAGGAAAGCCACCAAATGGAGCTGTGATGAAGCCATCCATGAACTGCATCTCAAAGTGATCATTCTCTGGTGTTTGTAATGCAGAGCATCTGTCTTACATGCTAACTTCCAAAATATTTCTCTGTCTGCTGATAATGTGATGGTAACTGTGCAATGCAGCTTTACCATTTTTGATGCTGTGTAACAAAAACATGAGCTCAGGAGTATATGAGTATGATAGTACATTAACATGAAAGTACAACTTTTTCCTGAAAAAATATCCCATCACAACTGAAGAGAGAGAAAAGATACTGTCAGTGGAGGTTTGCATATTGTACTGCAAGTGTATTTTGACACTAGAAACTGAAGAAATGGGAAATTAGATATGTCTGGGGAGTAACTACTAATCTAAGTGTCAGGTTTGATGCTGGCAGACTCTGTGGAACCAGTAGCTCAAATCTCCAGAGGGCTGGCGGAGCCCTTGACCTTCGCAGCAGCAGATGAACTGTTGTTATTGCTGAGGGCTGATCCTGGAGAGAGGGATGGGCAGATCTCAAGCATGGAAGTGGTGCCTGTTTTGCATAGAGAGAGGAGTCTCAGAGCACTCACGCATTGCAAGGGTTTCTCCTGGTTTTCTTGGCTGTTTAAATTGTGCTGCCTGTGGCTTTACTTCTCTCTGGAGATGAACACCTCTCACCCTCTAGTTCTGTGGTTGCAATGTAGGAGTATCTAGACAAAAAGCATGCGGTTTCAGTGCTGTAATAATACTTTTTTTTTAAATCAAGTTTTGTGGTTGTTCAGGCTATAGAAGTAGTTTGTCGTGGAGCTCATGAAAATAAAAGTAAATATTTTGGAGTACCTGATTTGTGTCATTGGAGATGTCATATAACAGTGACAAGTTTTTGCTTCCCAGAGGTCAGAGATCAGCTGTAGGCTTTTGAGCACAAGATACACATCCATCAAAGCTGGCCAGCAGTCCTGTTGACAGACTAGAGAGTGCTTAGCAGGTTCATTTCAGAGCCCTGTTATTGGTGGTTCCCACAGAGAGAGGCTGAGGGGATCAGGAGAGAGAGGAGAAAACAACAGGGAGATGTCACCACTGGGGATTTTTGAGGCAGCTGAGCCAAACTCTTCTCAGAGGGGAGCAGAGGCCCTCATATGGGAGAGGAACTCCTGCCAGGAAATTCCAGGGAAAAACACCTGTAATCAGGACAGACAGAGGCACAGTGGGACAGGCAGTGGAGGGTACAGCGATGGTTCTGCTACAGCACTGGGAGGAGGGGTCTGCTCTCCTCTAGTGTGCCTGATGGACCTGCTTGGGAGTGGGGACAGATTTCAGCTGCCCTAGGTTTGGGAATGAAGTGAAAATAAGGCTGAAGCAGCGTAAGAAGTGACAAGTCTCTGGAGAAGTCTTCTGCTGTTTAATTCTCTGAGAGCAGAGTGGCAATTGCACACCCAGCAGTTGCTGTGAAATTGCTGCTACAGATAACCAAAACTGGGATAGATATTTTTACTTGGACTTCAGGATGCCTGAAATGCAGATATCTATTCTTTTTCACCCAATTCCTGTTTGTAAGCAGTTCAGTTAAAGATCCAAATGGATCTTGAGCTTTGGAAGTCCTCATTCACGCATTTCCATTAGATATTAGATTTGGAGCAGGTGTTGTTTTTCCTTATCAGACTTTTGGTTCACTGTGAATTAGGAATAAGCATGCTGGTGGGTTATGAAGATGAAGCAAAGTAAATTGAGATTTCTATATGCACATTACCACTTCAAATACTGTTGGCACTCAGAAAAAAAAAATAAAAAGACCTCCTAGCACTTGAAGTAACAAATTACTCATCTCACGCTTTGCTGTGGCAGATCATGGCTTGCTTTAAAGTAACATTCTTTTTTCCTGTGCTTAGATAATTTAGACACTCCTCTGAAAAGAGGTGCTGCGTGGAGTGCAGTAGAGTTGAGGCAGACTGGAGAAAAGGATTACAGTTTGCATGTGGAGGCAGTGAATGTAGGCTGCAGATAAACGACGTGGGTTTAGAGCCATCATTGCTGCTGCAGCTTGATTATTTTTCTCAGGGACAGGCACTGGCTCTCTCCTTGCTTTGAAGAGCTACAGTGCTCATGTCTGCACCGTATTTTGTGTAACATTTGTGCTGTCTTCTGTTCCTCCACTACCTTCCTTTCTCACCCAAAAGCAGGATGCTGCCATCGTGGAACTTCAACATGCAGCAGGTTGTGACAAGGGCACCCTGTGGCCTGTCCAAATACCCATATCATGCACTTCATGCATATAAAACATCTGCTCCAGAGCTTTAAAAAAGAAAGGTTGAGAGAAGTTGATGTGGCTTTGGGAGCAATCAGAGCTAGGAGTAATGTAGGGTTGTTCCTTAACAGGCTAATGTAGGAGCTTCTTTAGGTTAGTAAGCAAATGTTTGAAGGTGTTTCCTTAATGTAGGAGCTTCTTTCGGTTAGTAAGCAGATGTTTGAAGGTGTTTCCTTACAGAAAGGTGGGCTGAGAGCCAGCTGGGATTGCTTGCTTGGCCTGGACAGTATAGGAGGGCATGGCAGGGCTGAAGATGTGTGTGCTGGAAAACCAAGCCTTGGGTCTTGTGTCTCAGCTAGATATCCAGCTGTATTTCTCCAGGACTGCATCTGCTTAATGAACAGGCAAGGCAGGTAAAGAAAGAATATAACACAATTTGGAAGTAATAAGGTGGACTTTGCAGCAACCTTGCCCTTAATGACTTCTATTTTCACAAACCTGGTTAATAGATACTTATAGTCTGTGAACTTTTTCTTGAAATATCAAAATATTTGTAGCTTTTTTCTTTCGAGGGGGAATAAATTACCTGGTGTCATTTGGCCCTGGTGGATATGTTCCTTTCTTTGATACAGAGTGCATTTCCTTTAGATTCAGCTTCTTGAACTTGTAGAAAAATTGTATAGCGTTGAAACACTAGGAATTAATCTAAATAGACAGTGTGAGGTGAAAATGCTCCCTGTGCTTTAATTGGAATGGTCTGGTGAAAGCCAGTTCCCAGGCTGCCTCCCTCACTAACTGCCCACCTTGTGACAGATTGACAAAATTCCCCTGTCCCTGGGGAACCATAATAGAGCATTCCCTGAAGTGTTCAAAATCCCAAAGGGAAATAAGGATCTCTTTTTTTCTTCTCTCTCTCTCTCTCTCTCTCTCGCTTTTTTTTTTTAATTATTTTTTTAATGGGGTTTCTGGAGTGCTTATATTCATCCAGGGGATTGTGGCTATTAAATAGAGGGGGTTTTAAAGGTTTTTCTAATTGCCACGCTTCCTCTTTCTCCCCCCTTTTAAGTGGCTTTGGACAGTTGCAGAACTTTGATTTCAAATTTGTCTAATCTCTTGAAATATCTAGGTAGGGAAAACTATTGTAACTGAAAATGGCTCTGAACTATTTTTTTTCCCCTTTCTTCCATTTTAATAGATATGTTTAGTCTACTTTAAAAGCTTTCTGGAGAACCTTTTCTAAATGGCTAATTTAAACTTGTCAGGTTTTAATTATAATCTCTCTATACACAAGTTAAGATGCTTAATGCTAGTGAAAAGTTCTGAATACAAAGCAAACCTGTGTCAAGTTGCAGAGCACTCTTACCCTTCTTAATTGCTTCTGGTCTGAACTTTAACCTTAACTCTCCCATCTGTCTTACAAATTCTCTTCTCTCATCACAACCACTTTCTTTTCTGTGGAGTGCTGAGATCTGTCTTAATTCAGCAGGAGTTTCAGTCTGGAAAAAAACTGCCATCAGGCTGTGGATGTTCAGCTCTTCCTTTATCCCACTGCAGCATGATGCCCATTTCTGGAGTGCAGCCCTGTTCTCCTGGATATCCCAGAGCATTCCCTTAGCCCTGTTTGAACGGGACTGCTTGTGGGAGATGGGGAACCTCATAACAGGGGAAGTTCCCTGGACTCCAAATATCCTGACAACTTCTGGCCTCAGTTAAAATCACTTCCCAACAGAATCAGTATGGCTTTTTTTGGTTGTTGTTGTTTTTGTTAGCAGTTTCATGGATGTGTAGTTAGGCAGTTTATTCCCTTCTAGGACTGTTGTCTGTCTCATTTTCTAGCTGTGACCCAGCCTTTGTGGCAAAGGTTAGTTGCATCTTTTTCTTAGATAAGAATGAGTTTCATTCAAGCTTAGAAAATTAGCCTTGAAAATACTCAGTCAGTGCAGATTTCTTCTGGAGAGTGCATTTAAAAGTTTAAATCCAAAATTGATTTGGAAGTGCTCTAATCTAAAATAACCCTGATGTTAGCATTGTTGTCTGCAACTCCTGCTAGCCCTGGCGTTCCGGTTCAGCGCGTTGGCACACGGTTCCCTGATGCTGTGAAATTGAGACTCATCTGGAGATACAGCCTTTTCTAAAAAGGATTGCAGGGCACTTAAGACTCCTTATTTCATTAGTTCACTGAAGGAGTTCTTTTCAGCAGTCAGGAGTCTCATGATGAGGTGGGTGAAAACTGAGCAAATCACACGGCGGACGCTCCCGCGCAAATGGAGCAGAGGAAAAGCTGCTCAGTAAGTTTTTTGGCCCGGAAATGTGGCATTTTGGGGAGCTGAAGGTTAGTGGTGTAGAATTTCTTTTTAGTCTGAGGTTTCAGGCAAAGCATTAGTAGCTACATATCCGGGCCAGACTTCAGGAGGTACATTTCAGGAGGCTTTCTGTTCTGCACATTGGGTTGGTTCCCATGATTATTCTGTTTTTTCATTGTTTCTGTCCAAGTGTAACCATCATCATCTTCACGTAAGTTCGTGAGAATTAAACGGAGCATAAAGAGCTGAAGAGCAGGCTTCCACTTTAAGGGGGTGGGTTGCTGCATGAAGCAGTGGTAATGATCCAGAGGAGCAGGATGTACTGGAAAAGACTTCACACTGGTGAAGTGTGAGCACCATCCAAAGTGCAGGCAGCAGGTCATAAATTCTTGTAGTGGTGGTGGTCTGAAACTCAAGGAATAGGATTAGAGAGCTACAGTAGGTTAATGAAAATGGCTCCCTCACAATCAGCTTGAGTTCAACTCAGTGGTCAGTCGTAAGAAGAGGAATGTCTTGTGCAATTCCAGCTTCTCATCCATATTCTGAATACTGTGATGCTTCTGAATGTGTAATAGAATAGAATATGCTCTGTTATGATATACTTCATGTGACTTCTAGGATGCTTTAATGCAAACTAAATGTCATGCTAACTTGCCCCAAACCCGTAGTGCACACTTTATTCTGGAATAAATGAATTGCAGCGGGGTTTTCAAAGCCTTGTTTGGACACGTCAAAAATAAATAAATAAAGGAACAAAAGAAAAAAGTCTTGCAATTCTACTTGTGTCTTTGCAGTTGTCCAGGGTAATAGTGTTCAAATCCTATACATCACCTCAAAGGAACTCATTATAGAATGAGTATACAACAGCCAAGAAACCACTTTTCATTCTTATCAGCATATTTTCTTGTAAAGAAGGGTAGCATTAATGGCCAGCTGTGGCTTATGAGCCCTGGCTTAATCAGAAGTGAATAATAAAAATTAATTTGAGGCATATAGTTACTAGCCAACTGCAGCTATAACAAATGTTTAATGAACAGCCTTGCACTGGGGTCTGCATACCTTTTCCTGGGAATGAAAGGGGAAATGTCCAAGAGTGGGACTTTCTCTGTCCTAATTGCAGTAGCAAAATGGGGTAGAGTAAAATCTGACTGTGGAAGCAAACTGTCGCTCTGTAAGGCTTAAGTTAGACCTCAGTAAACAGAAGAGCAGAGACAATGAAGTATTTAGCCTTTGCTTTCTTTATCTTCATGGCATTAAGAGAACAACTTTGGTTGATAGTATTTGCAAGGTATAGCAAATTCTTTCTGACAACCATCACCCTGCCCTTTATCTAGTCTTGAAATATTAAAGTACTTTGCCAGAGCCGTCCTGAAGGGCATTGTGCTCTCTGGGGTCAGCACTGGAAGAGGAAGGATTGGTTGTTGGTGGGCTACCCTTTGTTTAAACATCTTGGGTTTTTGTCAAACTGTTTGCAAGGCCAGGATATCCAGGGACCTCCTGAAGTCAAGTGTCTGCACCATACAAGTCATGGGCTTTTGTCTGGTCCTTCTCAGGCAGCAGCTGTACCTGAGCAAAATGCACTCTGCTCCTCCTTCTGGCTTCTGCTGCAAAGGACAAAGCAGTTCTGGGTCTCTGTTTCCCTCAGACTCTCCTCTGCTTCCCACCCACCTCTGGGTGTGTCAAGGAGTTTGGAAAGGAGCAAGGCAAATCCTTCAGGAGATGGTAGTAGGACTTTCAAGGTAATTTCAAGCCCCTGGAGTCTGACTGAGCATTCTTATGTTGAGTGCAGCTGTGGATAAATCCAGTAAAGCTGCAGTACAGTAGATGTGAACCATTTTTGACACCTCTTCTGAGACTTGTTCTTGTGCAGCTGAAGCTTATCAAAGCAGCTCTGCAAATTCCACGGCCTTTCAGAAGGTTATGTAGAGTCCCTCAGAACTTCAGGGCCTGCAAAAGCTTAGGGTATTATTTATATTTACAGTGATACAAACTCCACTTCCTGAATCAGTGTTTATTTATTGGTTGACAATGCACAACTGAGACTGGGAGTCTCCAACACAGGCACTTGGAACTGTGACCACCTCAGCCTCTCTCATACAACAGAAAAAACACTCCACTTGAATATAATTGAGGGGGGGGAAAGAGATGGGATGCTCTCTTAACCTTGGTTTTTCCTTTGCTACTTTCACGAGACAAAATTCCAGTCTGCTTTATTTTTTAAGTCAGCAAACCGATTATATATTGTAAAAGATCAGTGTTTTCATGGGTGAGTAGTAATTACTGAGTAATGGCTTAAAACATTTCCTGAAGGAACATAAAGCTGTTTTTAAAAGTCAAGAGTACATTAAAAGGATTACCATGTAGATTTGATTTTTAGATAACGCTAAAATGGATCCCAAATGGACTTATGAAAAGGGATGCTATCTCTTTAATGGAAAGTGCATGGTCTGACAGCTCAGCATGCAAATGGTCCTGCAAAGGACTGTCTGTTGTGTTTTTTGCTTTCAACAAGAAGACAAGGAAATAGCTTGCCCTTCTCCTTTTACTTTTAATAGCAGATGGGTTGCTCTGGTTTTGCCAGGTAGGGGAGAAGAGGATAGGTTTGGCAGATAACTACATCTTTCTAAACCACTGGGGAAGTGTATTTCACAACTTATGGAAGGTCAGTCAACAGCAATTGTATCTCTTACATAGATTACATTAGGTAGATAGGTTCCCTCTGCATTCTCCATAGGCAAATCTCTCCTTGCCTCTTACGTGCAAATAAATTTTAGTCCTAGTATATTTATTACACTAATCTTGTGCAGGGCATGAACATCAGTGCTTGGCTTGGCAGTAAGTCTGGACAGGGGCAGGAGGGGCTGTTATATTCATACTACAATAACTTCCAATCACTACAGCATTTTCTGTTTCAGAGTTGCCAGCACAACTTTATGGTGATTGATGGTATAAAATATGCTTTGGCCTGAGTAGGATTTCTTCTAGAAACATTTAAAGGAGTATATTCATATTTCATTAAATACAGAGCACACCAGGATTCCAAATTCTTTTGTGGTATTGCACAAATTATTATAGGCTCCAAAAGTCTTGAGAAATTTCTATAAGCTTGTGAAAGCTTTAGATTGGATAGTCATCATTGCCTGCATTAAGGGCTGTGACAGATTGCTTCAGCAGTGTACACAGAGCAGAACATCAAATGGCCATTTGGCAGTGGGCACTGAAATTCTATTAAGGTTGCCGAAAGCTTAGGTTGACATTGTGTATGTCTGCAAAGAGGCAGAAGAAAAGATGATGATGATTGTGCAATGATACAGTTCTGTTCTCCTTAAAATATTCACATCTATAGCACGCCAGGCCTGTCAGGGTGCTGTTAATGTTTCACTGCTAAACCTGAGCACTGCTGCACTGCACATCTTTGCTCATGTCTCGAGCCCTCGGTGTGTAAAACAGGCCATTTCAACTGGGAGGTGAGAACTGTGTAGCATCACACATGAGCCTTGAAATAACTGAGGAGTTTTTGCTTCTTGAAGACTCTTTGGGATGTTTTACTTGATAGAAGGTTTTTGCATTTGATTTTCTTGACTGTTGGAAAAGGGGAGGAAAACAAACCCCACCTTGTATTTCATTTTGGTACACAGGTTATTCTTAAAAGAGCTGAAAAGTGAGGGATGAGTTCTTACCTTTGTGACCACTTGACTCAGAGACTCTTCTTCCACTACTGTGCTCTGACACCCAAACCCACTAAATAGACAGCTTTTAAGGTTAGTGTCTTTTCAATGGTCACCTGCAAATTGATGGAATATTGAGGAATATGGGATGAATTTCAGGCCAGTCATCCCTAATAATAGTTCTCATTCTTATGCTGCTGGAAAGGTGCTTTGAGGGTAGTCACTCCATTGCCAGACTTTTTTCTACTACAGACACTGAAGGAGGGAGCTGGCCACTTGAAATCAGGACCTTTGCCAGACTGCAGTATGCTAAATTGTGACTAATGGAGAAAACTTGATCAGAATGTTCCCGGATTAGGTTGAAAGTAGGAGAAATCTGCATGTCTTTGTACTGTTTCCAGGGCTTCAAACAGTAAAAATGGATTTTACTGAAACACTGGATGTGCTAAGAATAAACTTTTGGACACGTGCCAATTGTGAAAAATTACAGCTCAAACAAACACATTTATGAGCACAGGGAAAACATTGCTTCCTGAAGTGATTTATAGAAACTGTCTTGCAGCAACAATTATTATGGTTTGTGTTTAGTCCTGCTGCCATGTGTTTCTTTATAACTACAGGTTGGCCTGGTAGGAGAAACTCTGTAATTGAGAGAGGCTAAAAGCAGGTGCTGGGAGGCTCAAAACTTGTGGGGAAAAGGAAAGTCAGGATTCTAACCCTAAACCTCATGTCCCAAAACAGGACCTATGTTGGTACAAATTCAAATGATGCCAATAATTATTTTGGATATGTTGGTCTATCTGTGCAAATGGCTTGAAAAAAGGGTCCCTACGTGTGAGATTGGAGGGAGGTTTAAGTCACTCATGAAGCTTTGGGTCACTTTTAGGCAGCTGAAACTGCCAGGAGACACTAGACTCTAAAATATTTTTCTCTACAGCTTGTCATGGAGCATATGGATGAAAAAAAAGTTGCTATGTTGTTGGGCAGAGGGCTATAGAATAGTTAAAATAGAAGTGGTTATCAAAATGTTGTTTGTCCTGTTAACTGCCCTCTCCAACTATTTTTTTGCCATGCTTGGGAAATTTTGTTCAGTAATGATTCAGAAGAAAGAATACCCCAGATGAATTGCTAAAGCCACTGTAAAAATCACCAGCTGCATTTTGCAGCATGAAACTGGAAATGAAAAAAAAATTGTGGTTTCCCATTGAATAATTTTGATGAATGGTCTAAGGCTTACTCATAAGCATTTAGTTGCAAGTACTTGGTGTTCCAAATGTAACCTTTTAATTGGATGTACGGATGATATGATGGGTTTCACCTTGCTGGCCATAATTCCTCCCATGAAATTCTTGGTGAAGATGCCTGAGACAGCACACTCTCCATTCAGTGGGAGTGCAAGGTCTGACTTGTTTCACAGGGTGCAATATTCATAGAAGGTGAGTAATACAATACTGGGAACACAAAGTGAGTTTCTTTTTAGGGGAATGAAATTCACTGCATCTTTTTGGCAATGACTGTCTGCATTTACTTAAATGGGTGATGCAGGGCTCTAATGCTTTTAAATGATATCAGATCCTCTGATAAAAGACATAAGACTGCAGCCTATTTATTGTGATGAGACAGGAGTTAATAAGATTACTCCTACTCTTCAGTTACTTTTTCATCTTTTGCAGCCAAATGCTGGGGGTTTTGTTAGCAGGCAAAAGGAGGTCAGTTCATTTAAAGGGTGTTGATGCTAGAAATAAACATTTTTTTCCCTCAAGTGGAACTCTGAAACCTAGGCTCAATTGCCTGACTGCCAAACCCCTGGTCTTTAAATCAGAATTGCTTTTAGCACTGGAATGCTGCATCCTTATAATAATCACTTACATAAATTAAAATAAAAAAGCAAACCCTTAAAAATAATATTAATAATAATTTTAAAAAGAATAAGTGTAATGTAAATCTGCAATAACTGTGGTGTTTGGCAGAAAAAGGTTCAGAAATGTGGTAGCAGTGTCTGAAGGCACTGCTCAAGGAAGATTTTGTGCTGGAGAATAAAACCATAATTCCAGTGCAGTGTTGTGCAAGGTGCTGTACAACAGGGAGTGATTGTCACAAACCTTTTGGAAAGTATTGTGTATGTGTGTGTGCATAGTTATTGGCTTTGTTGTTGAGCAGGCTTTTACTCTTAAAGTAGCTACTCTGAGGAAAAGTTTTGGGGTTTTAAAAAAAGACAAACAGAATAACAGCAACCAAAAAACCCCGCCAAAACAAACATAAACAAACAAATAAAGGCCTCAACAACAACCAAAAAGCCAACACCAAAAAACTGAGGGAAAGAGTTAAAGCCATCTGCTTGAAAGCATTGTGTAAAACATACACACAATGTTGGGGAAATAAGCCAATTATGTGTGCTTCACAGGAGGTGGGGGACTGACCTTTGTGTATAATTAGTTCTTTTATTTAAAGCAAAGATTTTGAATAGAATAACTAATTAGCTGTCATAAGTGGCAAATTGAAGATTTTGGCCGGATTCCTTGGGGAGAGTGGGAGGACATCCCTCCTCCCAGCCCGTACTGTAGGCTCTGGCTCTGCTCATTAGGGTTGTTTTTAGTTCTCCGCAGTGGTAATGAGGAGTGCAGCCATTCTCCGAGCCCCCTGTAATAAGGTGTGAAATGCAGGTGGAGCAGAGCTGCCTGCAGCCCCTGCTGCCTCCTCCCCACACACGGGGGCTGAGGGGGCAAAGCTGCAGTGGAGGGGGGTCTGAAAAGTCCTGGTGGTATCACCTGTGTTTTGTGCTCTGGACTCGACTGTATAAAATACAGGCAAGCTGCAAAGCCTTGAGGCATATATCATTAGCTAGCAGTCCCCCATTACTCTTTCAGACCAATTAACCTTTAGAGTTGCATTAGAGAAATTAGGTGGTGAACTTGCCTGCTTTCAGAGGGGACCTCTAGCTCTGTTGCAGACCAGAGCGCTGTGGAGCCGTGCGCCGTAGGACCAGTGCAGATAACTGTTATTTAAAAGGTCTGCCATTTATGAAAAGTTCCCAGGCTCTCTTGGAAAGGAGGCTTTATGAGCAGTGCCCTTAGAGGAACCGCAGCTGATTGCCATGTGAATAGAAATATCGGTAAAATGGCTTAGAAAAATTTTAGAGGTGTACTTAGTGGACACTTGTGTTATAAAGCCAGCAGAACCGTTTTACAGAAAGACTCCAACTGAGCAGATACAGGCTGATTAAAGCTTGTTTGTCCGGCTGTGAATAGTGGTAAAGTTTGGATTACTCACTACAATAACAGCCTCTTTAGACACAGACATAAATTTCAGTATGTCCAGAGGTGGTGTCTATAATTTTTTAATGTGTATTGGAGCTCTGAGCACTCAGAGTGGGTTTAGTTTTGTATTTACCAGCAGCAAGTCTATTAAGTTGTAAAGGGCAAAGAAGGGAGTGCAGGTAGCCAGAAATAGAAAGGATTCATCTACTGTTTCTAAGAAAGGAGAGCACTGGATGTCTAGCAACAGGAGAGGAGAGAGCAGCTTGATGGTACTTTCAGAATTTGGCAATAATCAGTGTTCCCTTGTGATCACCTATTTAAATATGTGAGCATCCAGCTGTTAATTTTTCTCGTTCTGCAACACAACTTATCATTTTCTTATCCTTGTCCACAGAGCACATGTGGAATTTGTCAAAGGTGACCCCTTTGTTTCTTGACAGCCCCAGTTAGAGGCCACATGCCCTTTATCAAATTGAACTGGGTATCTTGGCATTTTTAGGCAAGTAGTGGGGGAAAATGGACATAGAGAAATGAAGCAGCATCCCAGTCTTGCAGTGGGGAAATAACCAAAGAGAGCAGTTCTGCAGGTGGTTTCTGCCTGCAGAGCCCAGGCTGCTTCAGGTCTGCTGGAAGGGGGAGGCAGGAGGAGGAAAGCAGGGTTTGGTGTTGATTGTGTCCTCTCTGTGCAAGCCTCTGACCGTGAAAAGGGTTAAGCTTCTGAGATGTTTCTCTCTTGTTGCTGGGAAATGACATGGCAAGTGTTCGAGGAGCCCTTGCTGATCAAGTTTGGCAGTTTTTGAAATTTTGTTTCACGCCTTGCCTGCTGTGTCAACTCACCAGCTAATTGCAGCTGCAACTTTCTGTAGTGGCTTGTGTGCTCTGTGCAGACCGGTTGGTTGGGATGTCAGAGGGAAACCTCACAGCCCAAAATGTAATTTCAAAACACTGAACCTGACCAGCAGAGGCTGACCTTGCTCGTTATTATCTGAGTGGGAATAGCAGCTTTGAACATCATATGATCTCTGAAATGGTACCATTTTTCATTAGAAAGCCCCCTGCTGAACACTGACCAAATACATAGCTTTTTTCCTTGCTTAAGGTACTGCTTAAAAATATATCTGTATCTTTTCCTTTGCTAGTTATTAGGAGCAAATCAAAGTGTTACATTCCCCTCACTTGCAGAAGCCTCTCATGAGACAGTGGTGCTCCTGCAATAGTGAGGAGCTCACATGGCTGCGGAGAGCAAGGGCTGCCAGGGCCACAGATGGAGCAAGAACTGCCCCTGCAGTCAGCCCTCAGCCATCCATGCCTGCTTGCCACAGGAGACCCTCCTAACGTGCCCTAAATGAGCAAACCAGCCTCTCCTGATGGTCCAGCTGGGGTTTCATCCCTGCTGATGCTGCTGCTGCATCAGTACCCTGTCTCTAGGTGAGGGCAGCTGTACCTCTGAAAGGGCACTGCTTCCAAAAGTGTGGCCTTGGGAAGTCCCATCTGGCTGAGGATCTTGTATTTCTGAACCACAGAGCTGATCTCAAACCCCACCCATGCAGCAGCTCTCTTGAGTTTAGGATGTGCTGGTTATATGGAATCTGTGTCTTTCCAGATGCAGATCCTCGTGTTACCTACGCAAACCTTGCAAAAGAATTGTATGATGACCCCCCTTTCTTGTGAGAAATCCTCCTCTTCCTCTAAGGCTACACATTTAGAGAACCTGTTTGGGGGGGTGAATAATGACTTGCTGGTGTCTGGGGCTCCTATCTAAAAACATAATTCTCACATCTAGGTCCTAGTTTTCGTAGGTGCGAACTATTTTCTTTCATCACTGGTACTGATCTTACACAGCTTGCAAATGCAAATTCACGTGCTCGCCCTTCTCTGCCTCTCAACAAGGCAAACTCTTCTCACAATGTGCAGTTCTCCTGGAGTGGAGTCAGGAAGAGCATGGAAATTACTCGAAAACTGAAGCTTCTTTTTGCTTTTGAAAAGTATTTTGGATTAAAAAAAAAAAACAAAACAAAACCAAATAAACAAAGGTGTGTCTACAACCACAGGGCCACTTCCCTCGTTCTTGTAAGAAACTCTCACCAGCCATGAGATTTCTGCAGTCTGACCTCTGGCACCTGAAGCAAAATCCACTTCTGATGCTTCCCCGTCTTGTCCCTCTTTCCAAACGTGTGTGTGTTTCTCTTTGTATGTAGAATTTCTCTTGGGAGCATTACAGGTTGCATATGTGGCAGTGTAATACAGATTCAGGTTTTCACTTAATTATTGGAGATTTGTCACTGGTGTCAAAAGTTTGCTTGTAGAGTCGTTGGCAAGCTGGTTTTGAGTGTGCTGCAGCAGAGGGGAGGAGGGTTCTTTAAGCCTTTAGGGTTTTTGAATGTTACTTGGTCTGTCTCTGTGCTGCTGAGACCATTTTGATTACAGATGGATCAATACCTCGCTGTTTGTGTGGAGGTGTCTTAAGTGCTATTGTCATCTGCTCGAGGCTCTGACAAAGCAATTATTACTGTGGGAGTGGTGGGTTTACATGTGCTGACCATTAGCCACTCTCAGGTCACCCTGGCTTTTAAGGAAAGCAGCAAATGTCACTTACTGCAGTGGCACTGGCTCAGTCCTCTCTGCTTAAGGGACTGTTAATAATTCTCTTATCAAGCTGCTGCTTTCTGGGACATCCAGCGCTTCCTACAGAGAGCCTAGACTAACTTTGTGTAAGAGTATATAAGCAGTGACACCTGCTGCTGTGCCAGTGTCCCTTCTCATCATCTCTGCATTGGTTAAGCTCACAGTGTGCTTGTTACAGGCCCAGCATTGCCATTTTTAGTGACTGACACCAATAAAAATTAAAATCATAACAAATTGAATTGAGGCTCTAGAACAAATGGAATTCTGGCATCTCAGCGAGTTAATTTCTTCTTTTGTCATTTCCTGTCCTGTCCCTCACCCACAGTACAATCCTTGTTTATTTTTCCACCTTGCCTATTGATTCCATAACGTCCTTTCCTGCCTGGCTCTTAAACTGAGCAGGGTGATGGGCATCACAGTGCTCACCATGGCAGGCACTGGCTGCTTGGAGAAAAGGAAAATGCTGGAGACAGCACTGAGGGGAAGGTGACCACAGCAAGTCCCCCCCAGCCTCCTGAGCTGAGTGTGCTGTCACCACCTCATACCCAGCTATCTCATGCCTGCTTTGCAATCCCAGCAGGGGTTTCCAGGAAGGATGAAACTCCTGGCTTTTTGTTACCTTCTCCAGTGATACAAGAGGAGGAGGAAAGCTTCTGTTTGAGGAATGTGGCTTCATTAGTGGCAGAGGGGCACTGGTGGGGTTGTTCTCAGCAGTCCTCAAGGACTTTTGAATCAAATTTCTTTTGGAGCAGCCCGTAGCCTGCTCTGGCTTTCAGTCAGGCCTCTGTCACCCACAGGATTCACAAGAGAGGAAAAACAGTGGCATACCACATCTTTTTATACCCACTCCTCTCCCTTCCCATCAAGCTCGATTCAGCCAAGATGCTGGACCGGGGGGCGGGTGCATACAGTGACGGCCCTCCAGCTCTTTTTAATTGCCTGTGGCAGGTAATTAACAACACAGGGGTACGGGTAATGAGGGGAAAAAATAAATGTTGACATTTCAGCCAGTTTATTCTGCTGCAAGATGTTGGTTAGAAAGAGCCTGGTGCATTGTGTCAATCTTACCCTTAGGAAAAAAGGGCTGCAAGTGTCAGCAAGTGGAGTTAGGATTCCTTTCTGTGCAAAGTGAGCTCCTTGCAATGGCAGCAGCAGCAGGGTTTGTGTAGCCATGGGTTAGGGACTTAACCCTTTGGAGCAGCAGAAATAAGACACACAGCTACATAGTCCCTCTCAAGAGAGGAAAGAGACAACTTTATTGAGAGCACGATTCATACTTACAGCGTGTTGCACAGAGCTAAGACAAGACAGTAGTTCATTGGATAATTGAGAAAACGCCTCTGGGACAGCACTTCAGGATGAGTCCCACAGTCGGTACCTGGTGTTAATCTAATGTTGTTAATTCCATTCTATTTTGACCAAATTATCATCCTGGGAGAAAATCTCCCTACCGAAGCTGACAAATGATCAGCTTGGGAACGGAGCTGAGAGAACAGGAGAAGCTCCAGCCTGAGAATGATTTTCCAGGCTGTAATTTTCCTAGATCTCTAACAGTGTGTCCACAGGTTTGCTCCCAGCTCTGCCCACAGCCTCCCCGAGCTGTTGTTGGGATGTGCTCTGAAGGAGGTGCTGTGTTTGCCTTGCAGGTGTGCCGATGCTATCCGTACAACCCAAAGGGAAGCAGAAGGGCTGCGCCGGCTGCAACCGAAAGATCAAGGACCGGTACCTGCTGAAGGCTCTGGATAAGTATTGGCATGAAGACTGTCTAAAGTGTGCCTGCTGTGACTGTCGTCTTGGAGAGGTTGGATCAACTCTTTACACAAAAGCAAATCTCATTCTCTGCCGCAGAGATTACCTGAGGTAAATAGAGGGATGTACTGCGGGCTCTTCCCGAAGCCTCTCAGCGAGCTGCCGGCCGTCTGGCTTCCTAAAAATGTGAAAACATGTGCTTGTGCATGGCCAGCCCTGCCCAGAAGAGACTGGAGTTTCTTCCACTGTCTAAGCAGGGCTTTTTTGTTTGCACTTAGCATATTTTGTAGTCTGGGAGGTGAAATCCTGGTTTAGGTGAGGATACAGCGCAGAGGTCATGACTTTTTATTATTATTATTATTATTATGGACCAATAAGAAACTCTGCTTGCTGAGTAAATTACGAAAAACTCTTCATTCTCCTTGCATACTCTATGCTGCTGCATGTTGACTGAGACCTGACCAAACCTTTACCTTTTATTTTTTAGTCATAGCTTTTAGACAGACTTCTAGTCTTGAGTAAGTTTCCTCCCAAGGGGCTCTTGTCTCTTCCGTAACTAAACAGAGCAAAACTCAAAAATTACAGATCAACTTCAAAAAATGTTTCTGTCTGAGGAAATCAGCAGAGACCATCACTAGCTCAGAGTTAGAACCATTCTGTCAGTGTGTGTCTGCAATACATAACAACACGTGGGATTTTTTGCCTGGTGTGTATGGGGGTTTTGTGCAAAATACTTTATGCAAACATAAATGAATATTAATAAGACAGCAGGCCTAATGCAAACATTATTATGAGGGTCACACTGCAAAACACTCTGAGTTTTGCTTTGTTTTTCCTTTGGAAGAATGTACTTGATCTTCAGCTAATGTGTATGTTTTCTTTTATTTTTCCTCAAGCACTGATAGCATTTCCCAGGCAAGCTCAACCAGCAAAAACATCTGAAGCAAAACAAACCCAACACGCTGTTGTAAGATAGGGAGGTAAAATGCCTTCTAACCTTGCAGTGTTCAGGGGCTGCCTAGATTAGTGTCAGTGCTCAGATGCTTCGTGCGTTTCAATGTAAAACATATTTCTGAAAATCTTCAGTAAATATTTTCCCAGTAAACTTGAACAAACAAGTTTCTCCTTCTAAAGACGAGAGATTAAATGCTGAGCCAGACAGAAGGACTGAGTCTATCAGCTGCCACGTGGGGGCTGTCACCTTGCCCTTCAGCCCAGCAGTGCACAGGAGCATCCTGCCCACGGGAGGGTTTTAGAGCTGAAACTCTTCAGGGCACACATGAAATATCCCAGCTGAAATTCTGCCATGCAGGCAGCACTCACAGCTCCACATCTGGTTAGGTGGGGTGTGTCCCCAAAATCTAGGTGAGGAAGGAGAAGCATGGGTAAGGGTGAACATATCTGAGGTGGAAAAGACAAGATAAGCAGCCTTTGGAAAAATGGAAAAGGTTTGAAGAGGAAAGAGTTAACTACCTTCACTATAATTAAATAATTTTTGTACCTTCCTTAAACCTGAGTATTTACTAATGTCACAAGTCACTTGCTCTGGAACCATCCTTAATCCTGTCTGTGCTGAGCTAAAAAAAATGAGCTCCAGAAAGTTCAAATTCAACCCAGAGATTTCCACCCCCAAATTAGCATTTTGGTTCTTCTTCTTCAGCTCAGCTATACTCTTTCTGTGTTGTGGACATAATTCTGATGTGTCAGTGAAGAATATTTCAGTTCTTGATCTTCCCTTTCTGAGGAAGCCTTTCATCACAGTATCACAATTGGGTCGTGCTAGATACTATCACAAGGACCCCCAAAATCTCTCAGGAGAGCTACTTCCAGGAATAGTTTTCTTTCCAGGAAGAACAGCTGCATTATTTTCTGAAGTATTTATTTGTACTTTATCTTGTTTATACGTTATCTTTTCTTTATCTTGTTTGCACCCAGCTTGCCAAGTGATCTAGGTCTCTCCATCTGTCATCCTCCACTTCATTATTTTTCACTTGACTTTGTCATTTCTGGTCTTGAAAAAGTGTTGTGTTTGTGATTTTTATTTTTTTCTAATTTGACCCTGAAGATAGATATTCAGCTTTATTCTATATGTTGCAGAGCCCTGCTAGAAATACTGAGCTGGACAGTGTTTTCCAATTTGCATTTGCTTTTTGAGACCTATGAGCTACCCCATGTTTTGTCCATTTAATAAGCATCGTATTGATTTTGGTTTATTCTAGTTTCATAACAAAAATAATGTGTGGCATCAAACCAGACATGTTAAAGTGCCAAAGGACAGCAGTATTGATGCTGTTAGGTTTAGAAGGGCTTTTTTATCACTGGAGTTGTAGAGCACTTTCTTTCTTTCTTTCCTTGGTTTATCCCGAGAATGCTGCTTCGAGGTGGAAAAGCCTAATCTGTGATTTTCCCACTAGCCCCTAGATGATGTGAATTTTGTGGGGCACACCAGAAGCCTGTGCTGGAGATGGAAAATAAGCCAGGAAGTGTCCCAGCTTTGTGAAGAGAGGGCAATTCATGACAAGAACCATGGAAGGCAACAGCTGAGACTTGTGTTTGGCCATGGCCATGCAGCTTCTGTGACAGCACCAGTTAAATGTGGTTTCTGGAACAAACTTCTGTGCCTGAAAGGTGTCTTGTAATGCCTCTGTCTCCCTTTTTCAGGTTGGGATAGTTCCTGGCCTGTTGAGGGGGAGTTCTGTTGCTATTTGTGCCACATGGTTAAACTGTGAAGAATTACGTGGCCTTTACATTAAATATTTTTTCCCTTTTTCTGAATTTAGGGTATTAGAGCTTTGACTGGTTTTTGTTGGGAAGAACAGTAGAATTGACATATCCGGGGAAATGTGATGAAGATTCAGCTAGGAAGGAATAACATTAATTCTGTAACAGCATTGTTAATTAGCCTTCATCTCTTTAGGCAGCTTTACAGCTATTGTGGCTTGTATTCTTACAAATAAGTAAATTTAGTTTATACTGGGGTTTCTAGGGGGGTTCTGCTGAACTCCTGGGGTGTGTTCCCTGATGCTAAGGAACCCTTTCAGGCTCCCAGGATAAGAATAAGGTCTTTGCTACGCAGTCTCATATTTGTAGAAGTATAAAGCTATTTTTTTGCTTTAAAACATCTTATGTTGGCTTCTACGCATAATATTTCTTTCTCTCTCAATTTTAACTAATAGTTCTATTAATAGAAGGAGCTAAAGTTGCCATCACGATTTTCTCTACTGTCTGTTCCCTCCTGGTAATTTGAGTTTTTCTTCTTGGAGAATTAGCAATTCCCATCATTAAATAATTCCTTCACATTAGTAGTTTTAGAATCTCTATCCACATTTTTTCTTCCTTGTTAAACAGCTCGCAGTGTTTTGTCTACTAGTCACATTTTAGCAGAACTCATTCCTAAAAATAACTTTTCATACTTCACATTGTAGTTGTACCATAAAGGGAGCACTTTACCAGGAGAACAGTCAGAGGAATTCAGTCAGAGGGCTCCTGGAGTATTTTGTTGCAAATTTGCAGCTCTGGGACCCTCCTGTGCCACCCTTCCTGGGGACAGGTGTCGCTGAGCCACGGCCACTGAAGGGACTGGGGCTAGGGATGGACTTGGGTCAGGACAGAAGCAGAGCCAGCTCCTTCCCTGCTGTGGCAGCATTCCTTTGGAGCTGGCTTTGCCCCAGGCACTGGGAGCACGGTGGGCTGCCAGCCCTGTGTGCTGACCCTCAGTGGGTTTGCAGCAAAAACCTTTTCCAGCATGCTCCAGGAGCTGCGAGCAGAGCGGAGCCTGATCATTTGTTTCAAAAGATAAACTGTCGTCATTGCTTGTGAAGGAGCATTTGTTAACCTTCACTTTTCATAAAACACTTTCTTGCTCATTTTTTAATCATGAAAGATGAAATTGGATCTCGAGTTGTTATCCTTGTGGTATCACCTCAGTCTCCAGCTGTGTCTCGATGTATTTTTCAATACATTTCATCTCAGCAAATAGATTTACCATTTGTTTCATAATCGCAGTTCCAGCATTCCTACCTCTAATTATTTTTGATAAGCAAATGCTATTGAAGGAGCTGCTTCTGGGACAGAGCAGCTTAGCATGCAGGCTCAGATGGCTCCTCACAGCCCCCACGCAGCGCTGTGTGTCTGTTCCGAGGCATAATTAAACATTTCACCAAGCTCCGCTTCACAGGGACGGGCTGGGTGTTGCATCAGGATTTCCCATGAGGAGCTGACAACTTAGATTTCACTGTGAAGTGCTGATGAAGAACGTGATTTTTCCTTTTTACTCAGCATGGTGCCCTCACACGAGCAAAGGCGAGTCGGGCTTGCTTTGAGAGGAGCAGCACTGTTGCTTCTGCGTGTTTGATATGCTGGTGTTGGGAAAGTTTTTCATCCTGTAAACTGATTGGGGCCTTAATTAGATTCCAAAGGAAGCTCAAAACCTGCATTTAAAAATGATGGTGAGCCAGTTAAAGGGAAGGGCTTTCTGGGAAACCCTGATGCTGTTCTCAGTGGGTTTCATGGCAGTTCTTTTCACCCACTTTCCCTCATGTTTGGATCAGGGCTGCAAACTCAGCGTGGCATCACTCTGCACCTGGTGTTGATGCAGGGAGCAGAGCAGCCCTCTGCATCTCACCTGAAGGACAGGGACCTCCTGGCAGGACTGCCATCCCCTGTCACCCCTCAGCACTGTCTGTATCACAGAGGCTTGAACTCCACCCTCGGCAGCTCCTGCTTCAAGTGACTCAGATGCCGAGTCCTGGGGGTTTTTGCTCTGCTCCAAACACCCCCAGGCATTCATTCCATCAGTGAATCACTTTTAGGAGCCCTTTAGGCAAAGTGTTCTGTATTTGGCAAATATGCAGGGGTTAATTTTCTTGTGGGATAAGAGCACAAACATGGGTGCCCTGCTCTGGTGGCAAAGGAGGATGTGGACAAATTCCCTCCTTCCCCAAGTGAGTGACAACAGCCCTGAGCCAAACCACTAAACCATGGCTGGCTGTGTGAGAGCAAGCCTTTGGGAACTGGGATGTGTGTGCCCCAACAGGCTGAATTTCAGTTAATCTCCCCAAGACACCACTAATGCTCAGAATGTGGCTTTAACCCGCAGAAGCTGTAGCACCTTTGAAGCAGGAAGGAGAGAATTTGGGATATTTTTTCCCTCTGGAGAAGCACAGTGTGCATGTGTGCACTGAGAGCATGCCCTGCTGGATTTTCAAGGGCCATGTTTAGTGTGGGAAGGAGAGGTATAAATGCAGTGTGGCTGAACAAATGGTGTCTGCTCCAAGCCTAAAAATGTCACTAAGCTGAAGTGCTGCTTTTGCCTCGCAATAGGGAGCATCTTGCATGCTGCATAGGACACCCTCACTTCTACACTTGGTGTCTGTACAGATTAAGGAGGATTAATTAGGCTCAAAATACAATATGTCTTGGCAACATTGCTGTGCTTTGTGATGTTAAAGTACAGATTTTTTTTTTTCCCTGCAGTAGCTGGTCCAGGACTTTCTCACAGCCTATGCCTGTGCTTGGTTTGTTTGTTTGCTTTCTGCCCTTTTTTTTTTTTTCTTTTTTCATCTCCACAACTTCTCACTGAGGAGGAAGGCTAATGGGGAGTAATTCTGCCTGGCTGTGGTGCACTAGCATCCCTCTAGCACTTCCAGCTTTGCAGTTTCCTGATTGCTGTATTTAAACTCTCCTAAGAGGATGGTGATACACTTGTGTTCAGCAGTGCCAGAGCAAGGATGGGTTTAAGGTCAGCAGTTCCAGTTGTACCATGGGAAAGGCTGGGGCAGGGGAGGAGGGCTTGGCCTTCTCCTACCTGCTCATGGTCCCAACCCCTCTGTAAATACCCACTGAAAATATGGAGGGAGAGCCCAAAGGAGTGAAAATAAGTGAACAGTCAGATGTGTTCTTCAAGTGAAAACAGACTCCCTTGAGCAACCTTGAAGTTCAGGCCCAGTAATCTCTGAACCAGTGTGGTCACTTGGCCAGGGGCTGTTCCGTACTGGTTCAGCTCCCCCTGCTATGCTGTCCTTGAATGCCAAACCCTTTGGCATACAAGATGTAAATTCTTTGGGATTGAACTTGAAGGCTTCATGAGAGGACAGCTTGACCAGCTTCATTAGTATCAAAATGCATTTCCTTTCCTTCAGCTGACATGACTTCCCACTGCAGCACTGACAACAGTGTCCTGGATAGGAGGGTGCACCAGCTAATATGGATTTACTGTGCTGAATTTCCTATCACTGAGGCTTTCTCTGATATTACACATAGGTAATTACAGCAAAGTTGTCTGAAGTTGCTTTTAAGCTTATTCTTTTTATCTTTTTAAGTGATGTGCAGGCTTTCCCTGCATTTATTGGTATATTCAATACTTGAGTCAAATCACATTTGTAGCTCAGCCTATTTCTAATATCCACAGATAGGAAAAATTCTAATTGCAGTATTTAAGAGCCACCCTCACTGAAAAACCAGTTGTTGGTTTACTTCAAAATGGAGGGACAAAACTGTTTCTTTTCATGAGGATAGATTTCAGGTACATAAAGCAAGTCTTGTTCTACAGCAGGCCCTGATGAAACTAAAATAAACAGCACCAGGTAGATGGGGAGGGTGTATGGGAAAACCTATTTCACCTTCTGGCTGGGGACGATATGAGCGTGGAGTTCCATAGCTCTTCTAAAACTTGTGGATCCAGATAATCTGGATTTATAAATATGTAGAAAAAATATGCAGTTGTACATAATACCTACAAATAGATACAAATGTAGATATTTATCCGTAGGTTAGTGTTTAGTCCTCCTTCAGTTCATAATTCTTATCTTTCAGTGTTGACAGAAGCTTTTTTGGGGGGAATTATCAGTCTCCACTCAGCTGTTTGAATTTTGGACTTGTTTTGTTCTTGTGTTTAAAAAGATCCAATTGACACTGCCAACCTTTCCTTTTTGTGCCATTCATTATTTTTATGTGCCTGTCCTGCTTCCTCTTTTTTTGTCTCCTATGAAGTCAACAGCTCCAAAATTTTTGCACTTTCTGTGGAGGGAAGACTTGTCTCCTTTTTTGATTGCTGCTATCTAGTCAGACACCAGGCTAGAGGGGGCGAGAAGAAATGGGGACTCTCTCCTTGTAGGCAATGACTAAACCAGATTGTTGCTCCTAGTGGAGACAGAAATAGGCAAACAGGTTCCCAGTTTAGCCCCCCTGAACATCTTGGTTGAACAAAAAAATCTGTTAAAAGGTGCTAAACTTAACCTTTTCATATGAAAAGCTTCTTACTGTTTTCCCTACAGTAAGAACCCTTTACCATTCTACCCCCCCCCAAAAAAAAAAACCTGCAGGGTGCTGTGACATTGCTATGATTTGAATTAATTTGAGGTGCACTCAGAGTTGTTGAGGTCTGGATCACCATGCACAAGGCTGCTCTTTAGCCCAGACAAGACCACATAAACCCCATCCTTTGACAGTTGCCTACTGCTTCCAGGAGCACTCCCTTCTTTTCCCATTAATTCATTTGCATTCAGGGCTGCTCCTGTATGCCAATTAGCTTTAATTTTTACTATACACACTGACATCAATGGCCAATGAGAACAGGGCATAGCGGGGTTTTTAGTGTTCCCATAAACTACAGAAAATTGTCCTTGGACAAACTCCTGCTTTTAGACTGGCTGACAACAATAGACGTGGTTAAGTTCAGGCTAAGAGCCATTAAACATAATTACTACCACAGGGTAAAAGTTTAATTGTGCTAAATTTTAAATCTGCATAGTCTATGCTTATTTACAAGCTGGCTGGGTCTTCCTGTTACATAAGGGGGAATAAATCTGTACTTAAAAATTGTTGCCTTTTAACTTCAAAGGGAAGGGAATAAATAGGGTTTTTGAGAAGAAGCAAAACAACCCCAAACTGAAAACTTTGTGTATTTCCAGCTTCTTTTATGCCAGTGGCCCTGAGCTGGTAAGTAGAGGCTAAACATCTTCTGATAGATTTTTCTATTGCACTTCAACTTCGTGTGTGTGAATGTGTGAGAGTGTTGCATCTGTTAGGAAAGTGTCTGGGGGACAGAATACAGATCAGTTTGTTCATGTGGGGTTATTTTAAATTTAACCACAGATGGGGCTTGTGGTGGAAGATTATTCCTCCTGCTCCTTATCTTCTCTCCCTCCTTCCAATAACGTTGAGCTCCCCACTTCAGGAAGTCTCAGCTCAAGTAGCTTCTGGATCAGGAGCTATCAGAGGTGGCAGGTTTTCTACAAGCAAACAAAAAAAGGCAAAAGACTCTGTTCATTTTGTGTTTTCTTCCAACAGATTACAAAAAAGTCACGTTCGCTGAGCTACAAGTTACGGCGTATTTTTAGAAGCATGGTGAATACATGGGGCTCTAAATCACTCCCCGAAAAGCAGATTAAAATTAGGAGGTGCTAGAATAAGTGTGAAATGTTCATCTGTTGGGAAAGGGAGGGTATGGAGGACTGTGAAACTTGATAGAAGAGACAAAGATTAGCACGCTGACTCGCTGGAAGCCACATTATGTAGACATTAGAAGGCAACATGATTTCAGCTGGGCAGAACATAAGCTTCAGATCTTATGCAAACAGTCAAAGCTGTTTAACAATTGGTTTACCCCCAAAACCCCTGAAAGGAGACAGGTGAATACGATGCCAAATACATTTTTCATGTTTCTTAAGCTAACTGTTTAAATAGTTAAGTGAACATCTGTCCAAATTTCCCCATCATTTCCATTTAGAAAAGTCTCCTATTTGAAGGCTGAAGAAAAGCACCTGCTTAACAATGCAAATGGTGCTGTCTGGGGCCCCTTTATTTTGTTTAATCTAGATTGAGCTCCACACAACTGTGATGCTAATGAATAATGGATATTTTATACTTGTGCATGTAGCAGTGCTGGGCACAGAGCAAATCTAGGATTAACCTCCCAGTTTCCCTGCCTAATGCATTTGACTCATTTTTTTGAGTTGGCTGTGACTTGGGTACTCTAAAAACGGATGCTTGGTTTTATGGGAAATGGGAAAATCCTGGCAAAAGCTGTTAGGCTTCGCTGTGCCCAAGTGGAAAGGGGCAGCTAGGCTGAGGAGGGGAGGGATGTCTGGAGTAATGGCTTGATTTGTGAGTGGGTGCTGAATGAGAGCCAGGGCGTTCCAGGGTGGAGACCTGGACGCTTTTCAGTGCCGCATTTTTCCAGTCCGGTCTGCTGGCGTTAGGCAGCCGAGCCCCGTGCCCAGCTGCCTCCCCTGCCTGTGGGGGCAGGAGCAAGAGGGGTCAGCTTGCAGGGAGAAAGGGACTGCCTTTTGCTGGTGCAAATTGTACAGCTGGGATTTCACTCTGCCTTTCAGCCTTCAGATGGTGGAATCATGAGGGAAGAAATTTTAGTACTCTCTTTGCGGATTTTCCGTCCTGCATGAGTGTTTCTGTTCTGGTTTGTGCGGTTTAGCTCTCAGGGAAAACATAGTGCTGTTTCTTCATAGGAAGGCCTGGGATTTTCCAGCCAGGCCTAATGAAAGACCACTGATACCACTTCTAAAGAAAAATAAGGGTGGGCTTTCTTACTGCTGGAGAGCGAGCTGACTTCAGGAGCAGATCTCTGTAGGAGGGGGGGAGAGTTGTGTGGAGGTTTCTATAACACTGCTGGGTGTTTTAATTCACAATTACTGGGCAGTAATAATTAGTATTGATTAGCCTGGCAAATTGCAGGTTTAGAAATTGGTTATGGATTTTCCTGGTGCTTCTCATCTGCGTGTTGTGGAATCAGCCAGAACCGATGGCTCGAAACAAGCCCTGAGCCCAGATCTGTCCGCGGGCAGCGGCGCGTTGCGTGCACAGAGCTAATGGCCAGCAGGGATCGTATGTCTTGAGGTTCATCACCCCCAAAATGCCATTTCTATCATCTTCCAGGCAAAGTGACTAACCACGTGTGACCAGGGGCTGGGGTGAACCTTGGTTCTGTCAGCCCGTGGCTCAGCGTGGCGGTGATGCCGCGGTGGCACCGAGCCCCTGGCACACGTGGGGTCTGCAGGGACACCGCGGGCAAGGGGACCACGGGAAGGATGCCACAATCTTGCTCGAGTCCCCCAGCAGGAGCTGCAACAGCAGCAGACATCTGGGGAGACAGATAGTGAGCGCCAAGATGGAAATGGCAAAGCTTCCAGTGCTGAAGGGCTGTCCTGGAGGGGCAGGGAGCTGGAGTGGAACGGCTGAGCATGCTGTTCAGGACACCGTGGAAGGGCTTAGCTGGCTCCCGGGAGGGCTGGGGAGGCAGGAGGAGGGGGGCACAGCCAGGGAGCAGGGCTTGCTCTCTGAGATGCCTGGAGAAACGCTGTGCACTCATTGCAAGAGAAGTCATGCTTTTTCTTTCTAAGCACCAGGTGAGTGAGGTTCTTCCTGAGCTCTGTCACAGCGCTGCCTGCCAGGATTGGCCAAGTTTGCAGGATTCTGTGTCCTGCTGCCAGCCTGTCCCTCTGTCAGGCTGCGGCCAAGCCCATGTGGAGCAGGACGAGCAGCTCCCAGCACCTACCCCAGTGCTGCAGAGAGGCAGATAGTTTTTGACTGAAATTTTGTGAGCCCCAAAATAGTGCTCTAAGTGTTTAATGCTTTTCTCCATTAGACAGCAAATTAGCCCTAGGCTGACAAACCAAATGAAGTTTCATCTCGACGATCGGAGCCTGCTCACCAGGCAGTTTTATCCCAAGTTCCTGCACGCTGGTTGGTCAGTGAAATGGAGACTGCAACTTCTATTTATTGGTGCAATACAGTATTTGATACTGCTAATTACACTTAATTAGTCCTTCCACCATTTAATTAAAATGGCTTCTAATGATTGTGCTTCTTTGGCAGGCTCTTTGGTACCACCGGGAATTGTGCTGCCTGCAGTAAACTGATCCCTGCCTTTGAGATGGTGATGAGGGCCAGAGATAATGTTTACCATTTGGACTGCTTTGCCTGTCAGCTCTGCAACCAGCGGTGAGGACACAGTTTTTGTACACACAAACTAATTTATACCTTTGCCCACGAAGCAGGGGAAATGTTTGATGCTCACAGCCTGCGGGCAGGGCTGGGGCTGGGCTGCCAGGCTGACCTGGGGATGCATGTGAGTACCTGTAGCCCTTTCAGTGCAAATCCCCTTGGAGCTGGTGGGAGTTGGAGGGGCAAGGGGGAGGACACAGACACAGCCTGTACAGCTGCTGCTGAATAAAACAAACTGCTCCAGCGTCCTTTCAGGAGCTACCCTCTTTGCAGAAGGCAGATGATGGAGAATGGAGCTCCTCTGGCAAGCTGACATTATCTCGCTTAAATCACGTTTCTGACACACTCAGAACCGGGGGTGGAAAAGAAGAATGATGAAGAGAAGGGACAGGAAGGAGAAAAATACTCTGGTTAAGCCCCTTCCAACACGAGGGACAAATCCCTTTAGTTGTTGTGTAGTTAATAGGGGATCTTGGTGGTATAACTTTGAGTGGGGCTTATGTATTTCTGCTGTGTAGAAAATGGAGTATAATAAAGGGCATATATATCAGGGAGTATAATAAAGGGCCATGCACAGTGTTTTCACCTGAACTACCTGTATCCAGCTGAGTTTGGGAGGGCTGTGAAAAATCATCCCAGCACCGTGTTTGTTGATCATTGTAGGCAGAATGGAGGCCCACAGAAGCAGATGTGATACTGTGTCACCTTTTGATGCATTCATCTGTCCATCCTTGTCTAAGATAAGTTTGGAACTGCTTGCTTAGTCAGGCTGTAGTGACTGCCCAGGGTCCAAGGGCTGTGCAGGTGTTCCTGTTCTGGATCTGTGGTTGTGTTTCCCAGAGATGAAACTAGGATGCAGTGCCTCATCCCATGGGAAAGTGTGAGAGATGACAAAACTTGTGAGAAGATGAAGAGCCCAATTCTGTAAAAATCAAGCTAAAATCCTGGCTTAAACATTCCTTGCTCACTCCAGAAAAGAGCCACACTGGGATGTCTCATGAAGCAGCCATACATGTGAGTGAATCCCAGCTTGCCCCTGCACTGGAGGGATGCTGTCCGATTCTGCTCCTGCACCCTCCGCCGGTGGCTCAGCCCCGAGATGGATTTGGTGCCAGAGCCCGGAGGAGGCAGAGGAGGTGGCTTTGCTCACTCTCTCTGGAGGCAGGGGCGGTGTTTATTGGAGGTACAGTTATTATTCGGTGTTGATTCCCGGGATGCTGTCGCCTGCCCGGGCGCGGTGGCAGTGCCGGGGCGGCAGTGACATCTAGTGGCACCTGGCCTTGGGCTCTCTGCGGGAGCCACGCGGGACCTGCCAGCTGCCCAGTTGAGTTTTGTGGCTCTGGAACACAGGGGCTGATCCCACCTCATCCCCCGAGATGCTCCTTCCACACTGCTGCAATCACCAGGTGGTTCTGGGGTTTGTCTCCCCAGCCCTCCGGATCAGCTCTTTTCAGCCTCCTGATGATTCCTGGGCAGGACAGAAATCCCAAAACTCCCGAACTCCACACTGAACGTGGGGCTGGAGCATTATAAATGTCCCTTCAGGCACAGTCAGGAGTGCTGGTTGGCCTTAGAGTCTGCAGGCTGGGTATCTCTCACCAAACCCCTACTTCAACCCTCTTCTCTCCCAAAAAATCCTAGTGCTGCCTGGTTTTCATTCTCAGTAATTTCTTTTAAATTTCACCCTTTATTTCAAAGTCTCCAAAGCACCTCTCTGCCTCCCTTCCCTCTTCAATTGCCAGTGTGGTCTCACTCTGTCCTTCAGACAACCTCCAGGGCTGTCAGTGCCCATCAGGAGAGTGCAGGTCATCCCCCCATTCTGGCAGAGTTGTGCTGGCATGCACAATGGATTTGCTCAGTTTGTGAGGGGCTGAGTTGTTCTGAAAGATGGGCTGTGTGTAGATTCTTACTTTTGGCTGAGGTCAGAGGGCTGCCAATTTTTATGACTTATTCTGTAGAGGTTTGGGCTTGAAAGGGCAGAACGGAAGTGATCCTGGAACAGACAGCACTGGATGCTGAACTGAGAACAGTGAGATTAAGTAACCCTAAAATCAAAATTGCAGAGGTGGATGCCAGTTCTGGTTCTGAATTGGAAACCTCAGCTGAAACCTCATCTTGTTCTTCAGCTCTGAAAAGATTTGATGATGAAGGTCTTTCCTTAGTTCTCTTCCAGCTTGCTTGCCCTTCTATAGCTGGACTTTGTATAAAGAGCTAAATATATCACAGCAAAACCTCTAATATTGTAGTGTGCAATGTTTTCATTATTTTCATTCCCTAGAACATCAGTTATGCATCACCACTGCATTACCACTCAGCCTACCATGCTTTAAACTGTTCTGAAGTCATCATGGTCATTGTAATGCTGAATAAAAGCTGGTCACTGGCTGATAGGTCATTGTTACAAGAGTTGCAGGAAATCCAGCTGCTTTTCTTGCCATTATCTGAAGTGTGGGTTTGCTCAGAAGAAAATCACTTTTAAGAAATGGCAGAGTAGGTTCAGCACCTATTTCTTACTGCTGCTGCCTGGAATTTGATTGCCCAGATGGGCTCTGCAATATCTCTGCTGCGAGCATGGGGGCTGGCAGTGTGAAACTGGGCCTGAGGTCACGCTGTTAAATCCTCTCTCTCCAGTTGTGGTGCATCAGCTGAAGAGATCCCAGTTTACTGGCAGGTAGAAACAGTTGCCTTTCCAGTGAGTCAAAGGCTTCTCCCAGAACTTCACATCACATTAGGGTAACCCTGTAGGGCACTTCATTTTCCATGCACTCCTACACACCCCCTTACCTTCCAGCTCCCAAATTCTCCAGCTCCTCCTTTGGCTCCTCTACACCCAAAACCAGGTTTAGCTGTTGATGATGCTGGTGGCAAGAGTAATTTTTGCATTTCTCTTCCTGGAGATTTATTTGGCACTCAAGGTGGGATAAGTAGTGAAAAGCAAGCAGCTGTGTCTGTTATTTATTGTGAACAAACCTGCTCCTGGGGAAGGTGGTGTAAAGGAGAGTGTGTGCAGTACAGTTTTTACCATAAAAGCTGTTAATTGAAATTAGGAACAATTTTTATCTTTTTAATATACAGAAAAGGTTGAATATCAAAACTACTAGAGCATGTGCCACAGAGGGAAGAAGATGGAAGGTCTTCAATGAAATCCTATAAATTGTGAACCAATGCCCAGTTCTCTCTGTATCAGCTTGGCAAATTAATCAGTTTATTTGCAGGCGTGTGGTCGGAGAAAACTTGTGCCTGTGTTGGGCCTACAAAGGAGCTCTGAAATTATCAGTCCTGTTCTTTTAGTAGAAAATACTCACTTTTATGGAGATGCTCTGCCTGAAGCTGCCTGAGTTACAGATGATGAAAGCACTTTAGACAAGGGGTGGTCAGTGCCAAAGCTCTGCCTGGGAGCAGGGGAAATGGGCATTTGAGGTCTGCTCAGTCTCCTGAGGATGGAGTCACCTCCAGGGATCTTCCTTCAAAGCCCTGTAGATATCTGGCCTGGCCAGAGGCTGGTACCTGCCCCTTCCTCTCAGTGCAGAGCTGCCTTGAGGCACAGTGCCCGACCCAGGGTGTCTCTCTGCTTTAGGGACCTGAGGCTGATTTCAGACTCAGCTCTTGGGGCAGCCTGTGCCCCGGTCTGTCATTGCCCTGCCAGTGTGATGGACAAAAAGCAGCCCCCAAATTGGGTGCAGAGAACATTATTTGTTACCTTAAGAAGTAAAGATTAGCTTCTGATTCCTGAGCAAGCAGGCAGGGTGGAAAAAACTACTGGCTGTCAATTCACATCTCTCTGATCTTACATGTGGAACTTTTTTGACCTTAATGGTCAAATAAAATTGTTAAATATCACAAGCTTCTCTGTCAACTTCAAGACAAACAGAACAATTTACATGGTATATAGAGAGCAGTGCCCTTCGCTCAATGAAGATAAAGGTTAGGAGTCCAGCCACCGAGAAATTTCTATTTATTGTTCAGCACTGTACACAAGGGGGTGAGGAAGGACTTAATAGCCAGTCCTTGCCTGGAAATTAGTGTAAATACTGCTTCACCCGAGGGAACTGTGGAAATGTGGATACCAGCAAAAACTTCAAATAGGCTCCGTGTAATATTGCCCGCTTGATTTCCTGGCTGGAAAGCCAACATCTCTTGTCTGCAGGGACAAATCCCTTAACTGCTCCCAACCTCCTCCTGCAGCTGGCACGGGACCCTGCAGAGAGTGGGACCTGCTCCCCAAGCTGCTCCCTGTGGCTCTGGTGGGGAAAGGGACAGCAAAACCCTGGGATGGCGAAGGGGAGAAGCACTGGCAGAGTTGGAAATCAAACCCTGCTCACCAGAGTCACCTTCAGAGCCAAACTGCCTCAAATCCCCCCCGTTCTGATATCTGTTCATACTCACACCCACTAATCCATTTTTTTTTTTTTATCTTCCAGATTCTGCGTGGGAGACAAATTTTTCCTGAAGAACAACATGATCTTGTGTCAGATGGACTATGAGGAAGGGCAGCTGAACGGGAGCTTCGAGTCCCAGGTTCAATAACAGCCCCTGCTTCGCTGGAGCACTGTGGGATGGGCGCTTGGCCGCACGAGCAGCGAGGGCGTCTGTCAGCTTGCCTGCAATATTTTTTTAATTCTTGGTCCAGAGAGGACTATATACATTGTAGTACTTTTCCCCCCCAACACAAAGCAGTTACAATTTTAGATGTACAGTTGTGCCTGCTTAGCTGAGCACTGCATTGCCTGTATGTTTGTGAGTTTTTGGGGTCTGGGGGAGGGCTCTGTACAGTCTGTTTTCTGTATATAAACTGGAACATTTATTTTATGAAAAATGTAATGCAATTTTATTACTGGTGTGAATTAAAAATTATGAATGTTTCCTGGTCATCGTTGCTGTGGTTTCTTCCCTGTGTGGCAAAAGCCTTTTCCTGTGCTTTAGCTGAGCAGACTGTTGGAAACACATACATAGATCCCTGGAAACTGCATGGATCACAGCAGAGGCAGGTTCTCTCATAACAACTGGGGGAAATGATGCTGCAGGGTTGTGGAGACTTCCATCCAACCACCTGCTTCCCTGTGTGATGGGAGGGAATGAGCTGGGGGCAGGTGATGGCTGGGAACCACCAAGGCTGCTGTGCCATGCTGAGCTGCTGGCTGGGAGGCTCCTTGTGGATTCAGAGCCTCGCCATGGAATTCCTGCTGGCTGCCTGATCCCGTGGCTCCAGTCTGGGCTGCAAGGAACAGGCTCCCTGCAGCCCTGCCAACAGGTGCCTGGGCATTGATCAGAATATTAATTTCAAGGCTTTGCTAGGCAGTGGGGTTTTCCCGTGGGGCATCACTTGTCCAGGTCAGAGCTGCTGCGAGAGCTGCTGTCAGGGCTGGGATGTGGCTGGGTGCTGATGCAGCAGATCCCTGCTCCCAGCCCTCTTTTTGCTTACTCCATTCCAGGTGCTTTGACCTCCCATGCAATAAAAGTGATCACATTTGAAGCATCTCCCGGAGAAAAAATTCTGAACTGTGTTCCTGCTGCGATGCTTTGTGCAATGATTTTCAAGGTTATGCAATTCATGTGCAACCCACTGGACTGTATCAAACACATTTCTCTGTATAGTGAGTGTCACTTTAATATAGTGCACCAGTAGCTGTAAAGGATGGCTGCAATTCTATTTATTTTGTCTTCTTGCTTTTTCTTAGATTTACCCCCCTTTCCTTTAATAAATAGACACCGAGTACTTTTTTTCTGATGTGACTTAATTGGTTGCTGGTCCTGGGTCGCTTGTGTGTGTTCTCTGAATTGCAAATGCCAGATGCAGTGCAGCTTGGTGCTGCTCTGCCTGTTGCATGAAATGCTTTTAATGTACACCTGTGCTGAGCAATGGCAAAGCAGAAGCAAAACACCACCAGACACTTAGCATGCTTCAAAATATGGCCTGTCATCTAGAGCTACCTCATTGTGGATTGATTGAGTGATTTTTCTTCACAAACAGATGTTTTGGGTTGGGAGACCCAGTATAAAATGTGTGGCCTCATCCCTTTTTATTCCCATAAACATGGAATAGCAATTAAAGAGCCACTTATAGCTGCCTATGGATATGTGGTGTTTAAACTGCTGTTCTGATTTAGTGCTTCCTGGGATGGGGGAGGTTGTCTTTTGAGGAACTGTAGAGTTGATGCTCTTTTTGTAGAGGCTATTGGAGGCAGCCACCCTGGGGCTACGGAAGGAGCAGCTTGTTGCCCAAATGTTTCAATTCCTTGCTTTGAAATGGGCTGCCAGACAACCACTGTCCCTGCCTGTGCTCTGGATTGATGGCTACCTGCCTTCCCCTGGGATTTGCTGCAATTCAGCACACAATGGCAGGGCAAGGCTGCTGTCCTGTGGTGAGGAGGGGAGCAGTGAAACCAAACCAAAGCCACTCACCAAACAAGCTGGAGGGGCTGTTCAGCTTCAGTTCAGATTCTTAAGGAAGGTTTTGGTGCCAGTTCAAGAATTGAGTCCTTCAGAGAAAGGCACCTTAGTTACACTGTGGGCCATGACAGGAGCAGTGGCTTCCCATTGCCTTCCTGCACTGGCCCTTGCTGTAAATGCAGGCACTGCTCCCCTGCTGGGGTGCAGGGGCTCCATTTCTGATGGGCAGCCTTCTTGATTTATCACCATTGCTGTAGATCTGAGGAGGAATTTCATGATGCTGGCTCATGCAAAAGCCCCAGCTGGAGACTGGGTAGGACACAATTTCTCCGTGCTGAATGGGGTGGGGCAAATATCCAATTGTCTTCTATTTAAAAAAAGAAAAAATACAAGGGAGAAATTGTGCAGCATCTGTATCCCTCTTTTCTGTGTCTGCACAGCAGACAAGGCCTACCTGCCACAGCCCATGCCCCAAAGAGCACTGGAGGTGGGATACCTTTAAAAATAAAAATCCCAGGAGGACAATGCAATCATGAATTCTTATCTGAATGCTGCAAATTTGCTTAATAGAAACAAGGGCTGGAGTACAGACCTGCTGTTGAATAATCGCTTCCACTCTCTGGAGCAGAGCATGGAAACCTTTTGATGGTGTTATAGTCATCACTTGGCATAAATATTCATTCAAGGAATCAGAGCAGAGTAAATGGCATTTTAGCCACTAATAATTTAGTATTAGCAGATAGCCTTTTTACTGCTAAAGATAACCACTGCTTAATCAGTTTAGTGACCACTGGCATACAGTATGACATTTAAGCCTGTGCCTCAGTCCCCGTGCTGAGGACAGGGCTGCTGGTGACCCCTCTGCCCAAGCCTCCATCGTTCCCAATGTCAGCCCCAGCTGCCAACTGCACTCAGCTGGCTTTAACTTCTGCATCATCTGCCATTTGCCTCCTTATCTTACATCAAAGAGGAATTTTAAGTTCATACTACAGATGTTAAAATCTAGGATCTTCTGTCTCTTTCTCTTTTTGTGGTTGAGGCTAATGGCTGATCACAGCACAGTCTGATTTTGAGATTAAAAAACAAGCCAGTGTTTAAAGGCAATCAAAATCTTAGGCTTCGTCTCCATTCATCTTTAATGCTGGTGTAATTGCTGCACAGATTCTGGCTCTTCCTGCAGACTTAATTTATTTTATTTTTGGAGCATGCCCCTGTCTGTCAGAGGGATGTTATACTTCCCTGAGCAGCATTAGCGCTATTGAGCACTCCGCCACCGGCAATCCAGCTCACCCCATTTCATATCTTGCCAAACAAGTTAATCTAATATTAACAGCGGTTTGTTACCTCGTTGTTAGCTTAATTTACTTTACAAGAAATGCTATATTTGCATTTCATCCCTCTGTCACTGGCTTGTGAACCGCGCTTCCCAAGGCCAAGAAGGGATGGCTCGTGCAGCTCGCTGCCACACAGGGGAGGGGGCCATCACCCCCCCCAGGCAGCCTCCCTAATTGCCCAGGGGGGATGTGGGGACTTGGGAGGAGGATTTCGAAAGCCACAGAGCAGGTCCTGGAAATGCAATATTGAGAGTAGCACAAATGCTGCTGCTGCTCTTCCAGTAATAGAGCTGAGTCGTAGGCAGCAGCCTTCCCTGGCGGCAAACATATACAGTAAATGTCTTTAGTATGGAAATCAGCAGACATACGGGCACAGGGGTGTCTGCAGCAGCAGCAGCTTCCTCAGGCTTCCAGGGAGAGCTCCCTCACCAGCCCCTGCCACAGCAGCCCCTGCCACACTCACCCAGTCTGTCTGTGCAGCAGCACGGTGAGAGCCCTGCGCCTTGCTTCCAAATCCCTGCGGTGGGGGAGCCTGAGCAAACTCCCCCAAGCAATCACTCAAAAGCCACTTCCCCAAATGATCCAGCAGCCCCACGGAGCTGTGCCAGCTGATGTGCTTGATGGGCAGTGGCATGGAGCTGGGGATGCCCCACGGTGGCCACGGGTGACATCAATGATCCGATACCTCGGGCTGTCCCAGCTAGCTCAGGGAATGTGGAGTTGCTGGAGGTGGAAATGGCTTTCCAGTGAAAGCTTCTGACTTAATTGTTCATTAGCTCACTCTGTGTCCCATTGCTGTCCCTGGCCTCCCACCTCCTCCTGCAGCTGCTGCCTTCCACTGCTTGAAGGAAGGGAATGACCCCATCCAGGTGTCTTGCTCTGGTTTTAATAGCAAAATTAAAGGATGAAGGATGTCAAGAGCAACTCTGGCCAGGCTGAGACATCTGGCAGGGCAGTTTTGCGGTGCTGGAGGTTTTTAGTGAAGGTCTGAGAGAAAGCAGGGCTGGAAGGACCCAACCCAGAGAAACAGCAGGAAACAGAAGGGTGGAATGAAGGGGGGATCAGCTGCAGATCTGGGTACCAAATACTGGGTGACTTTTGTGAGCAATTGGAGGGCAAGGGCCCAAAACAGAGATCAGTTCTGCCACAGAGGCACTATGAAGCCCCTCATAAGTGATGTAAACAGTGGAAGTGTAAATATAAATGCACATCCAGGCTCCACTGCCGACCAGCCACATGAACCTGAGGCTGCAGGAGCTTCCTGGAAGGAATGTTTCACTGCTAACTTAAATTATTTGGGGAGAGGAAGAAGGTGCTGCCTGCTGTCTGCCTGAAGGGGAGCAGAGGGGCCAGCTGCCTGTTTTAGTCCTTGATAATAACACTGCTGGAAAGAAACATTGCTAATGCAGCTGAGCTTTTATGGGTGATTTTACTTAGAAAATTACCTTGAGAATAGCTTTATTATTATTGAATAGAATCAGGCATTTTCTTAAAGGTCTTGACATCCCTGCAGAAACTGTAGAAAATCGTGATTTTATTTAATGAAAACATTGTTGTTCCAAAGCTGTTTCACTGTGGGGTTTACCCTTCAGGCCCATGTGCCTCCCAACAGTGGAGAAGCATTGATTTCCTCTGCTCTGCCTCTCCCTCTGCAGCTCACACGGGGTTTTCCCCCACAAAAAGCTTCCCTGTGCACTTTGCCATCCATGTCTATCCCAGAGGAGTTACATTTAACCCTGTTAGTGGCAGCAGAGTGGCCATCAGTGCTGCTCAGAAATGGGTTGCCACCCTCCAAGCACAAACCCTGGTGGCATCCACCCTGGAAGCTGCTGGATCACTCCTGCACAGTGGTGACTCCTCAAGCTGTGGCCTCCAGTTGGTGGCTCAAGGGCAGTGGAAGCTCAAAACACTGCCCAAGGTGTCCCTGTCCCCATCCTCCAGCAGCAGCTATAGAAAGGGCCCCAGTCTTCAAGAATGGCTTTTCAGCAAGTCTGTTATTTAACCTGAGGAGCCCCTTTAATGTGCAGCACTTGGGTTCAAAGAGAGGGACTTCTGCTCGCAGTTTGGTTTTCTGAGAAGAGCATCTCTTTGTCATAATTCAGGGGGTTTTTAAATTATTATTTCTTAAAATTCTTGCTGATCAGAGCCCAGAGATGCAGTGAAGCATCTTGCCTTGGCAGCACACACAGTGCAGTCACAGCAGCCCTGGGGGCTGAGGCAATGACCTCTTCCAGGGGAGGAGGAGGAGGAAGAGGAGGAGGAAGAGGAGGAGGAGGGAAGGTGCCCCAAAGTCTCAGCTGGAACACAAAGGTTCAGGACACAACATCCTCCAGAGCAGGATGCCTTGCCTTTGCACCTCAGAGGAAGCTCTAGGAAATGCCATCCTTTGGCAAGACACAAACATGAGCATTGTGGCTCGGTCATGGCCACAGTGACAGCCCAGGGGCTGCTCCTGGCTGCCCTGAACCGGGTCCCCTCACCCCACCGGGGAGCAGCAGCCTCATAAATAATTCCTCAGTGCAATGGCAATGTTGTAAAACATGAATATTTAGTGCATGCATAATAGTTGTTTATTCATACTTAAATGTCAGCTGATGAAAACATATCTAAAAGGCTCCATTCCCGGGGAAGCACAGGCAGCTGGAGGAGAGGGATGCAAAATCACAGTTTGTTTCTTGCTTTCCTTCTGGACCCCAGGGCAGCAGTGATGGACCCCTGCACTCTCCAGCTGCAGCACATTCCTGCTCCCTGGGTGCCAGACCTGGGGGAGCCAGTGCTGGCACCCTCAGCACATCAATCTCCCACAAAGAGAAGGGTTTCACATCTGTGCCAGAGCTGAATTTGGCTAAAACTCTGCCAGTTTGGGATGTGCACTCCCAGCATGGGCGATGGGGTGGCCAAAACTTTGCGGGACAAGGATGCTGTGGATGCAGGGATGTGGCCAAGGATGCAGGCAGGAGGTCCCCCCTCATCCTGCCTGTTTCCTGCTCACTAGCACGAACATTCAACACTTGGGAAGGGCAAAAAAAAATAAAAAGAGAGAGGAATGAATTATCAGTAAAGTAAAGAAACACAAACTTATGAAGGACAATTTTTTTTTTTTTTTTTTGCTGTCAATACACACAAAGAGACAAAAATTGGAAGCTTTTGAGGAAAAGAAATGTGTCTGAACTTCTGAGAGAGCGAGGAAGTACTGAAAAGCCCTGCCATGCCGAGCTCCTCTGAGGTAACTTCTGTGCTTGGAAAGAATATTTCAGAAGACATTTTATTCTTTAGAAGATGCCAAAAATGCAAGACTTGGCACTTTAACAAAACAGAAAAAGGAAAACACATAATCTTCTTAACTAGTAAGTCTTTGAGCCCAGGATCACATTGTTGCCATATAATAAAAAGGGATGTTATGCAGTAAATTGGGCAGTTAAGAATTCTGTGCATACTCAAAATCATGACATTTCAAGGACAATAAAGTTGGCTGGCTCGTAGCCATTGGCCATACGAACAGAAAACAAAAAAACTGATTGTCAGCTGGTTATTCATACCACATTACAAAACAAGTCTCCCAACAGGCAAACACTCTTTATTGCTTGTGTTTTTGCTCCAGAAGTATATTTTTTAATTAAAAAAAAAAAAGAGAGTTCTTGCAGCATTCATCTTACAAATGTTAACCCGTTAAAAGACAATTCTGACATGCTTTGCCGCTGGCTTTTCCACTTTATAAATGTTCAACAGACAAGGAGAAAATCAGAAGGAAAAATTTATTTCTCACATGGCATAAGTGTCTGTTTCTTTATGGGGAGGAAAAAAAAAGAATCAAGGCATTTGAGACAGCTTTTATGCTATTAATCATGTGGGATTAACCTGTTTTGATTTTTGGGGTGTCTGACTTGAAATCACCCCTGTAGAGTTGTTTTCCAGAGCAAACATATAGAATCTGTGAGCGTGTGCCAGGTGATGTCCCCAGAGCTGCTGCCAGGGCTGAGGATGGTCCCAGTTTGGTGATGGGGGGCTGGTGGCAGGGATGTGCAGGCTCAGGGCAGGGCACTGTTTTGGCTGTGGCTGTGTAACTCTGGGGCAGTGCAGGCTCCCCAAGAGCTGTGCTGTTCCTGCAGCAGTTACACACTGTGCACAAACACCGATTCCTGGCTCCTCTGGCTGCATCACATACCAGCAGCAATGCTGCTGCTCCTCCTGTGCTTTCTGCAGGCCCTGATGCCCCAATTCAGCCAGGAATGCCAAGGCACATCCTGCAGATTTCTGACACACTGCTGCAGCTGTGTCCTTGCTCTGTCTCTTTAACTGTGCCAGGGGTTCTGCTGGGACAGCTGCAGGTGGTTTGCAGCAAGACCATCAGGACACACCTTCTGCAGGTGGTGGGGGAGCTGCTTTGGGGTGAGATGCTGGCAGTAGCTGTTTGGAACAGGTAGGACACTGGGCTTTTCCTGAGCTTTTGTTTGGGCTGGAGAAAGAGCAGGATGTGTCTGCACATCCTGGGCAAGGGGGTGAGCCTTGTGAGGGGCAGTGATGGGCACATGGTGTGTGCTGCTGCTGTGTTCTTCTGACTTCTTGCTGAGAGTTGCAATAGTATGTAAGGAAAAAATGTCAAATCACTGCTTAAGCCCAGCCCTTGGCTGGAGGACAGGTCTTTGCTGTGGGAGGGAATGATGCCCCTGTTTGGTCACAGAGCTCCCACCCCCTCCTGCTGGATTTTGGGAGAGAGACTGAGTCAGGCTGTTGTGGTGAGAGTTTTTCCCCTCTGTCATTTAAGTAAATCTGTCCTGGCCATAACTCCAGAGAGAGGCTTGGTCAAAAAAAACTTTTATAAGTGTTTTTTGGAAAGTGCTGGTTGGTTGTTTGTAGAAATGGCACTGGGCTAGATCCCCAACTATGCAAATAAATTTGTTGCCTGTCAAGCTACTGTATTTCTCTGCTCCTCTGAGCCCTGGGTCAGCTCCCTGCTTTTCTATAGTGGCTTCCACTTTCTGTGCCACTGGTTTCCACATAATGCCCTTGCTAGCTCCTTCTGCTTCTCCCTCTCCTCCCAACTTCTTGAGCATCTTTTTTTGCAGAGTGGTTTGCTCAACCTTTCTTTCATATTTTAATCTGCTTTTGTCCCTCCCTTGGCTCTGCCTATATGTGTTGTTTCCCGTATTTACCTTGTTTCGATTGCACATTCTGCGGGACAAAGCACAATGATGCCATTTTGTGGATAATTAAATCCTCCTGGTTGTGGTCCAGCCAGTGGGGACAACTCATGCAGGAGGGTATAAACTGGATTTGTATGCAGATCCTGTCATCTGCTGTGAATCATTTTGGGATGCTTTTGCATGAGCGAAGCTGTTTAAAAATAAATTGTATTGTATTAGACTAATGGAGGATAATAAATTCGGCTGGTCTTTTAGCTTAAAATTCATCAATGTCTGGAGCTGGAAGGGGGGAAGGAGCTGGAGGACATCGAGCCATCCGGCAATTAATGGCCAGGAGCTCGGCTGTTGCCAGGCTGCTGTGATGCCCAGCAGTGTCACACTGCTCTGGCAGCTCGAGGATAGCACAAGCACTAAACCCATCCTAAAAAGGCAAAAAAAACCCCTAAAAAACAAAGTCCTTCCTTCTTTAAAACATCAATTAACAAGATATCCTTTAATCAAAGTCTGCTCCAAGTGGCACTGTGCAAAGGAATTATTCCAAGATCAAAAACCTTTGAATTATTGAAGCCTTTCAACCCTGATGGTATTTGATGTCCCCATGCTACAGCAGGGAGAGCCCTTTTTTTTTTTTTTTTTTTTTGGGGGGGTTGGGGGGTGTAATTTCCTCAAGATCAGAACATGTCAGCTCTGCTCTGATTTTGGCCAGCAGTGTGTGAGAAGGGTGGCAGAGCCAAGGCTGAGCCTTGTGCAAATGACACTGGGTGATTTTGGGGAGGATGGCACCCAGAGTGGCTGAGCTGTCTCTGTGCTGCCTCGCTGGTGTGTGACAGGAATCCCGGGACAGTGTCCCTGCAGGGAGGGACTGCATCCCCATCCTGCCTGTGGGGTACTGCAGGGAATAAATTAGCAGTGGGGATAATTCACATCCCCACCAGGTGAAGCGGCTCCGTGGTTATTTCTGTGCTCAGCCCCGTGTGTCCGTGTGTCCCTGCACACATCCCCCCGTGTCCGTGTGTCCCAGCACCCTGACAGAGCACCCCAGCACTCTCCCTCTGCACAGTCCTAGAAATGTCCTAATTTCCTGGAAATATGGCAAAAGCAGAGACTGGTGTGGACAGGATCAATATTCACCCAACACAAAAGGCTCTGTAGGCAAAGCTTGTGCACAGATGGAAGGTGAAGACAAAAGCCCTCTAAGCAGGGCTGCTCATGTTTAAACTCACCTGAGTTTTTGAGAAAGTGCCCTGGATGCATTTTTCTAATAATTTTTATTTTCTTATATTTGATCCAACACAACTGTTAGGTTTTTTTCACATTTCCAGTGGCGCTCCACTGAGGAAAGCCAAGAGTGTAATGTATGGAAGGAAAAGGTGCAGCAATAGATGCTCTGGCCTCTATAAAGTACTCCTGCCACTTAAGAAGCCACTTGATGAATGGAACCTTTGGTTGATGTCATTTGCTGGCTTTGTGAGCAGCTTCTCCTAAAGTCTTGCTTTGAGGGAAAGCATATTTTAAAAAGTGTGTGTGTGTATTATCTGGACTCTGCTGTTAAAATTGGTGAGGCTCAAGGTCCTGGAAATTCAACTTATGGCTGATAACAGGATCAAGCAGCACTGTGGTAACTTTGCTCCTTCACCTGTCCCCAAACATTGCATTTACAGCAGGAGATAAAGGCTGTGAGAAAGTTGCAGGTACAAACAGCCCATGCTTTGAACCTTTGCTGCCTTTCCTTGCACACTTGCAGTGACTGGCAGGGCTGATCTGGCCAGAGTTAACCCTGCCCATTGGTGTCCCAAGGAGGTGACTGGGCAGGGGCTTTTCCAGCAGCAAGGTGTGATAGATGGGCAGCACCTGCTTGGGTTTGTGGTTATGGCTGGCTACCCCACGAAAATAAAACAGGCTGAGGTTTTATCCCCGTGAGCAAAAGCTCAAAGCTGTGCCCCTTTCCCATGGCTGGAGATGCTCTGACAGAGCAGGAGGCTCCAGGGCTGCCTGCCTGCTGCAGATGTGAGAGGTGGAATTTGGGGTTTAGGGGTCTGGTCCTGCAGCACTCTGCTCCAAGCCCCCCTCCTCTGCCATTGTTGGCTCTGCCCTGAGTTTGGCAGGGGTTTCTTGCAGAGCCACTCCTGTGGCTGCTCTGTTGCAGGGCTGCTCCTCCCCAGTGCCACAGGAGCATCCCCAGGGTGAGGGTGGGGCCCAGGAGCCACACCTGGGCTGTGCAGCAGGTAAACCTGTACCTGCAGTGGGATTGCTGCCCTGCTAAATTACACTGCTCAGGAGTTCACTAGATCAACTTTCTAGTCAGCCCAGGTCTTCTTTTTTTATTATCCAATTAACTGTGCGTGTTAATAAGAAATTTTCTTTTTATATAAAACCGAGCAAATTTTTTTTCTCTGCCTGGAGTAACATAAATAGACCTTCTCATATAGAGCTTCAGTGTCCTGGGACTGATTTGTGGATATATATTGCTGCTCAGAAAGGCTGTAATTTACAAGTGATTGTTTGGAGGACTTCAAATTACCACCACTCATATATATGGATATATAAACAAAGATTGAAGCTTCTTGGGACATTCTACATAAACTATTTTCTTGGGAAGAAAAAGAATTCTCAATAAAAAAATAATAATAATAGAACCCAGGGTTTTTTTTTTTATATCTATGCCACTACATAAAGTAAGGGTAGATTATTTCAGTCCTTCATTTATATTTCAGCATTTTTGGACCATTTCCTCTAACGTTTTATCTATTTATTTATTTTTTCTTCCATCATATCTAAAAAAAAATCCTCCTATATTCCATTCCTGATGGGTTTGGGGTGTGGATGAAGCAGAAACCCTTCTGCCCAGCCCTGCCTGCCTGTGCTGTCTTCAAGAAGAATGGGGATGGGAAGGATTAGCTCCAGCTACCTTAATGAAATATCACTTCAGCTTCTAAGCCTCTCTCACAGAAAAGTACATGCATGCACAAAGAGAAATACTTTTGGAAGCTGCTTGTGATTTTTATGGCCAAACTGCTGATAGTGTCTGCTCTCAGCAGTCAGGCTGTTAAAGCCAGATACACTAAAGTCCCTAATTTACTTGGGAAGATATTTCTAGAAGGTTTTTTGGATTTCCTGGTCCAAGACAGAAAAATACCCAAGCAAAAAGCAGGGTCAGCAGGAGCAGCCAAGGGCACAGTTGCAAGAGGAGCCTTGCAGCAGCAGCACTGAGCACCCAGGGCTGTGCATCTGCCCACAACATTTGTCCAGCCTCCAGTGTCTGTGCTTTGGGGGCAGCTGTCAGGAGGTGTCATATTGTAAGGTAAAGGGGCCTTTTAAGCCATGAATTTGTCAAGCTGATATTTATTTTATTTTTTTTAACTCTTGTGAACTTTGAGGCGTTTAGAACACACGTTCCAGAGTTTTGTGATTTGTTTTTTGAAGTCACAAACAGGCTGATGCAAGTTTAGGTGACTTTATGTGACTTGAAAGTAGATAACTGAGTGATAGTTAATGCTCCTTGCCCATCAGAAACCAAGTAATTTTTAGTTCCTTTATTAAAGCAAGCAACACAGTCTGCCTTCAGCTGCCAGCCTGCATTTCCAACGGAATCCAAGGGTTTAAAAATGAGCACAACTTGAGTAGGGGAAAAGGGATCTCGATGCAACAAGAACGTGCTTTTAATTGAGATTAGCTGAGCCATATTCCATTAGCAAACCCCATGCCATGGACACTGTTCCTGCACAGGCAGGCAGGATTTACCAGCCCTGCTGCTCACAGGCTCCCTTGTGCTGCTGCTCTCCCAGGGAGCTGCGAGGAGCGAGGCAGGACAGGCTGCTGTATATCACCCATCTCCTGCTCACCAAATGATGATTCAGATTCACACTGAGATCTATAAAAGTCAGTGGTTTATTGCTGTCTTGTATTTCTGTATTAACCACCTCATTATCATCCCAAATGGAGTATAAATCTGAGGGTATCCAGTTGCTCGAGCCCCTGTGCTGGTGCTCCCCTGCCTCCTGCCCTATAAATCTCAGCTCTGGGTAACAGGAGGGACCCTGTGGTGTGCCAGCTCCAGAGCAGGCAGGGTTTATAAAGGACCAGCTGGCTGTCCCTGGGGCAGTGCTCCATGCTGTCTCTGCTGCACTGGGGGAGCAGTGGCACTGATGTTCCCAGGAATGCTGTGGATGCAGAGCTGTGCCTGCTGTCATCCCAACGTTTTGGAGATGTGCTGGTCCCTCAGAGAGAAGCCTGTCTTTGGGGTCTGGGACCTTTTGTGTGTAGGATGCTGGCTTTGTGTGTAGGGTGTGTATCAGCCACAGGGTTGCCACGTGGCTGGGAACAATTTGGTGGCACATGCCACCTGCTTTGGGCACTTGGCGTCTTGGTCTTGTGCTAGAAAAAGCCCCTGGACCAGGCTGGGTCAGATCCAAGCAGCCACGGTGAGGAACAGGATGAATATTGAGGTGCATGGGGGATTCTCTGCTCTGGAAAGCCCTGAGGGTTGCCAGTGGAACCCCTCCAATGCACTGAAATGAGATTTGATGCCACGTCTGTAGCTCACTGCGTGTCAGAGTCAGAAATAATTGCAGGATTGGGCACGTGGCCTTTGATCAGGGTTTCTCATCCCTGAGAACACGTGCCATTAGCAGCAGGCAGCTTTTCCTGTAGTTCAAGGCTAGCCATGTGTGCTTCTACCTGTTGATGAAGAATGCTGTTCTTAGCTATGAAGTGTAACTTTCCTAAAATAAGCTGGGGGGAAAAAGAGCCATCTTTGGACCAAGATGTCCCAAAGGCAGCAGCTCTGTCCCCCTCAGCAGGGACACATGTTGCTTTTCTCAGAGAGCTTTTCTTTTTTGTTTGTCTCATGCATTTGGCGAGAGGAGGCCAAATGAACCATGAGGAAGGCAAAATAATTTTTAAATTACAATTGTTTTCTGTTTCTGTATAATACAAAGCACTTTTGGAGCAGGTGCCTCTTAAAACCTTTTCATCACTACCAGCTATTTTTGCTGCCAGTCCCCATCCAAAGCAAAGTGATGAGTTTCCCAGAGTTTGAAAAATTACACCCCTCCCCTGCAAATTATTCTTCTTCAATCTTCCACCACCTCTGGTCTTGACATGTGGGCTGGAGAAGTTGGCAAGCTTTTAAACCTCATTTAATGTTCCTACCCCCCAAGAGTTGTAGATTTTTCTGGGTTTCTCAGAGGTCATGCTTACTTCTCACGCTCTGCATGAATGCTTTTTAAATATTATTATTATTATTATTTTATTTTAATCACAGTGCTGCTGCTTGTGAGCTAATTCAGGTCATGTATATTCTAAAGCAAAGCTTTGGAGGAGGGAAAAAATATCAGGGACAGCTACATTAGACAGATACATACAATGTTTGATGCTGTGTTCAATGCTGAGACCACCATAAGGACGTGTGGCTTTTCTTCTTCCTTTCCTACTCCTTGTCCATGAGCTGCTGAACTCCCCTCATTGCCTCCCCTCTGGCACCAGCTTCCCCTTCCTTTGCTCTTTGTGGTTAGGCACTGAAATATCATGTAGGTGGTTTGTTCTGTGCCTCTTATTTCCCCCTTTTGGGTCTCTCCTCCTCACAGAAACCAGCAGTTCCCACTTGGCAGGTCCTGGGCTCTCGGCTCCAGGCAGGTTTTCCCTCATTAACCTCTGAAGATACATTGGTAAAATGTCAGTGTCACACTCCATCATGCAGTGAGATCTATTAAGTGCACATTGTTATTCCTGGATTCAGACCTACACTGCCTCTTTGCCTCCCTGGGAGCCTCATGTAAAGATCAAATACGATGTTATGGATGATGGTTAGAGTGAGCAATCTTCCTTCCCTTCCTGCTCTTTTTTTTTAAATTTATTTCCCCCACTCTAGTTGATCTTTGCCACATTGCACCAAGGAAAAGCAGCTGGGATTGGCAGCACGGTCTTTCGTGGTGTTTTTGGGGTGTGATGGGAGAAGCAGCTGCCAGCTGCTGGGGGAGGACAAGATAATCCTGCTTTTGAGACTCCTGAAGATGCCCAACACACAAACCTTCTGCATTGTCCTTCTGAGAACACAACACTTAACTGGGAATTTTTTTTTTTTATACAGAGAACTGTATCTTCTGCACCACTGCATTGCCTTTCCAGAATGCCTTTAGAACTCTGGCAAAACATTCATCTCAGGAAGCCCACAGGCTCTCCAGCAAGGAATCCAAGTTAGCAGCAAACAGGAGTGAACTCCAGCACCTCCTTGTGTGCACACTCCTCATGCAGGCAGGTGTTAGGAGGCAGGTTCCCTAGAGAAATGCAGAGTATTGCAGCCTTGCTGGTGGTGGAATCAGCTGGCTGCTGGCCCCTGATCAAAACGTGGAGGCACTGCTTTGCTCAGTGGGAAGGAGAAATTCGTGCTCATGGGTACAGTTTTCTCGCTTCTCCCTGCTCTGTTAATATCATAATTTTGGGCTCCTGAGGCAAGTCAGCATCAGGAGAGGGTGAGAAGAAAGGAATTTAATCAGAAAAGACATTTCTCTGGACCTTCATTCATTTTTTGGGTGTGCATGTGCTGGAGTGTCCCCACAAGCACTCTCAGCATTGCTCTGGTCACTGCAGACTCCTCCAGGCAAAGACAATTTACCCTGGCTTTGGAGCTGCCACGAGTGAAAGGCACTTAACAAATGCTTCTGAAAGAAGAAAACCTCTGTACTCCTCTCCTCGTCATTCACTTTCAAATTGATAAGTTAAATACTGTACTCCAGCATAAACATTTCTCAGGGACAAAGTATAAACATTTCTAGTGGAGTGCACTTAATACAATTTTGTTTGCCAAGTGGCGCTGCCTCCTCCCAAGCTGCGTCTGTGAGAGGGTTTTATTTAAATGGAGATATAAATTAATTGCACTCAGCACTGCCTCTCATCCCAGCTCTCTCCTGCATCCTTGGACTCTGGGAAGGGAAGGGCAGGTGGGAGCTGTGGCAGCTGAAATATTGGCAGGACACCACTGCAGCCCTTCCCCTGCCTGCTGCCATCCTGGGCTCCCTGGACTATTTTTTTTCCATTGCAAGACACGTGACTGGATTTGCTTTAGTTAGATGGATGCAGATGCAATTCCATGAAAGATCTCCTTCCCAAGGCAGGGGTTAATGCAATGTTTTGTGACCTGGCTCTACAGTGGTGGGTGACATTGACGCTCAGACAGCAGGATTAGATTAATATATGTCAGATATTTTAAGGTTTCATTCAGGAGAAAGCCTAATTTTAGACTTTGATTGAATGCCCATCTTGGTAATAGCATGGATAATTTCCTTTCAAAATTGGCAAAATTTAAGTTTCAATGACGTCTTAAACTGGGCCCAGTTATTAACAAACCTGAGCTTTCTGACATCTGTCTGCCCCTTCTCTACCTGAGTTCCTGTTCAGGTACAAATTACAGAGAGACTGGTCAGGGAACAAACTGGTCAGGTCAAACCTGACTTTCCTCCAATGTGTTTTGTTCATCCCTGAAATACTTTGGAGCAAAGTAAGGGAAAGTGCCACCCTTGTGAATGGAAATCAATTTTGCCATCTAGACCAAAATTTCCATGTTTTGCAAAGGAAAACCATGGAGGTACCAGAGCCAGGTGTTTTGAGTGCTGTGGAGCCTCCCTGCCTCTGTCACCTTCAGGGGAAGGTCACAAACTCACAGCATCATAGAATAAGGGAGCTCAAGGATCATCTGGTCCAGCCTTTCTTGGCAAAAGCATGACCTGGAAAAAATGGCCCAGCTGAATCCTAGAAGTGTCTGAGGTTGCAGAATCTCCCATTTTTCTGTGGAGGTTATTCCAAAGGCTGATTGTGCTCATTGTGAAAAAATTTCCTCTTGTGTCTAACTGGAATATTCCCCAGGAGTAACTGATAGCCATTACCCCTTGTCTTTTCCATGTGAAAAAGAGAGTTTTGATCTTTGCAGTCAGGAGCTTATGAACTGGTTTGGGGGTTGTTTCCTCTTTCTGTGAGATGCCAGAACAGCTATGTGGAGAATTTTTCCTGAGAGGTTCCTTCCACAGCAGTCTGACCTGCTCATTCCAAAAGCCAAGGGGAGGCTTGGGGCAGGGATGAAGGCTGGGGATGGAAACTTCAGCTCAAGTGCTGGAAAATCCCATGGATCCCAACCTGCTTGAGGCCCCTCCAAATCTCTGCCCAGCTCCTCCCTACCAGGAGTTGCAATCTGTAAAGTCTGCATTTGTTCCCATAAAACTGCAATGATTTTATGGTATGAGAGGAGAAATGTACAGCCAGCATCTTGCTGCTCATCAGAAAAACAGCAGCTGCCTTTTGTACAACTCTTGGTTTTTTTTGCCTTTTTTTTTTTACCTTTAAGATTAAAAACCTCCCAAAGAAGGCTTACAAGTTTTATGGCAGAGGTATACAAGAAGCAAATTAAAATTCCATAAATATATTTGCTGGCTAAAATTTATATATCCTGTATTCCTCGGGTATCTAATTAGATCCAAGAAGAAAATAGCCCTGCAAAGGATAGGCATTTTGTTCAAATAATTTTTAAAAATTGAGCTAAATAATGGCCATTTTATACTGCACACAATATAATTGTTCTTCTTGTATTGGGGAGCAGTTATAAATTATCTGGTATCCCATTCAGCCTCGTTGCCAGGCCGAGTACCAAACAATTGTGAATGTAGTTACTGGGCACGTAAATTCACGGTTTTCTGACAACTACACCGTTACTGCTGCTGCTAACTAACATTCTGCATAAAAAATGCAATCCCTGGGAAAGAAGGAGCATTTATCTAAGTGCTGACATTGAAACATTCTGAATAACTCCTTGAATCATTTGTACTATTATGGGGAGAAAATGTAATTATTGTAATCAGCCTTGAGTCTGAGGCCATGTTGTTTTTAAAAAAAAAAAAAAGAAGAGAGAGGGGAGGGGGAAACCAGATCTGAACAACAAAAATGAACCTTGATAATGGAGCAGCCTTGAATTCCACTTCATTTATCACACTAATGGATGTCAAGATGACCTCAATCAAACATTTTGTTTTCCAGTTTTAAGCAATGGAAAATGTTTTTTTTTTCCTCTGGGAACAAAAAAAAAAAAAAGGAAAGTTATTTAAATTGTTCCTAGTAATTACATTAGAGTAGAAGGTCAAAGTCAATATGAAATAGTATCAACCAACCTTTAGATGAGTCTTGTCCAGGCTCTTTGCTGACACAGTTCACACATCTCCATAAACTTAGAGCAAGCTTTATGTTTCTCTTTCCCTATTCCTTGTGTTTTTATGCTTAAATAGAAATCCCATTTTGTGGTGTTTTTATTTGGAGCCCCAGTTGCATTTCACTTAACATTCGTAAGTAAATTGTCATGTGGTTTAAACACCACCTCCCTGACTAGCACACTTCAGGGCTGGGCATAGCTGTAAAAAAGGCAGAGAAATCTGAATAAAAAGAAGTTGATGCCAACAGCACTTCATGAAAACGTCTTGATTCCCCTAGGCCAGAGGGAAGCCTGAGGAGGTTCAACAGGGGCAAGTGTAGGGTGCTGACCTGGGGAGGAATCACCCCAAGCACCAGCACAGGCTGGGGGTGACCTGCTGGGGAGCAGCTCCGTGGGGAAGGAGCTGGGAGTCTTGGTGGATGATGAGCTGCCCACGGGCCAGCAGTGTGTCCTCGTGGCCAAGAGGGCCAGTGGGATCTGGGAAACGTGTGGCCAGCAGGCTGAGGGAGCTGCTCCTGCCCTTCTAGCCAGCCCCACTGAGCCCACTGGAGTGCCTGTCCTGGGGTGGGCTCCTCTGTGCAAGAGAGACAAGGGGCTCCTGGAGAGGGACCAGCAGAGGCCACAAAGATGATGAGGGGTCTGGAGCATCTTTTGAGTGAGGAGACTCTGGGACTGCTCAGTCTGGAGGAGACAGGGCTGAGAGGGATCTTGTAAGGGCATAAAATATCCCAAGTGCCAGGTGAATGGTGCCAGACCATTTTCAGTGGTGCCCAGGGACAGGATGAGGAGCAATGGCCATAAACTGAAACACAGGAAATTCTCCTCAACATGAAGAAGTTTACACTGAGGGTGTCAGAGCACTGGGACAGCTGTCCAGGGAGATCCTGGAGTCTCCCTGTGTGCAGACATTCAAACCCACCTGATGTGTTGCTGTGTCACTGCTCCTGTGACCCTGCCTTGGCAGGGGGAGTTGGACTGGATGATCTCCAGGGATCTCTTCCAACCCCAACAATTCCATGATTCTGTGATTTGATATTTCAGCTCAGTTCTCTCAGCAATGAACAAGAACATCCCAACACCTGCACCTCTCCCCATGACTTGTCAAACTGTTGGCTGGATCCAAATTTAGGCAGGACCCAGTGCTGCCTCTGCTGGCTTCTTGTCTTCTGGGCCATACAAATTAGTTCTGGACATGGAGTGAAAGCATCAACCCCCCCCCTCAGAAACAACAAGCTGGGTTTTATGCTGCTGTGCAAGTACAGGCCATAATCTGCACTGGTGTCACCTGCAGCAGTCAAGATCCTGGGTGTATTTTAACTCATTTAATCTGGCAGAGCAGCATTTCTGTGGATCCAAAAAGTGTCTTGAGTTCTCAAGGACCTGTTTCACAAATTCCCAAACATGACTGCGAGCTGTAGAAACACGAACTGCTTAAAAGCTACAAAACAATTATTTCATTGAACACTGGCAGTTTTATTTAAAAGAAAAAATAACAGAAAAATCATCAGCCTGAGAAAGAAACCAAGGAGGAACTATCTGTGAGCTTTCAGCATCCTTGCACCCCTCTGCAGCTGTGGCAGGTATAAACTTGCCTGTCTTCTATTGTCTTCTGTCTGTGGGACATGAGGCAAATGTAGTTTCATTTCTCTAAGTGCCTAAGAGTGCTCACATGTCCCTTCAGGATGTCAGGGAGTCACTTTTTGCAGTTTTTAACCATAACATATAGTTGTCTTGGTGGCCTTACACGATGGTCATGGAAGGAAGATACATACCCTAAAAGAGGACACTGTGTGAAGACCCAGGTCTAGGTTTTGAACCACATTTGCTACAGCAGATGATGCAAATCCTGTGTTGGGACATCAGAAGTAGCCCTAAGTCCAAGTGTATGGACACAAGAGATCTGTATGCCCTCTTGCACCATATAAATTTGAGTTCTCTGTTCTCTAATGCAAGATTATTCCTGTCTTTTCTACTTTTAACAGGATAATGCTGTTCTCTGTTGGCATTTTCCACTACAGCTTGTGACATTACAAGAATATCTGGATTTTTAATACTGAAACTTTAAGAAGTGCTTATGCTAGTGTCTTTGAACAGCAAAAATAACATGGGTTTATTTGAAAGACATCTTTCTGCTTTAGAAAAAGATATAATGCAGTAAATGATTTGTAAGAAATTTGCAACAACCCCCCTACCCTGACAAACAGCATTTTGTGACAGATCACTGTGGGCCCCTGCTCACTTCCATGTGAAGCTCTTGGAGCAGCCTGTGCCAAATAAACTTCTTTGAAACCGTCAGAAATCATCCACATGGTAAAACATCACCTCTTCTCTCTTCACCAGTAATTCAGTATTTAGGAAAATACTTTGCAAAAGATGTGGAACACGGAAGGGGCCGTGTAGGAAGGGCAGAGCCAGGCTGGCCCAAGTCCCCTGCCCTCCCCAGCTGGGCACAAAGCATCTGCATGGCAGAAAAGAGCAGGAGCAAACAGGTAAGAGGAGAGGAAAGATGCTTAATGCCTAAAAGGATGTGTCTGGAAGGCAGGGCATAGACCTCAGTGTCTTCCCTGGGAATAACAGTGCACTGTGTAGTAACCTCAGGCTAAAAGACAGACCAGTGAATCATAATAGAAAAAAAAAATAAATGTGGACATTTTTAAGTTAAGCTTTTAAGAATAAATAAATCTATAGAACATAACATAAATCAGCTGTGTCTTTCCCCTCCCTCCCTCCCCCACCCCCAAACACTCGCTAAAGCGATTGGAAACATTTGGGTCTCAAAAAAAAAGGGAAAGCTATAAGTGCTTTTTCTTCCTTTTTTTTGCCAAATCATGCAGAAGATGCTGGCAGCTGCAAAGATTCAATTATACACAATGTAAAAAGTAATTTAAAAAAATAATGGCACTCGAAAAAAAAAAAATCGCCTCTCCAGAAATCGCGTGGAACAATAAATCTGTTAATTAGCTAATTAATATTCAATTGGGGTCAGTGGGCTTAATAGAACCTTTTTTCCTGAGACCCAAGAAATTTTCCAATCACAATGTTAAGCCTGCCCACGTTCATTATCATCTGAGCACAGGCAGCCCTTATCGGGCTGCCAGGCACGGGGGAACAATGCGGCAGCATTATCATCGCGGCGCAGCGCGCGGGTACCACCGGCGGATGATGCAGCCTGTGAAGGAAAAATGCTTCAGCATTTAGGGTAATTGATATATGGCTTCTGCTCTATTGTCTAGGGCTGTTTGTTTGCTCTAGTGGTATTTAAGGCAGCGGAGCATCAGAAGATTGATTTTCATTGGTTGTGGGGTTTTTTTTCAATATATATATTTTATTTTTTTTTTTTTGCCGGCGGAGTGGATGACAAGTTGTCAGTGTGGGACCCTGACCAATAGCATCTGGCAAGTGCTGCCCATGGCACGGGGGCTGCTGCTGGCCAGGCAGGCATGGAAGTGCTGGGGCAGTGTGGTCCCCATGCCTTCTGCCAAATCTTGTCCAGCAGAGATGCTGTGGGAACGCTCCCCTCGGCAGGGCAGACATTAAAACTCAAATCGCTGTAAAAAAGTACACATTTAAACCTGCCTCGCTCTAAATAATGATAAAATGCAAGATCTATGTTATGAGTGGTGGCTGCTTTTATTTATTTTCCTGAAGAACTGCGGTTTTCTGCTGTAAGGCCTGCTGTCGTCTCCCTCTCAATATCAAAATATGGAAGTGGGTCTGGTGGCTTTGGGTCTCCCTACTGCCCCCCAGGTTAAGAGAATGCTGTAGATTACAGCCTTTGGAGTTCACTGGACTGAATACTGTTGTTTATGGTATTCCCCAACATTTCACAGAACAGTTTGCAGGTGAAATTACATTTGTTGTTTAGCTGGCAGTAAATTCTCCAGGTTAGCCTGGAGAGGCCATCTAGGTCCAAGCAGTCTGACACAGGCTCCTTAAATCACCATCCCAGGCCCCTGGCATGTACCACACCACTCTGATGATTAGGTTGTAAATGGAAAATACAGCTGGAGTTGTCTCTACAGAATGGGGACTTGATCTACAGGACCTACCTGCCCCTCCACTTCTTCACTGAGCTGCATCTCCACACGCTGTTGCAAGTGACCAAGGAGGGTAAATGGAGCCTGGATACTTTGCAGTTTAAGTTTCTCAAAAAAACACTTGTCCATCAAGGAGCAATGCTGCTTTACCCTCTTGCCACAGGTCCCTCACCAGCCCCACATTTGTCTTAGAGAGCAGAAAATGAGGGAAAGAGATTTTTCACTGGAAATGTGGAGACTGGGAAATCCTGTTTGTTTCTTTCTTTCCATTTCTGACAAAGGATTCCTGTAACCAATATTCACGGCAGAACACTATTACTTCACAGGAAATTGAGAGTTTTGCAAGTATTTCCCAGGTGATGTGGCTGTTGGTTATTTGTGTACTTAACCTGAAACTAGAAACTCCTGGTTATGGATGGCTTATCCCTGAATCTACTGGAAAAGAACATTTCAGGTGATTTCTTGCCAGTGCAGCTATAGCTTAAATGGTTTAGAGGTGTTGGCCTTTCATGGTGGCAGCTCTTATGCCTGCTGTACCCCAAGGACATTTTCCCTTGGTGCTGCCAGGAGAATGGAGGTGTTTTTTGAACAGAGGGACTCCAGGAGGAGATGGGAAGGTGCCCTACCTGGGGGAACACCAAAATCCCTTCCCAGCTGTTGGCAAATGCTTGGAATTTCTCTTCAGTCTTGCTGTGGTTTTTCCACTTAGCTTTTTGAGACCCACTTCACAGTGCTCACAGACTTTATTTCAGGGGTATGGGCTGGGGAGAGGGAAATCAAATTTTTTCCTTTCTCCTTCAACTTTCTTCCAAGTCACTGGACTTTCATATTTATTTCCCGGGTAGCCTATGTGCAATTATTCTGATTAGATCCCTCTTGCCACTTCTCTGCTATAGCACACATACCCTAAATCTTAAAGAGAAAATAAAAGCTGTTATTTCCTATTTTCATAAATGAAAAGATGTTTCAAGTATTGGGAGACACTGAAAGAAATTCTGCAGTTTGAAGATACTTCAACTTAACTACTAATTGCAGGGGACCAGTGGGCGTAATTTTGGCACTATATTAGCTTTGCCACTCCATGAATAATTTGCATACAAAATGCTTTATTTTGGCAATCTATTAAAGAGCTATACAGTATTTGTGGCTTATCGCATTCACGCAGGAAGCAGGATCCTTGGCCATCTCGTTAAATTCTGTTGATGCATAACAATTTAAAGCATGGCACAAGCTGGTATGACATTTAAAGATGCCTTCACTTAATTATATTACACAAATATTGGGTTGTTTATCCTTGGGAATAAAGTCTTTTTGAAGTCAAAGTTGGCATGCGTATAAAGGAGTAAATTTTAACTGATCCCTCAAGTGGGCCTCCTAGCTGCAAATTGGGGTTCTTGCATGTTTTAAATTATTTGTGATAAGAAGCATTACACTTTGAATGCAACCACTGGAGTTTGTTTGGTACTCCCTCCCTTCTTCTCCCCTAATGGAAAATACAGTCTTTAGCAATAAATCAGCACATGAAACCAGAGGGGTAACTGTAGGCTGGGGTGAGAAATGGGGCAAACCAGGCACTCATAAAGAGTCTGTGGCTGCAGAAAGTCCTCACTTTGGTCTTCAACAGAAGGAAAAAAAATCGTGTAAGGAGGTTTATAAACTGTTTGCATAGAAGCAGTGGGGAAATTAGGGTAAGAGGAAAATTGACGCTTTTTTTTTTTTTTTTAATCCCCAGAAGGATAATCAGCATGAAGCAAACACTGGAGTTTGAGTTTCTCTGTAAATACTAAATTGAAAGGCTGCAAATCTAAAATTCATATTGTTCACTTTAGTTGGCTGTTCACATTTTGGTTATATACAAATATATCACATGCAGAAGCTGAAGGGAAGAAGACTCAGAGGGGCAGGAGGGTCTCCAGCCCCATAAAAGGGAGAGACCCTAGATGAGGAAACTGAAACCATTCATTTGCCAGTGTTGGGAAAAAAGTGTGATCATTTTTTTCTGCCAATGATGTTTAAGATAGAGAATTAATCAAATTTTGACTTACTGGACAATAAAAGAAAAGATTACTTTGTGATAAAAACTCTTCACTGGAGCAGGAGCCTTTCTCCATTTCCTGCTCCACTTTGACCAGGAAAGAAAAAGCAAAACCCCACAAATTACTGAACAATCCTATCTGTCCTTACTCATAAATGAGTGGGATGACCTCCAGGTTATGGACAGACCATCACTTAGAGGGTTGCTGCACATCAGTTTAATGGCTGCCTGTCCCTTTCTAGACTTATTTTTGAAGCAAAATGTGGTGGCTTGAAATGACTTTGTTGGGTTGGGTAATCAGAAACATTAAGTTCACCCAATTCTTGGGTAATGTAGGAAAAATATACGGTATTTTACTCTCACCAAAGCCAGCAATAGAGAAGGCAGTCACTGAATACAGTTTAGAGTGCTTGTCTAATTATAACTAATATTTTTTCTCTGTTGTTGTAGTGAGATACTCTCATAGAAAAATTAACTTTATATCCCATTACTTAGCATACTCATTCAGCTATTTGGAGGAGGTTCAAAAAATGAAAAATTGTAATGGTATGTGTACATATATATATATATAAATTTTAATTCTGTACTTTCTCTAAGCCATTGATCTGCTGGCTGCAGCTCTGACCTGTGGTTTACCCAGGAACCACTTTTTCCATGAAGATAAAGTCTCAAAAAGCTGAAATGACAGGCTGATCCTGGCATGGTGGCCACATCTCCTCCTTACCTGTCCTTAGCAAAATTGCATTGCTGTGAATAAGCATCTGGAAAAACACACAGAGCAGTGGGAATTGGCACCACTGCACTAGAGCTGCTCCTTGTACTCAAGGAGAAGTTTGGGTCCTCAGTCTATGTTTGGCTTTGATATGTGTGTCCTTCCTATAATTAATTAACTAATGAGCTGATATGAAGTAATTTTATATATCATGGACTATTGATAAAATCAGTGTTAAGTATATTAGCAATTAGGAAACGAAGAGGATGGTAGGAATCCTTACGTGCAATTAACTACTTTGATTTAAATTACCGTCCTGCCATTATCCTCGGGCTCGATCTATAAAGTGTCCCTTACTGAAGATGGATGTGTGTGGATGCACTCCTGGAGAGGCTGCACCACAGCTTGGACTGTGTAGCAGTGCAGCAGGATGGATCTGGCACTGCATCCCACAGCCCAACCTGCCAGCCAGACACACTGAGGCGCCGGAATGTCCTCAGACACACAGGACTCCTCAGCCTAAAGCCCACTGGGTTTTGGTGAGGTTTAAGAGACCTAGCTTTGCATTTCCAATGACTGAAGCACAGGTGAGCAACTCCCACAGAAGTATTCTCACAGATCAGAGAGGAAAAGTCTGCTGAAAGCAGTGCCTTGTAGCTGTGCAGTCAGGTCTCCTCCTGCAACTGCTTCTTACACAAATTAAACAGCACTGAGACCTACCCTGCTAAACAGCACATTCTTTACTCTTTTACCAAGTGCTGACCTAATATTTTTCTTATGTTTTCTATTTGTTGTGAGATTTGGTTGAATAAGTTCTTACTTCATAATAAACATCTCCCAGAGTTAATGGACCAGCAGAGAGGCTGCTGAGCTCCAAGCTGCACCAGCAACTCCCAGGGAATTATTTGCAGGTGCAGGCACTTGGCAATGCCAGGGTTTGCCAAATGCAAGCAGTAATGACTGGCATAAAAATTTTGGCCAGTGTGTTAGATGAGCTGGGCATGCTGCAGAGCTGTGGCTTGCAAATCTGTGTCCCCAGTTCAGCAGCAGTGCCACCAGAGATGTGTCTGCCATCAGGAGAAGAGCCTTGTTGCTGTAGCTGTATCACAGGCTGTGGCACAATGTGTGCACAGCCTAAGGATGTCATGGGGGAAAGTAAGGCAAACCTGTACCATCAGCTCATACCCACTAATAATCCTGGGATTTCTTCACTTTCTTTCCTTTTTTTTTCCTGATTTTTTTCATGCTGTCATCATTTGTCACTGCTGTGTGAGCCAACAGTAGGAGCCAAAAAGTCCTCACAGCCATCCCTACCCCAAAGGCAGGTGCCTGGCCATCCAGGTTTTCAATAGCAGTTTGTATCAGGCACATCCAGCCTTGGTCCTTGTGGGATCAACCAACTGCTTTTTCTCCAGGCATTTTTCAGTGTGTGATGTGTGTGTGAGCAGATCCACGAGCTTCAGAGTGGGCTGTGAGAGGGAGAGCTGGGGGAGCAGGGACGACAGGCAAGAGGGGCTGGTGAGGGTCCAGGCAGGGAGACACACAAGGGGTGAGTGCCAGCCCAGTGGCTGGGCTGATCTTGTGTTCTTCAGGGGCTTTTTTATTTCAGTGGATGATGCCTGAGTTGCAGACAGAATTTGGGCCTTTGGGCTAATTTTATTTAATCTTGCAAGATCTCTTGAGAGATTTTTAATGGCAACTCTGTATTAAACTGTCCCTACAGCTGCGCATCCAGAGATTATTTAAACTTGAACGTTTTCTCAGCCAATCACTGAAAAATCACAAGCTATCACTTCTACCCTCTTTGCCAAGCCCTTGAATCTTCCTTCATCCCAGTGCTGTTGCAGATCCAGTGCCTCTCTTTGAGGGTGCCTCTTCAGTTTCTGAGAATAGCACTTTCTAAAACAAGCCATTACTCGTGGCATTCTTCTTTTCCTCACTTGTGGGAACCATCTGTCAGCAGCAGCAATAGTGGTGTGCCCAGGGGCTTCAACTGAGCTTTAAACATATAAAATGGGGACTACAGCTGAAGCCCTGGTAGCAATTGGAAGATTCCAACCAAGCAGAAATGAAAGAAAAGAGAGGTTGAATGACTTCAGTAAAGACACGTGGAGAGTAACTGTCCCAGAAATAACAAGTCCCCTGAGACCCTGGCTAATGTTCTGCTCTTTGATCTGCTGTCCTTTGGTGACTAACCCTACCTGGGGCTGCAGAGGGATGGATGTGCTGCATGGAGTTGGGTTGCACATGTATTTCTGCAATAAGGAGGATGGCATTGAGTCACATCCCAGAGTAAGCTGCACTTCAGCTTGTGTGGGAGGTGCACGTGCCTACTCAAAGGTGTAGGGTTTTATTTGTGAAAATTACCTTGGTGACAATGGGTGACTATGAACACGCTCTCAGTCTTATTCATCTAGTTTGCTTCCAGCTCCACCAGTTTTTTTGGGGCTGTGCTCTTCCAGGGTCTGGTTGGAGTTTTACAGACATTTGCAGGCTATCAGGTGTGTGCATGAGAGATGTTCTTCCCCTGACACCTGGCTGTTTCTCATACACGACAGGAAGCTGCTGTGCTCTTTTTGCTGGCTTTGGTGCCCCACACTCCACAATGACCTGGCCTGTTTGGTGCTCACTGTTGTTCACATGTACAGAGTAGCACCTCTGAATAACACAGTCTGGGACACCTGTGTTGGCATTGCTGGTACCAAATGACAACATTTCATTCAAGTGCTGAATTAAGTCCTGAGTGGATACAAATCCAGGTGGCTCTACCCAAGTGCAGTTTTCAAGCCCTGCCCAGCCATCCTCCTAGCCACCAGTGCAGAGTCATGCCATGATCTTCATGAGGCTGGTGGAAGCACTGAAGTCAGAAATCAGGATAAGTGATAATTTCCTCTCTCCTGACATGAGAGTTATCAGCCACAGGACCTGAGCTCCTGTTGATTAGCTCTAAGTGCTAATCCCACTCATCTGATGCACAGTTTAATAAGTGAAATGTTATATTTGAAAAATTGTTATTTAAATACCTTATTGATGTAGGGTTTTTTTTTGTAAAGACTAAGCAGTAAATTAAAAGGGATAAACAATGGAGAGATTAGCTGCAATGTACATTAATTTCCTGATGTTTTTATCGTGTATGTAAGGAAAAGTACCATTACCCGTTACTTCACCATCATCATTAACAATGAGAGCTAAAATTCACACGTAAAAAATGTTACTGTGCCATGCCTTAATTTCCTTCTTGTGTCTTAGTTATATCCATTATGGCAAATTATCACTCCTTCCTACCAGCACTCACCAGTGAAGGGGTGCTCCCCTACAGTTTGGGACCTAGTTCAGCACCACCTAGGAGGGGTGCAAATGACAGGACATTTGTGCCTGTCAGGCTGTAAAAAGGTTTGGAGGTGCTGCTGCTGCTCTAACGAATGAGCCTGCTGTTGACACGGCTTTCCACAAATTCCTATGATTTGCAAAATATGATGTTGAGCAGCCAATTATGTTCTATTACTGCTGACTATGAAACAAGGATCTAATCTGAATCTCGCTGATGCTAATGAACATTTTTACACCGACTTCAAAAGGTGCTGTTGGATCAAGCAGCAAATTATTTTCCTCCAGGGTATTTAGATTCTGATGTGTCCCACAGAACAGGAATCTCTCGGGTCTAATGATCAGTGTGCAACTCTTGCCCTGTTACAAGGGAAACGTGGGGGCTGGCATGGATGAAACAAGGTGGATCTTTCCTTCTGCCAGCTATTTGACAGTTGTGACAAATTGTCTTGTGCCATGAGGTCCTACTGGAGACTCAGTCGTTGGTACAGGGGGCAGGGTCAGCAGCATAAACTTTCAGAGCTTCAAAACCAGCCCCAACCACAAGGTGCTTCTATAAAGCACATATTTCTGGCCTACTTGAATCCAGCTGTGTGACTTTCAGGTCAGGAAGAGGAATTACAATACAATCTTAGCTAACTTTTGATTCTCCACAAAAGGTCTTAACAAAATTGGATGAGTTTTATATGAATATGTTAGCAGGGTGTAGAATAACTCTTTGCTTGCCTTCTTCTCACTGAACTGGTAGGTAGCCTTTCTAGTGTGAATAGAAGCCTTTTTTTTGTAATGAAAGACTTATGAAAATATAATAAGTGAATGGAAAGAGAAGCACAGTAAGTTCTGCATCTTTTCATTGATCTGTTATTTTTAGTAAATCACATGTAATCATAATACAAACACCTTGAAATATGATGTAACAAAAATAATCAGAAATCAAGCTTAACCTGAAAATTAAAGGCATCTGCTCACAGAGTTCATGAAGCAAGAATATATTTTAGACAGTCTAGTTAGCATATTGCAATCTATTTAGCAATGTACTTAGCATACCACTGCATCTGGTGCAGTGCTCTGTTCCTTATTAATTTTCAATACATTTATTCACCTGCTTTATACTTCAGATTTGCCGGGTGCTGCCAGATGTGCTGTGGCATTTCCTCAGACTGAACCCAGAGTTTGCTGCCTACTTGCCTGCTGCTGCAACTCCTGCCACACCTGCACCTGCCCCAGTCAGAGGAGATGGTGTTAGGAGGGAAGTTCAACATCCAGAGTGAAAACGTGAGGTGAAAATTAATTATAGCACATACTAGATGTGATAGAAATGAGTTACTGCCCAATTACGTCTCCTGTTTCCATTCAGATGAATTAATACTTGTTGGGAGCCCTTGGGAATTCAGACACACTTTAAACTTGTAATGAGTGCTATCATTATTGCTTTTGACAGTCATTGAAGTATAATTATCTGATCATATATTTTAAAAAAAAATCAAAACTTGTTACATATGAGTTTTAAACTGGCAAATTACAGAACAGTCACCTTAGCAGCTCAACCACTCAGCTATTTTCTGTAGTGGCACTGCCATCTCCTGGAAAAACTGAAATTGTGCTTCCAAATTTTTCACCTTGAAAGAAACTTTTCAAGAGCAAGAGAGAGGTTAAGTAAAAAAGCCACCAAGCTTTTAAATTTGAGGTTTTGGGTGTTGCTGAGATGCCTGGTTTTGGTGTAGAAATGGCTGCATGGCTCTGTGTTATCAGAGGATTTTGCTGAGAAATGAGAATGGATGTGCTGTGTGGAGTGTTGTGGGCTACAGGAGATGGTGGGAATGACCAAGTGCTCCAGAAGTTTGGTGTTTCTTTACAAAGCATAAGCCTAAATACAAAATGGGTTGCCCATCAAGGAATTTTGCAGGATCCTTTACTTAATGCCCCCAGTATTCAGTTCCCAAGGACCAGCTGCTTTCTGACCACAGGATTTTAGCAGTAAAGAGGTTTCTATTGCAGCTTTCATCTGAAAGGAGATGGCATTGTAGATTTTTGTCTGCTTTCTTGGCCTTTCCTGAGCCACCCTGTGATAATTAGCATTGACCATCCTACCAACCTACTAAGCAGTGGTTCTGGTTGTGCTGAAAGATTTCCCCCAACTCCAAGCACGCCTCCCATGTTTCTAGGTGCTGGGTTAGTTTTCTTATTCAAATTTTACATTTTTCCATGCCTTATTTTCTGGATATTTTCATATTTTTAATCAAAACCAAGTGGTTTTTTCAGTCAAATTTCACTTCCAGTTCCTGTTTATGTCACAGGTATCTGAAGGCAGCAACATGAATCCACATCTCCACTCTTTCCTACACAACTCCTAGCCTGTTCTCCTTGGCTTCCCACAGTAAAAGATGTAGTGTGGACCCAAAATAATTTCCCCCCTTTGAACAGTGGCAGTCCTGCCTGTCACTCTGCATGGAAAGTGCCTTTAAGAGATCCCATTAGAAATGTTGATCTGAATTATAAACCCAGGAGAGAATGCAAATTGTCCAGAGTTCTGCTGATGTCAGTGAGAATTTACATGCACCCCAAGCATGCTGGGGTCCATCCAGGTGCACCTCCCAAAGACAGGGGAGCTCATTGAACATGAGTGTGCCTACACACCTGAACAGAGCCAGGCTTTGGGAAGCTGGCACCTTCCCCTGTGCAACATCTTCTCTAAGGCATGCCTTGCATCATAATCAGCACCATAAACACTCCCTAAATTATCTCTACCTGAGCCACAGCGAAATCAATTCAGCCTGAAGAACTTTCATTTCTAAGTAAAGTGGAAGTTTTGCCTGGTAATGGATAAAATTGTAGTTTAACTGGCCCTAAAGGTGGCTGGCACGTGGCAAAGAGGCCACGTTCTCTGGTTCCTGCTGTACTAAATGCATCTTCTAGCTGAAAGAAAACAGTGATTATCAGAAAGTCAATTGTCATCCTGCCTCTTTAGAAAAATTCCCATTAAAGATAAAGCCAATTTTAATTAGATTAAGTATCCAATTACTGTAATTACATTTTTAAAAAATTCACATCATGAGGATGACCCTTTTAAAAAGGGTTACAAGAATAATTAGTGTATTCATATTAACCAAAATGTATTGGATAATATTTATACCCAGAAGGCAAAGTACATTACACATATTTCACCTTTGGGGAAAGCTTGCAAATGTTTTGGCAGTGGTATGAATATTTATAGGGAAGAGCGTGCTTTAGCAAGATTATATGAGAAAGCATTTATATGCTCACAAATTTTTACCCAAGGGTAAAGTATACATAAAATGTAGTGCAGAGATTATGGATATGCAAAGTGCGATTTAAGAGCAGAATTCATATCAGTTTGTTTTAATTAATTGGTGCAGAATACTACTTTATTTATTTATTTATTTATTTATTTATTTATTTATTTATTTTTGGAGACAGAATGGCCACCACAGAATTCATGAGAGCTTTCTTTCTGCTGATCAATAACACCAAGAAAGGTGCCAGGAAAGGCAAGGCATCACCTGAGCTAAACCATGTCCTTTAGTTTGTTCCTGATCAAGCTGTGCAAGCAAAATCCCACCTGCTGCCTGAACAACTCAGCGTGGAGTTGGGAAACAGGCTCCAGTCAACTCTGCTCATTTTGGGGCAAACCCTCCAGCTCTCAGCCAGGAGAAGACTTGAAGAGAAGCCAAAGAGGTTTGCTCAGACTGCTGGTCCCAGAAGGCCTGGAGGATGTGACCCATTTTTCTGTCAGCTCCTGTGCTGTGCACCAGGCTCCTGCTGCAGACCACTGAGACCTCCCCAGGGAACTCTGCCTCTGCAGCCCAGCCAGAGATGTTTGCCTGCTCTGCAGCTATTCAACAGCTCTGGGAATTGCCAAGGAATTACATCCTTCCTCAGAAAACAAGCTCTCACGCTTGTGCTAGCATGCACTTAGTAGTGCAGCGTTTGGCTCTTTACTACCAAGATACTCTGCAGTGAGAATGCTCACAGCATGCACACAAGCACCTCCCTAATTTAGGTGAGGAGCTGTGATAGCACAGCTTTTGACAAAACCTAGACAAATGAGGAAGCCCTTGTGTCATTTGTTAGTTTGATTAAGTTAAGGAATTTCTTCCTGATTTACATTTATATCAGAGATTGTTCATTTTTATAGCAATTTATATGTGGCCAGTCAAGAATGAGCAGACCAAAAAAAAAAAAAGATAAAAAAGACAGGCTTTAAACGATTCATTCAAGTTCTTTCACATTAATTTTCTCTTCACTGAATTATCAGCAATCATTCTCAAGCATTTGTGCCTTTCCTGTTTTTCAGAAGAGATGAATATTGCTTTACATAATCTGAAGTTTGGTATTCCTTAGGCTATAAACTATGGCTCGTGTAGATCCTTACCTACACATGTGGAAAATGGCCTGCCTTCTGAAGATGACCCTTCCTTTATAAAAGATAAAATTTAAAATAAGTCACTAATACTTGTGCAAAGGGATGGTTGCTTCAATGCTGATATTGCCAGCATGGATAGCATGAACATTTGCAATTTCCACAACTCCCACTGTCATTTGCTGGGTTTTGAGCTTTCTTGCAAAATAAAACAGCCCAAGAACATCCTTAAGGAAAAAGCATAAAAACAACGGGAAAACTCACCTCAGATTCATACTGGCTAAATTGCCTCTAAAGCTTTGTCCCATAATAAGGAGAAACTGGGAAAGTCAGTAAGCATGTGATAGCAGAGACACAGGTGAGTGGGAAAACAGGAGGGTTAAATAAATAGGAATAAAATTAAATTACTTTCTAACATTCCTGTCCAGAAGTTCAAAGTAAGTAATTTTTTGGAGACTTCTATTGGTGCCTGGTGAATATCTATCACACTGGCTGGAGGATATTCTGCTACATAAGTGTTGTTTCTGAATATCATAAACTCCCAGAGAACAATGTATTTTTCATGATGGAATGAGGGAATTGTTTCTTAGTGAACTGATGACACATTTCTGATCAAGGCAATGCTCCTATTGATGCCCTTGCTTGTTAACTTGGCCTCTGGAGGCATCAAGGGTTGCTGACAAGTTTAGGAAAGAGGGACAGACACTGAAAACAACAACTCCCATGGCCCTCATTTCCAGGAGCAGTGCAGGGACTCCCAGAAATCCGACTGTGAGAAGGCTGAAACCTGGTGAAGGAGTGATGGGTGAAGGAGCTGTGGAAGGACACAGTCCAGCCAGGCTGGTTTGTAAGGGTTGGCAGGGCCTGACCAAGGACTGCTCTCTCCCCAGGGTCGAGGTGCTCACTAAGAGGCATTTCTGGAATTGTCCATCCAGCTCCAGCTGTTCAGACAGTGAGTATCTCTTTTGAAGTAATTTAAGAGCCTGTGGTATTCTGCTGCCACAGTGATCTGCAGCGTTAGTCAAAGCAATTCTGCTCTCAGCTCAGGTCTAATTAAGGGGAGCTCTTGCGTAAAGTGAGTTAAATTCAGTAGTCACAGCCCAGACCCCATGGAAAATAGTCTAATTCAACTACAGTAATACAGTGTAATATAAATATAATGGAAATACAAAACCATATAATTTAATTTGACATGACTGGCAGTTTTTTGCTTAAGTCGGTGAAAATGAACAAGTACAAACACTGAACTTCCCTCTTCGATCTTTTATTGCTAGTGCAGTAGGGAGCTGGTTTCAGGATGACTTTGCACTGCAGCACCCTAAGCAAATGCACTGACAAGAGGCATATTTCACACTCTCTTTTGACAATATATGCACATTTTTAATTTGTAATGTTTTAGATAGTTGCAGTAAATTGATTCAAGCTTAAATATGGTCTGGACTTTTCTACATCTGTCCCATATGCTTAAAGGAAGGAAACAAATCCACATGGAGAATTCGGGTTAGCCACGGCCTCAAGCAGTGCTTTTCTCCAAGCCCTGCCCTTGCAGCCTGGCTGCCCTAACTCCAGCAGTCCTGCCACAGGAAAGGTCCTGGCCCCTTCTCAGACCAGGCAGAATGGGAACCACGCTGCCATGGATGCTCCAAGCCTTGGGCACCCTGTGCCCACCTGTCCCATCCCTGCCATCAGTGCCTCCAGCACAGAGCAGCTGAGACCCTGCACAGCGCTGAAAAACAGGGCACAGGAGAGATTTTTTTAAATTTTTTTTTCTTTCCCCAGGAAGTTCAAAGTGCTACAATAAAGAAATGACCAGAGCCTGGAAAATGGTTATGGGAGGTAAGGAAGAATTTCAGAATGGCCTCGGTGGGAAGGGATCTTGAAGACCATGATGTTACAACAGCCCTGCCCTGAGTAGTGAGAGGAAAGCTGATGTCTTTACAAACAATTTGATGGGTGAAGGTGTGGGCGTTAACGTCTTTGAAATGGGGCTTAATGTCTCAACCGACTTTTGTTGCAGAGCCCAGACAGCCCGGCTCCAGACACAGACAAAGGTCCGCACAAGCCTCAATTTCGGAATTTTGGGGTAAAACAGTAGGTTTAAGGGGGAAATATATGGTAGGCGGTTCGGGAAGGCCGTGCCTTCCTGGTACCTCGGCCAATGGGGAAAGGAAGATGGCAACGCGGCCGGGAATTAGGATTAAAGGAGGCTGTGCCCTCTGAAACCCTGAGAGAGAAAAGCCGGCGAAGCTGTGCCCCGGTGGGCTCTCTCCCTTTATTCACATAAAGTTGCAGGACCCGTCTGTCTCTTTTTGGACATAAACCTCTGGTGTTTGTGGGATTTTCCTGACAATTGGGGCTGGATCCAGGATTCTTCCACCGTCTGGATCCGGCACACGGCAAGAGGAGCTGGAGGTGCGCGATGTGGTGGAGGGGAAACACGGAGCTGGTTTGGGAAAGCATTGCTTGAAGGGGAGTGTGGAGAAACATGATTAAGGCAAACAGTGAGGACTTGGAAATGCTCTGCCTTATCTTCAAAATCTGCAGTCTAATAGACAGCCAGCTGCTAGTCTTTTGTATTCAGGGCTTCAAGGAGAGGGAAAATAAGGAGGTGTTGTTCCTACAGCCCCAGCCCTTCCCGGGCCATTATGGAGCCAGGGTGCAGGATTTGGGGTTGTGCGCTCACTGCCCTGGGGCCGGATGGGTGTGCTGGGGGTGTCAGGACAGGGACCAGCTCCGGTGTGCGGTGTGTGGTGAGGAGAGTGAGCACAAGGAGCAGGAGAATGGAATAGCTGGGAAATGCGGTTTGTACGTGGAACAATTAGGATTTTCTTTCAATGATTTTGTTTGAGTCACAGGAGAAGGGCGTTTTTTTGAGCCATGTGAGAATGAGCACCCACAGGCAGTTAAGAAAGTGCAAGGGCAGAATAAGTCTCTGGAT
>VWZS01002968.1:74884-101562 GCA_013397075.1 Rhabdornis inornatus | reverse complement strand
GGATATTGAGAAGTAAAAACAGACCTCTAAAACACTTTCTCCCCACCCTCCCTCCTTCCCAGGTCTACCTCGTACCCCCAGTGATGCAGAGAGACAGGGAATGAGGGTTATGGTCAGTTCATCTCATGTAGTTTCTCCCACTGTTCAGGGAGAGGAGACCTTCTCCTGCTTGAGAGTGGGGGCCCTCCCACAGGAGACAGCTCTCTATGAACTTCTCCAATGTAAGTCCATCCCATGGACAACAGTTCTTCATGAACTACTCCAACGCAGGTCACTGTTCGTGGGTTGCAGTCCTGCAAGGGCTGCTACAGCGTAGGTCCCCCATGGGATCACAAGTCCAACAAGGAAACCTGCTCCAGCATGGACTCCTCTCTCCCCAGGTGTGCAGGTCCATGCCAGGACCCTGCTCCAGCACAGGCCTCCCACAGGGTTACAGCCTCCTCTCAGGCATCCACCTGCTGGGGTGTGGGGCTTCTCCATGGGCACAGCTGCTTCACCACAGCCTTCGCTACAGGCTGCAGGGGCATCTCAGCTCCTGCACCTGCTGGAGCACCTCCTGTCCCTCCTTCTGCACTGACCTTGGTGTCTGCAGAGTTGTTCCTCTCACATGTCCTCATCCTGCTCTTCTATGGCTACTTTACAGCTTACAACTTACACTTTACACTTTACACTTTACTCTTTACACTTTACACTTCACACTTTACACTTCACACTTCACACTTCACACTTCACACTTCACACTTTGCATTACAACTGCCCAAGACCTTTTTTTCAGTTCTTCTTAAATATGTTATCACAGACATATTCGCCCAGCCTTGGCCTGCAGTCTCTCTTTGAGCCACCTTGGCAATGGCTCTAAAGGACATGGAGGAAGCTTCCAGCAGCTTCTCACAGAAGCCAGTCCTGCAGTCCTGCCCTGCTACTGAAGCTCGTCTGTGTAAACCCAATACAGTGAACTACCTAGATTTACACATGCTAGTGGGGAAATTCTACAGAACATATCCAGTGTCTTGTCAAATCTGCAGTCTGTCATTTTATATAATTCTGTCCATAGAAAGTCTCTCCACAAAGTCTCTCCCTCCAATACTTATCTGTGCATTTTAATAAAGGATTCACACAAGTGATACAGGTGTGACTCTTCTGTGATAATCTGAAGTTCACTAATCTTATGTAACCGGGGTGAAGGAACATGGAAAATGAGATACTTTGAAAGTACGTTTATTGTGACTTCAAACCAGAATTGGAAAACTGACCCATTTAGTTGTTTTCACTTGACAATAAATAACTTTTTATTCCCCAAAACTGCAATACATCAGTATCTCTCTGATTCTCTGATACTTACTTATTAAATGACTGAAATCAAATTTAACAGTGGCAGTTCCCGACATTAGCAGACAGGTGCTGCTACATTCCTGTTACTTAGCAATCAGCTACATGCTGCAATGTTAAATTAAGATCTTTTAAAACATAGGGTTTAATTCTCATATTATTTACCTTTGTTTTTCCACTTCACTTTCTTATTTTGTCCATTCCAAACACATTTAATGCAGATTTTCTGCTAAAAATTTCTTTTTGACATGTCTTTCCTCCTTGAGCTGCTCCAGAAAGCTGCTCAGTGAAATCTCCTCTTAACAGCCATATTTTGATAGATGAAGAGCAAAATAGCTAAGCTAAATAAATGACCAATTTATCTATTTATTTTAGTATCCTACTGTTCTGTTCATAAATAAAAGGGGAAAGGAAATATTTTAGAAGACCGATGTGGATGAATGAGCTCCATTGATAGGAAAATACATGACAGTGAATGTAGGAGCAAGCCAGGTGGTTTTGAATGATTATGGAGTGAATGAAGCATAATAAGTAAGAAGTTATAATTCAAAAGACTATGAACAACAGAAGACATTGCATTAGTCATAAAATTAGTGCTTTTATGTAGTGTTTGTGTTCTTTCCATCTTTTACATATTTTAATTTAATTTATTTGAAGCAGGAGCTCTTGAGTTTTAATACCTGAGAAACAGCCCATGATTTGAGACCTGGTCATCCTAAAACCCTTAACTCTAAAAGGCATGAGAATTTAATCCAAAAGGTCATCACTACCCTATCTGAAAGTGAAAGTGTAGTGGACTCCATATGCTTTAGGCAGTCTTTGATGCCTGGGGAGGCTACCTGGAACAGAGGTTAGACAGAGCTGAAGGAATAAAGCAGGCATTTATTAAAAGACCTTCAAAGCAATCAAGAGCCCACCTAAGATGTACCCAAGATGGATGGTGTGTCATGAGTTTGCACACTTTTTAAAGTTTTGGTCCATTTACATTTTGAGGTTAATTGTCCAACCACAGCTTCAGGTTATGAAGTCCCATCCTCCCAGATCACTCTCCTCAGTTTGCTGTTTTTTATACTTTTTGGGCCTGAAGCTATAATGCTGACCTTAGTTCTCAGGCTGGAAAATGATCGTTTTGTCTAACTACACTGTGAAGAGAACTTGCTAACACTTTACTTGAAGTTCAGAGTTACATACTAAGGCAATACTGAGAAATATGAAAGCTAAAATTTAAGGCATCATCTTGCCTCACACTGCTGTGCATAACTAGTATGCTGCTTTTTATTATTGTCTTGTCTAAAGGAAGGGATCTTTTGGTTGCTGTTCTAACTCTAGAAGCTTGGTTTTAAAGTGTCTTTTAAAGCAATGATAAGACATGTGCAAAAGAATTCAGAGAGGGAGCTGTGACTGGCAGATCCCATTCAATCCTGAAAAAGTGCAATTCTTGCTACTTCCTCACCTCTACTCAGAATCACTGTAGCAGCAGGTTAACTCTCTAACATCATGGACATCTCAGTTTATTACAGCACTCGTACATCTTTTCTGTTAGACATTTGCAAAGTTTTCCTTTGATCTGTTCTACCCTAGAGACTTCTGAAATAACTTGAAAAACCATCCATCTCTCTCAAAGAAAGCATCTCAGGACCAACACTTCGAGATTCACTCAGGAGTTAAAAAAATATATGTATATACTTGCATTTGTAATGCACTGGGTCTGTGTGCCGATATTAAGTAACAGCATGTATAACTGATTAGATACATGCTTAAAACCCAGCTGGAGAAAATGTTGATATATGTATGCTAATGTTTTATTCTAAAATCACCATTTCCATCAGTTATGTCAAATCCAATGACTCCTTTTTTTCCCTACAGGAAAGGTTACTTGGGATGCTGGTGACAAAAATTCCGCAAGTGCTCTTCAACATAGAGAAACAGATTTTGCTTCATTTTTGGAATATCCTTTGACTCATGGACAATGCTTGCTGAAGCCAAAAGTACTTATCTCAGGGAAGGCTCTTATCTTTTACTGAGGTGTTGGATAATGCCTTCAGAAGACAGGCTGACAGTACCATCATCTTGACAGCATTTAACCACAAATTCACCAGGACACCTCCATCAATGATGAGAGTCTGCTAAAAGAGCTTTTATTCTCTCTGGCTCTGAAACACAGCAAATGAACTAAATGTAGTTTCACCTAGTCTGCAATTTCCTTTATTGTCGCATTTGATGTCTTCTCCCAGGTGAATACAACTGCAACTTGCCAACCCTCATCTGCATCCCTATGTTGCTAATGTCAAATCCTTAAAACTTGGGATATGTCACGCCTCTACCCCCAGCTGTCTTAAGCCTGGAGACTCTGGCCATGTGTAGATCCTTCTAGGTTTTATATCTAAGAAACTCTAGATTTGAACAAATGCAAAGAAAAGCAGGTGTGGACTATGATGTTCTTGTGAATTATCACCTGGGCATACATGGACAGTGCTGGTCATAGGGCACTGCTATGCCTACTGTGAGTTGTGCATAATTTCACTACATGCTACATGCTTCATTTGAATCCAAAAATTTCCCACTGAATATTTTAATTTTTTTTCATTAAATATCAAATCAAAATATTAACACTTATAAGAGAAAAAGCAACTATTCCCAGTTTTCAACCAATCCTTAGTTTAGAGATGCTTTTTTAAATCAGAAAGCCTTGAAAAGCCAGACATGAAAATGAGCATCTTCCTCACCAGACTAACAAATGTGTGAAATTTCATAGAAACCCATTCTCACAGTTTCATTATGCAGAGGATTAATGTTTAATGCCGGCAGGCTGCAGGTCCACACTAATAAGAAAAGCTACAAAAGGCTATTGTACAGGGGATGAAAATTTCATCAAACATTCCAAGAACATCTAAAAGGTTTACAGAGTGAAAAGTTAGCTAAAAGAGGTTGTATTTGTGTTCAAGCAATTTCCTTGATGTAAAATGATATTTTAATCATACTATAGTTTCACATTGTCCATATTGTTACTTTTTTCTTCTTTCATTGTCTTTGACCTTGATCACATAGCTGTAAAAATTTGAATTTTCTTTGACCTGTTTTGTCCCTGCATAATGCAAAGCAGCTTGTTTTTGTTTTCTTCCTTATTAGATAGAAATTTATATCCAGGTTGTGTATAACAATACTGTGATATTGATTGAAACAGTAGACAGTCAACCAAATATTACTGATGACTGTAACTTTTTAAAGTAAAAAATAAATTGTTCAGATTTCTGTTGGAAATCAGTTGCAGACATCTTCTACAAACACTCTTCTCCAAAAGTTTGCCACAATACGAGTAACCCCCCCAAAATCTAGACCAGAGTTTGAAACTGATTGGAAGAAGATTCTTTTAGAAGCTTAAACAGATATTTCCATAAATCTGTTGTCAGTAGCTTTTTTTACCGGACTGATTTTCTCATTCTTAATTTATATGACAATGTTATGAAGAGTTGAGATGAGAAATCTTCTCTGTAGGGGATTTTCTGTTAAGTTCAATATGACCTGAATTTCACTTAAGATGAACAGCTTCCTACTCAATGCTAACAAAATACCATGTTCTTAGTCTATAATAATTTGAAAAATAGTGTGGATATAAGTGTAGAAGGAAGCAATCTAACTTTGCTCTGACATGAAAAAAAGAATTTGAAAAAATAACTAATTTGAACAACAAAAAAATTCCTTCCAGAACTATTAGTGACTATTATTTTGACAAAATGAAAGTTTTGTTAAAAGCCAGTTCATTAGAAAGTTCTGATGAAATAATCTTGCAGGTTTTTATGGTACTTTTGTGGAATTATGAATGCTCCTCTATCTAATTTGCAGGATCTATCAGAAAAGAAAAGATTAGCTTAGAGTTTTACCTATGTAAGTCAACAGAAATAGTTCTGGAAGGACAATCTCAGGAAAAATATTTTAGACTTGATGCTTACCTGCTCAGTGCTGCTATCTTTCAATATGAGTTCCTAGATTCTAGCATAGAATTCCAGCATACTTTTTTTTCTGTTCCACAGTCAATCATGGCCACACTGTTTTTTTTAAACTAATTTTATTCTCCTTTTGCAAGGTTTAGTAATCCCATGTGGAACTGAATCCCTGGAACACAATGGCCAGTTGTCTGGGTTGAGGAGGGCTTTGCAATGCCTTCTTTGCTGGGTCACCTGGGACTCTCTGAACTGTTCTGATGATTTCTTATTATTCAGGTGGTCAGTGGTTCTGTGTGAGAGCTCCCACATATGCACAATCCATTCATTGCTATTGATCATCTTAAGCTATCTAGAACAGAAAGATGCACAAATAGGTAGGAGAAAAGGTCATCCTACATGGCTATTTCTGTATCTGCAGGACATATTTTTGAAATTCACTAGGGTCTCATTTAGGTGCAGTTTGGTCAGATATGCAGCCGGATCTCTCTGGATGGCTGGACTCTCCACCCAGGATAAAAATCAACACATGTAAGTGTATAATAATGAGCATCAGCTGATCTATGCACAGCTGATGGGAGAATCTTCCAGATTCCAAAATTTTCCTGAAGAGTTCTGTAGCATCTAGTCAAACATTTTCACAGAATCACAGAATATGCTGAGTTGGAAGGCACCCCAAGTATCACCAGGTTCAACTCCTGGCCCTGCACAGCACCATTCCCAAGGGCCACAATGCCTGAGAGCATTGTCCAAATGGTTCTTGAACTCCTTGCCACAAAGGCAGCTGGAAGTGGAGTCTGTTAGCATGCTTTATGTCTGTCTGCTCTCACACCTATGCAGTAACTGATTGAAGCGCTCCTGGATGACCCAGAGGCTTGATGACAGCAGACAAGCACAACCCTAATACCCAGTTAGCCCTGTGCCTTGGATTTCCTCTTTACATAACCACTGTAACTCAAATTCCTTACATTATTATCCTTCAATATTTACCAGAGAAAAAGATTTATTAATTTTAATAAACATAATTTCTTATATTAAGCCTTTGTAAGTGCTGCATATATACAAAAAACTGTTCCTGAATCTTCATGTTTGTGCATGGAAGTCATCAATAATGTAGTATGAAATATCAAGAAATCTCTGAGATATGAGAGCAGATTATTCTCCAAACTCCGTCACTATTTTCAACAAATCTAGTCCCACAAAAACATTTGAACTTTATGTATGAATATCCATACATTGTTCATCATGTTTATTTTTAATGTGTAGTCAAAGTATGCTTATAGGAATGAACAAGAAAAAACTGAGGGGCAGAGAAAACACCTCAGAAAAACAGAGAGAAATAAGAGAAACATTGTGAACAAGGAGTAGCTTGAATCACTACTGAAAGAGATTTGTCTGAGAAAACATGTTTTTGAACTCTTCTGTCTGAAAGGCTTTGCATAGACAGGAAAGCAATGCTCTTCCTTGCTGGATTCCTTGATATTCAGAGAAAAAGAAGTTTAATTTTTTACCCCAGGTAATTAGTAACTTTAATTAATATAGGCAGTCTTTTTTCCCTAGATCTAGGGCTTTATTTTGATATTAGATATGGCACAAAAACTTGAACAGAACTCAGTATGACCACAGGTGATAAACTGATGAAACACTGTGGAGAGTGTTACTTCTACTCTGGGAACAGCTAGAGTTACACATGAATTTTAAGAAGTTAATTTATCGTTTCAGTTTCAATAAAAGAGCAGCGTCTAATTCAGTAGCCATTTTATTCTGACAAGATAACGAAGATGACCACTAACCAGCATTGCACCTTATGAATGATGGGGAAAATGCATGCTTCTGTAAATGTGATTATCTTTTGTAAAAATCCAATGCCAAAAGCTACCAAGGAATCCCACAGATTTTTTCACTTTGTTGTTTTTGAAAACAGCACTGTAAGCGCTTTCCTTTGACAACCCACCACATCCCACCTCCCCAGGCCCCCAGTTTTATACCTGGTTTGTCTGGTACACTCATTCAAAATCACCTGGTTATAACTGAAAAATTTTCTTGATGAAGTAGTTGTTTGATGGGTTTTTTGGTTTGATCTGTTTTTGTGTTTTTTTGTTTGTTTGTTTGTTTTTGGTGTTTTGATTTGTTGCAGTTTTAGTTTTAGTTTAGTTTTTGTGGGTTTTTTTTTTGTTTGTTTGTTTGCTTTGTTTTGTTTTGTTTTTGTTTTAATTTACAAAAACTTAATGATGGAAAAAATGTAAGGGGGACAAAAGAACCCAGCTAGAAAGATTTAAAGCAGGTGCTAACACTTTGGCTATATTCATGCTATTATTTCTGAGTTTCTAAACAGCTGTTATGGTACTTTGTTGGTGTAATGTGTGCATTGAAATCACCATTAAAATATACTCTGTCATGCACTGCACCAAATATCAATGTGATTTAGTCAGTGTGCTAACTTTATTTTCCCTTCCTGGGATAACTTGGTGTTTATCCTCTGTATTTTTTTGTGTATTTTCTTGCATTTCTTCCCTTCTTAAAAGTGCGTATTTCCTGTTCATTTGCAACAACTAGATGTTCAAGGCAGAGGAATGACAGAAAGAAATATAAAGCTGTTATTTTTAGTGTGAAACCAGATCATAGTTTTAGAAATTTAAATTTGGCTTGGTAATAATTTTAGTACCTAAGAGCCTAGAAAAATCTTAGTTTTCTGGAAATGAATGGTCCAATTTTACCTAAATGTTCAGCTTAGAGGCTGTGGTAACTTTTCCTAGGATTATCATGGGTGCTGACATTCAAGTATATGGATCACTCTCACCTCCCCTAAGTTAAAAGGAACTTAAACCTATAGTATTGTCTTCATAATAGTCCTCACCTCTAGGGCTTTTGGCACTGTTAAGTATACACTATGAGAAATATTTTTAATATATAGTAAAGACTGACTATGCCTGAAAGTAGGGATAGGACAGCTGAAGATGGGAGGCATAACACTCAATTATAAAGCTTTGCATAAAAGAAAAAGTTGATAACCTTTCATTTGAAAACAAAAAGCTCTAGTGCTGAGTGCAATATATTTTATGGGTGAAATTTGTCACTACAGTTACAATACAAAGAAATTAAATACACCGTAGGTGAGAAGTGTTATCAAGCAAAGTCTGAACTGGAGATAAAGGACACTCTCAGCTTGTTCAAAACCTTAGAATAATTCACTAATAGGTGCTCTCTACCTGAAGAAATCTCTGCCCAAATTTTCATTTAAAACCAAAAATACTTTTGTATTCAGTTCAGAAGTAGGCAACAAAAATAGTAAGAAGGGTAAAATGAAGTGGCAGAATTCTTCTCTAGAGGTGTTATCTCTCAACCATAAGTTTTAAGATTGTATTTGTTCTATGTATGTGTTCTACTTGTTCAAATGTTTGTGGTTGTGTGAGCCCTTTGTGTAACAGTCATATTGATATTTCAGAATCAGCTGTGAGAGTTGATGTTGGAGTTTCAGGTGGTGCAGGCTGCTCATACTCATTTCCACACAAATGTATATCATGCCAACATTACTATAGCAGTATCACCAGCAAGGTTGTCCTTTGAAAGAAAGGGGGCTTCCACACTCTAATATACTATTCATGTTCAGTTATTCCAGCTGAAGTCAATTTCATAATTGTGGACTTGGAGAATCATGTGTATTGTATTTTACTCAGAGAATACATAAAAGACAGAGAATCAAAATTTATTCTAGCAATATAATCTGATTTTTAGCCTGGAAAAAATATTCCTGACAGATTAAAATGTAATTAATTTTAAATAAAATAAAATGTGTTGAGATTTAAAAATTTCATGGAAAGGCTTTCACTTCTATTTTCAATATGCGAGTTTTCCATAGGGCTCAGCCATTCATTCATTCATTCATTCATTCATTCATTCATTCATTCATTCATTCATATCTCTGCAGTCGTCTATCTGACATACTATTTTTCAGCCTTTTATTGGATCAGGGTATAATGCTCCAGTCCTGTATAAGTATGGTTTTCACTTTTTAATTTTTATTTACATAATTTCCCATTACTTCTTCTTTGTAAAGGGCTCTGTTAATCCCTTACTGTTCAGCCAATTTAATTTTTTTTCTTTTAATGTTATTTGGGTCATCTTCAGTTTATTATTATCTTAGTGCAAACATCAGAAAATTTTTAGGAAGTCTTTAAAAAACCCCATTTCTTTGCTATGTTATTAAGGATTCACTTTACCTGTCTTAGTAAAATTTCTGGTCTGGATGGAGACCTGTGTACCCACTGTAATTCTGAAATGAAAACATTAGTCCAATCTGTGAAAAGAAAAAAAGAAAGAGAATCTTAACTCCCACAGTCAAGAGATTTCAACTCCGTTTTTATCAGCTGTACATTTTTAATTCTCACCGTTCACCTTGTAGAAATGTAAATTGTAGGCAAAGGCCAGTAGACATTCTGTCAGCAAACTCTGAAAGCTGACTTCTAGACTCCCTTAAGACTGGGATAAAAGTGGGACCTTTTAAATGCACCAAGTACTCACAATAGCTTTATTACCGCATTGCTACTTCACTCTGTAGATTGTATGAAGGCCTGGAGACTAATTTCAGCAACAGCCACTATTTACTAGCTATAGTAGCCCTCAGATGAATAGTTTCTTGTAAAATCAGTGGCAGCTTTATCCTGCTGGAGCACAAATAAATCACCTCTTATTATTCCACATTCATTTAATCCTGGGACATTAGTCAGTGAGACCTTTCTGCAGCCTAATAAACAGCAGCAGCAGCAGTTTTTCTTTATGAGAGTAGTTGTTCATCCTAAATTAGAGCCGACATTAGGGGAAGACAGAAACTTTTGCAGCAAGATTTAAAGATATGCAATATGAGACTGTAACACTGTGTGAAAACTGCACCCATGTGTATAAAGATAGCAGGGTCATAATTTTGCTATATGTGGGTTACTTTGGAACACGTAGGTTATTTTATCTTGAAAACATGTCTTTTGTTGTGGCAAGTAGTATTCATATTGTCTGGGTGTTTCAGTGGATTTAGCAGTGGCTCCTAATAGTGTATGTTTTTTACCATGTGTGAATAAGAGTAAAGACACTGATTAAAAAAAAAAAGTATAACAGTACATTATTATTTCCGTCTCAAACTCCATAACCAAAAAAATCTCTGCATTCATATTTTAAAAAAATTTTGTTTTACAACGTTCAGTGCTTTTTGTGAAATGGACAGCATCTGGATTTTTAAATGTACACTCTCCTAGTGAGTGCAATATATGAAAAATAATGGATGTTCTTTCTGAAAGCTTTTATTTTGGACTATTTTGACAATTCTTTTTTTAAATGGATATCAGCGTTGGTCTATCCTATAATTTGCAATATAAAAATTCACAATTTAGTTTTCAAAGCCATTTGCCTGAAAGCTGTACATGACCTCCCAGACTCTTCACAGTATCTGCGAGGACATTCTAGGGCTTTACCTGCTGCTTAACTGCAGTTTCAGTTGAATTTCTTGGGGTTAGGTATTTGCTTGAATGATAATTTCAGACTGAAATTCCAGAGTTGTGGGGTGACTCAGGATCACGTGCCTTGGGATGAGTTCCTTTGAATTAAGACTTTTGAAAAACATTAGCATTTAATTTTTTTTTTTGTAAGTGCACTATGTCTATAGTACTGCAACAGCATGCAAATGACTATTATTGTTATTTATTGGATCTGACTAATAGTCCATTACTAAGAATCTTCCAGTTGAAAAACGGTGTCTCTTGAAGCACTTATTTATGTCAGTTTGGATCCTTAAGTAGCAAAAATAGAGCATGAGTCTTTCCCTGTTGGAAGTGCTTTATATATATCATAAGTTCCTCTGCTTTTAGCTGACAGTTTTCAGTTCCACCATTATATGCACTACCTATTATACGTGCATAAACATATATGCAGACCCACAGGCAAATGGATGCACACACATCCTCCAATGTTATCATCAGTTATAGCCAGAATTTTTGCAATACTGTAAGTGTATTGCTATTTCTAGTTCTCCATGTAGTCTGGATTTTTTAAAAAAAATTTAAATGGATTTTGCTGTAGGTCTTAACTTGGTTTTATTTTGTTACATTACTGGTATAAAAACAGAGAGTGAGTTGCTACCGTCCGTAGTCACTACTGTCTTGTTGCCTTGTGATGTATTTAATTTATTTATTTATTTATAATACATAAAAAATACATTTATTTATAATTTTTGTACATTCTTATTTCTTTTTGTATCACTAATAAATAACAAAAATTTAAATCTAATATGAGCACTGCTTTTTGGGTTAATTTTCTGTTTGTGACTGAGTCTTTCTAGGAATAATATAATTGCTGCCAAATATCTGGATGAGTATTTTAATGAAAATTACAGCTTTCATGCTTGCCAACAGTGCCACGAAGACAGATTACATGGAGCAAAACCATAATTTAGTGCTTCCACTCATTTCTACCAAACAGAAAGCATAACTAATGCTTCTATTTCTATACTGTTGGCATACAGTATGCGGAGGTGTTGATGTTAAATATCTGCTGTCCAAAATACTAGCAGCTACCAGGCTACTACTCTCATGCAGTCAATGTTTTCCAGGATTTTAAATTTTCCTTCCTTTTCATCCACTGTTAACCCTGTAAAAGACCAGAAAAAGAGATTATATTTTTACTTATGAATATTCTTTGAATAATCTTGAGTCAACAAAAGAGAGAAACATGACAGCTCTGTCTTTTAGTAAAACCCACCTACACTCCATTTTTGGTGCTTATATTCAAGATTCATTCTTGCTGCCTCAAAAATAATTTTTCCTCTTTTATGAGAGGTGTCCCACATACCTGCTGCCTGTAGAGTATGTTTGACTGGAAGCTCAAAAATCGTAGCAGAAACCGAGGGTTTCTTCTCCAGACCAACACTGCTGGTTTCTGCAAGGGTGCTGAGGGCAGAACTCCAACCTTTTTTGAAAACTGAGCAACCTTTCAGTATCACTCAGTCTACTACAGTCCAGGACAAATACTGTGTCTGACTACATTCTGCTAATGTACTCAGTGTGTTTGTGTAAACTAGTGCCCCTGAATTTAAAGGATCCGTTTTGAAATTAATGTGGCTAGGCACATGCACTCTTCTGTTCATAGCTCCAACATACCCTTGTAAACTGCAAGTCTAAATCTTTTCGAATATGTCTCATGGTGTATCATGACATGGGCTGCTTAGTGACGAGTGAACAGCTTGCCTGGAGTAGCTGGTATGCTCAAGAATAGCTGGTGCTTGATGTCCTTCCCGCTGCAGCAGGAAAGACCAAGAAACAGGTTAGCAACCTAATGCAGAAGTTGTTATCTTGTATTGCAGTGCATGTTTGAAACACATAGACTGAGTCACAGACTGGGAAACATCCTCACATTCTCTAGGGAGAAGGTGTTGTGCAGAAATGTCCTTGGATGGTCGAAAAAAATTAGCCCTGCATTTTGTGACTCCAAAGATTTTAAAGATCTGATGCCATTTACTTTACTGACCTGTAATACCTAGATCAGTATCTAACACTGTCCTTAACAGGTACTTTCTGAAGTGGCTAGCGCGACCTGCTTTGGAAACAGAAAACTGAGGCAGACTGGTGGGCCGGCCACAGCCAAGAAATAGATTTTGGTCCACCAATGCCAAGAGGGAAAATTGGAAAGTACTTTTGAGGCTTCTTTTCCTACGTTCTCTCCAGCTCATTTTAATTCTGTCTGTGGAAAAGAACACTGTCTTATGACATCTAGGGTTAAATTTCCAGCATGATATGAGGATTAGTTGCATTCTCCTCCCCATAAAAGTAATGAGTTGTTCAGCTCAATGCCTGCATACTGTGCTGAACATTTACCCCCAGGGCCTCAAGTATCAGCAAGGAGGCAGGGAGAGAGCTCCGGAGACTTCTTCAGCTTGAGAGATCCCAGGACAGGATAATGGAAAATGGCAAATATTGCATCTGATAGAGAGTAAAGCCCAGGACTGAAATAGCAGGGGGATTGCAGTTAAGGATTAAGGCACTTTGACGGAGTGGGTATGGAGTAAGCAGAACATGCTGTGCCCTGCTCCAGCCATTCTTAAGCTGTGACCCTCCACTCATGTCTGTTGGTCAAGGGAAAAAATGTCTGATGTCATGGTAGAGTAAACAAATTAGGTGAGCCCAGTTTTCAACACTCATTTACATATTCATTGCTCACCAGGGAACCCTCCACAGGCAAAGCAAGTCTCTGATTTGCACACTCAGATTTTGTCTTCATATTCTGCATTGGCTCATCACATGCAAATGTATGCATTCAGTTGCGTGCACCACGGTTTGGAAATCATTCCTCTGGTTTCAAGGAAGAAAGAGAGAGAATAATAATCACACCACCACTACCCTCCCCCGCTCCCCATCACCCCCCAGCCTATTGTCAACAAATTTCAATTCATCACTGTTGATTTTGCTGAAACCTACTTTGGAATGTTACAGCTTGGATTGATGTTATCCAATGCCATTTATATCAGGGTTTCACTGTGCAATACAGAGTATTCAGGGAAGTCACTGCAGGCTGCTGGTGCCCATGATTGCCTCTGACATGTACAGCTGAAAGGACTCTTATTCAAAGAATGATCTTCTTTTTTAGACTGTATTGAGTTGGGACTGATTTTGATAGCCAGTTTCAGTCAAGAATCATAAAGTTATTGCACATTTAAGACCGTCAGTATGAGAATCATTCTCTGTCTCTCTCTTCCTCCCCCTCTCACTGTTCTTTCCCCTCCCTTTCTCTCTCTCATCATTTCACAAGACTGCAAGGTTACAGAAAGGTCTAATCAATTGTCAAACTCTCCTTTATCTCTGAGAATGTGGTAAAAAAAATCTAACTGCCCTGCTGTAGGGGGTTCTTCTGACTACACAGCACCCTTTTTCACATACAATGCTACCATGATTAATGTCCTCCCACCTCAGACCTTGTTAAAACCTGTTCTTTAAAGCAGGCTGGTGCACCACAGTGAGAGCAAGAGCAAGGTTGCATAAATCAACGTGTTCTCACAGCCCCCAGGATATCCATTATAGATGCCAGCTGGATGACTGGAAGATAGAGAAAAATGAATATTGTATCCTGTGGCCTTTTGCCTCTAATGACCACTTTTCAACATTTTTGAAGGCATGATTAAATTTTGATAACTGGGGAAGTCACTCTGAGCAGGCTGAAATAGAGATAAATTGACTGAGGGTCTGACATCCCAGTGGAGAGCAGGCAACTAATTAGTGTGTGAATCTCACTCTGAAAGAGATGTAAAAGGGAGGCTAGTCTAATCAGAGGAGCTGCTGAGGTACAGGAATAGTCAGGGATAATAGCGGCCTAGGTAGAAATCACAGGCTCAATGAGCAGCTTTTTCTGTCTGCTTGATTGGCAGCCACTGACCTAGTGTCCAAAACCTTTGAACTCTTAACAACAGTAACAGCCTTGTCAAGGCAATTTGCTTGCAGCTTTCTGTGACCAGTTATTTCAACGGTGGACTGGGACACCCTATTTGAAAGGACACTTTGCTCCTCTGCTACAGTGGAAGCTGGGCAGAACACTCTCATTATTTTTGATGACTTTACTTTCGAACCCTTTATCTTCCCCCCTACTCCTTGCTGCCCACCCAGGTCCTCTCTTCCCTGATGCACTCCACACAGTGCATACGTCCCCTCTCCCTGGGGTCCTTACTATATGGATGAAGTGTCAGATCAATTTAGTTGTTGATTGCAGCAAGGGGAATGGGGGTAGGGAGAAGGGAAGACCCCCACTGCCTAGTGTAACACTGTGATTTTATTGCAGGAACTGAGCTTCCTTGGTGCCTGAACTGGTGTTGTTTTTGGACATATGAAATACTAGGGTATCTGGAATTGCTTTTGCTGGATTTAGAGGAATTAAAGACAACATATTTAATCCCTTTAATGAGCTGCTCAGATAGGACCTTCTTTAGCTGGAAACGAAGGATAGTATGCCTGTGCAGGAGACTACTAATAAATTTTCTTTCCTGTAATGCTTCCTATTTACATAGCAGATACATGTAGAGTTTTGTGGCAGGAAAAGTGTTCTGAACCAAACTGGAGTTTAGGGGAAGAAAAATAATCCCCTGAAGCTGAGTTAGCTGGTAAAAGTAGATTTCTTTATTTATTTTTTTTTCTCCCAGTAGGGGTTGAGGGTAGCTGAAGAGAGAGTAAGATTATCGATAGAGCAGAAAGCTTGCTGTCTTATTCCAATTGGTAGTGTGAATTAGTGTTGCTCTGAATTATTTTTTTGCCTGGGGCAGACTAGTTTCTCTTTTTAAACTGATCAGTCCCCCTGGGTCTTGTATTATACCGAGGACCAGGATACCTGATGTGACTGGGTTTTGATATGACAGCATACCGTTTCTGCAAAGCCTTCAGGTAAGATTTTCAAAACCCACAATTTTTCACATGAAAATGAGGGACAGTTGTACCCTAGTCTACATGATTAGGCACCTGCTGTATATTAATGCTTTATTAGTAGGTGGTTTATTCTAGTGGTAGCTTGGGGTATGTCTACACAAATAAGGTAAGCTCAGCTGTCAGTTGATAATGTGCTGGCTACTGCACAGCCCTTACCTGTGTGTCCATGCTCTCACCTGCAATGTGTGCCTGGAACTGTCCTTATGCTCACATATCTCTCCACTAAGCAGCATACAGATTGCTAAGGTGGGACAGGTCCTGACCTGTGGCGGTTTCAGTATGAAACTGGGCGGAAACACCAATTTTGTGTAGTGGTTTTAGTCTCCAATTTGAAATCTCCCGGCCAACACACCAGTTTATGTGGTGGGTTTAGTGCTGGCCAAATTGCCAGTGCACCCACTGGAATTATTTACTTATTTCCTGTTGTAAGATAGGATTAGGAGGAAGGCAAAGCAGGCTCAAACTTTAAAGGGTATGAAGAAAAGCTTTATTAACAGAACTAAAAGAATAATAAGAATCAGAATAAAACCTTCAGAACACTTCTCGTCCCCTCACAACCTCTTTTCTGTCCTACTTTCAGTCAGTTTATCACCTCTAGAATAGTCTTTCTTCAGTTGACTTAGGGAGAGGAGTCTCTCTTGTCATGTTATGGAGACTTCTCCACAAGAAAACATTTCTCTCGTGGCTTTTAATTTCCACAAATAGCAGCTGCTCAGAAATCTGCAATCATTAAGTCCCTCCCATCTCTTTCAGTCTTCCCACAGCTGCATTTATGGGCCATGTCAAACTTATGGGGGTACTATTTTGAGGATGAATTGATCAAAACAAAAGGTTCTCTTCATCTGTCTCTGAGATCATCTTCATCACTGGGAACAGAGATCTTCTTCTTCTTCCCTGGCGACAAAGGGTCTTCTCTCTCTCTGTTCAAACTTCTCACGGGATCACATCTACTTCAACATCTGCTTGTTCAGCATGGATGTTTTTGATCATGTCTAAATTTGAATGCTCCACCCCCCCATGCTTTTCAATGGGTTACAGGAAAAAACAGTCTGATGTATCAATCATATCTTCAGCATAGTCTCATAAGAGAATTTCAGCCCAGGAAGAAGGTTCATCCCCTCCCATCTGGGACCTGACTCCTTCCTTACTGACCCTGGTGCCTTCATGTTTTTTCTCCACGTGTCTTCACTCTGTCTTTTTCTCTCAGAGAGAGAGAATCAACATTTTCAGGTCTCATCTATGCAGTGAAATAGTTAATACCTCCCCAGAGGCCTGCAGATAGTCATGTGATCTCTGCTAGGTTGCCAGAGCTGTTTAGTGTGGAGAATTCTTTGATGGCTGCACTGGGAGGGAGGCTAGGATTTTAGCAGCCAGGCTAGAACACGGAGGCATCACCTGCTCCCTCTTCCCCTGCCCACAGCCTCCAGGGCCTGGCCCAGCCCCTGCCAGGCCTCACAAGCCGCAGCAGAGGGGACTGGCCTGGCCCAGAGCTGCTCCCAGGGCCCGTGGACCCCGGCTCGGCCCGGGCCAGCACTGGGCAGGGATCAATGTCGGCGAGATGTCAGCAGCCACAGCCTGCCCAGCCTCGGCTGGGGCCCTGTGGGCTCCTCCCCCTGCCCGGCCACCATGCCGGGAGTGGGGCATGAGAACTTCTCTCTCCAAAGGCCAGAAAGCAAGAGAGCTTCTCCCAGCCTTATTCGTTTTTAACACGTGTGTTCACAGAGGTGTGTTCAGCTTTCTCAGTGGTTTAACAGGTTGTCAATTCTCAAAACTAATCACAGGTTGTTTTTGTCAGACACAGAGGAAGCTCTTGGCAGCTCCTCTCAGAAAAATTTCCTTGTGTGGCTTCTTCCTTCCTCACCAAAGTTCAAATGTGCAAAACCAGGACACAACGCTTCAAGGCTGTGATGGTATCTGTCTTGCCATTTCTTCCTGAACGGAGGAAGGTTTCTTTATCAAAGAAATTATGGAAACACTTTGAGCCCACTTATAGGCACTGGTGTAGATAACCAAAATAGATACTTTTCAATTTCTGTGACTCTGTTCTTTTATGGAATTATACACTGGTGGGCACATGAACATGCATTTATCAAATAGTCTTAAAATCTAGAGTAACAATTTAGAGGTCCTATCAGAGGTATGTGTTTGTATTAACTTCCTTGACAAATCACAAACTTTTTAGGCAGATTAGGGAAAACTTGATCTGTGTCTAATTTTGGATTGCTGGGAAAGCCCTATGGAAGCCAAGGCATACAGGCATTTTGCAAAGCCATGGTAAAAGTGTTGAGAGTTCTGACTTCCTCTGTCACTACTATCAGTACTCAAAACAAATAGGGAAAAAAAGTGTTTTGTCTAAGGCCATGCATAAGGTCTGGCTCAAGGCAAATGATTATGGTATGTTAGCTTCCATTCCTAATGAGTTTAGGAATGTTAAAAAGAAATTATGGAATCTTTAAATATCTAGCTAAATTGGGAGGAAAGAATTTGACAATTGTGCTTGTTAGATATGAGGCTTGACTGATGACTCCTTTTTGATCTCCTGTAAAAAAGTAACTTACACAAGTCTATGGGACCTAATGAGACGCATCCAAGGGTCCTAAGGGAACTTGCTGATGTAGCTCCCAAGTTACTTTCCAAGATATTTGAAAAGTCATGGCAGTTGTTGTCCTACGGGACTGGAAAAAGGAAAACACTGTACCTATCTCTAAAAGAGGAGGAAAGAAGACTCTGAGAACTGTCAGGTTCACTGCTGTGCATGGGAAGGTCATGAAATATAACATCATGAAACTATGTTAAGGCACATGGAGGACAGGGTGGTGATTCAGGACAGCCAGCACAGCTTCACCAAAGACAAGTTCTGCCCAGAAAGCATGGGCAGCAGGGCCAGGGAGGGGATTCTGCTCTGCTCTGCTGAGACCCAACCTGCAGTGCTGCATCCAGCTCAGGGTCCCCAGCACAGGAAGGATATGGAACCTATTGGAGACTGTCCAGAGGAGAGTCAACAAGATGAACAGAGGGATAGAACACCTCTCCTGTGAGGAAAGGCTGAGAGAATTGTGACTGTTCAGCCTGGAGAAGAGAAGGCTTTGAGGTGACCTAATTGCAGCCTTCCAGCCTGAAGGGAGCCTCCAAGAGAGATGGAGAGAGACTGTTTACAAGAGCATTTAGTGACAGGACAAGGAGCAATGGCTCCAAACTGAAAGAGACCAGGTTTATATTAGGGAAGAAATTTTTCCTCTGAGAGTGGTGCAGCACTGAAACAGGTTGTTAGGGAAGCTGTGGATGCCTCATCCCCAGAAGTTTTCAAGGCCGGTTTGGATGGGGCTCTGAGCAACCTGGTCCAGTGAAATACGCTCCTGTCCATAGCACGGGTGCTGGAATGAGCTGATCTTCAAGGTCCCTTCCAACCCAAACCAGCCTGTGAGTATATGATTCTATGATATACACTACTTTAGTATTGATAACAGCAGCAACAGCAATGAAATTTTAAAAAATAATAAATAGCCCCACCACAACCAGAACAATAATTTGTAATGGAAGTTGTTTCTGCATCAGTACATTGGTTTCTATGAAAAAGAAAAGACAAGGATGACATTAATATGGGAATCTTATATATATATTGCTCATAATCAAACCAAGAATTAAAAGATAAGCAATGCAGCTGTAGCACCTGAAAGACAGATGATTCTGACTGTATGTCCTTGGGCATATTCCTTATTTAGAGTAAAAATAGACTGAAACAGACATGTACCTGTAGCAATAATGATTGCAGGCGGAAACAGTGTTTTGGATGCAGAGCTAATTACAGCTGTTTTAATGCCAGTGGAACATACTGAAAAAAGAGTTTCAGTAAATGACCTTTCTTTTTCTACTGGCTTTTTTTCTGCATGATTTCTGGCTTTGGTGTCAGATTTGTGGCAAAATGGTTCTGAAGGTAAGAGCAATAAACCGAGACACAATAAATTTGTGTAGGCCAGGGAACAGTGATGACTTAATTGCTACTTTAGTGAAAAGGCTGCATCCATTATGTTAAATTATCCAAAACAACACCCACTGCAATTTATAAGAATTTAGCCACTACTCCATTAAAAAAAAAGCATCAGCAATTTTAATATTACAATGTTTGGGATAATAAAAGTCTGCAGAGGTAGCTTGAAGTACAGTACAGAGGTGGTGCAGATAGGAGCAGGTATTTGTCAGTCTTGCCAGTTCTTAGAGCATTAGTTCTGGTTGCTGGAAGACATAAGAAGAAATATACCCCTCATGTCCATTTGAAAGGAAGGGGAAATGGAGGAATTTTCATGGCTAAGGATGAGGCTTTGAGGACAGGAACTTCAGTCCTGGCTCTCACATCTCTTAATAGTTCTGCTTTTTTATTTTCCTGATGCACAACCTTTACAATGCAAAGGTTAAGGTCCTGTGAAGGCAGTACTGGTTACTCAAGCCGGATAACTGCAAACTTAAGCTTTGCTAGAGTGTGGGTGATCTCTGCCTGTGTATTTACGTCTTTTAGACCTCATCTAACCAAACTCTGAAAGTAGCAGTCTTTACTAACAGTGTTTTTTCAGAAAGCCATTTATGAGTATCTGGATATTTGAAATACTGCAAGTGATCTTTCCGTATGGCATCCCAGACACACAGGTGAGTCTTGAGAGATGATTCTCAGCAGAGGAGGAAAATCACAAATGAACCTGATTTTCACTCCTTTAAACCTCTGCTTTGACTAACTGAAATGGATGAAATGAGAGCAGTTATACCTGCCAGTCTCACTGCTCCCATGACCTGAGGAATTTACTCTGATTGCTTTTAGGAAAATAGCCACAGAAGGTAGGAAACTGAGGCATGTAGAAAATTGCCAAAGATAGAAAGACTTAGGAAATAAAAGTCTGAAGTTGTTAAAGTAAGATGTAGCTGTACAAAGAGCCTTAAACTTTGATTTCATCATGTGTATATATTACCATGCAAGTATCTCACAACTGCCTTACTAATGCTTTAAGAAAGGATAGGGAAAGAGAAACAGTAGGAAAAAAACTACGACAGAAAATGGTATTTCTATATAGGACCTTGACAATATTATAAAATAGAATTTTAAAACGATGTTTTGCAGTGGCTCTATCTCCCTTGTTCAGGTATGTGTTCCCAGAGTGTAAATATTTACTTACATGCATATGTATATAAACATGTGTTTAAGTCCATGTGCATATTCACATGGAGGTACACAATGGAAGCAAATAATTACATTTAATAGCAATCTACAAAATGAAGTGCCTTAAAAGGCTCATCACAAATCCTATCATAATAGCAATTCAATTAAAAGATATGTTATTTTTCCTAATCCTGTGTGCAATATCTAGAGAAAAAAATTCTGAAATTGGGACAAACCACTCTAAATATCAACAGAAGTCAATGTTTTATTAAAATCATAACAGTGCCTTTCAAATCCTCAACAGGAAAATTATGAATATTTACAGATATGCTTTCATTATATGCTGTTGTTTTGAAGAAAGAAGTTCAGGCTAGCTGTGGAGCTTTAAAAATACCCTCATACGTTAAAATCTAAAGTAATTGGGACATATGTTTCTCATAAAAATAGAACTAAGAGCTTCAAGTGCTTTTTGACATGTCCTTTGCAAACACCTAAAACCAATCTGGAGTTAGTCCCAGTTCCTCACTTCTGTATTAATACAGAGAATGATGCAAAACATCTCTATTTCCCTCCATACCAAATCCTAACTTGGAATATTTTCTTAACTGAAACTTGTGCTAGAATCATTGCAGTTTCTGAATCTTGTTTTCTTGGAGATTTACAGCTACATAGTCTCCAAACTGTATTTGCTGAATTTACTGAGTTAACTCTTCTATGTGATAGGCCAACACATTTTTGAAAATGTGGTGCTTAATCACTAGGAGAAAAATAGAAGGCCTCTTTTAAAATGCTGCAAGGATGAAGATAATTACAGAGCAGAGCTCTTAAACATTTTTCACTGAGTGAATTACATACTCGTTGAAAAACACAGAGCTAAAGCACAGGGAAATATGGTGTTGGAAATGCAGTTCAGAGGTAGAAATGTAACAATAATTGGTATATAAAAAAAAGTGATCTAATATATGACATCTTTAGCAGTTGGTGAGTGCCTAGTCAAATTTGCGACGTCAATTATGTTTTTATGTGGCACATTCACATTCACACATATGTCCAAAAATATTCAATAAGTGACTATATCCTTCCAATCTTTAACGATAAAATCCTTGTGAACAGCTTTTAAACTAAAATATCAGTGTTGTACCCTGGCATCAGATCTTGATCCATACTCAAGGGTTTATGTGGCACAGGGCTTTTGCGGTCAGATGAGGGTTTTAGTTAAAAAATGCACCTGAGCTATAGTATGCTGGGTAAAAAGTTGAATGGTGACTCATATCAGCTGGGCAAGTCTCTGAAGAGGGATCACACTCTTGTGGCATGAGAGAGCACAAGCTATTATTGCCTAGGTAAAATTGTTACATGCAGAGTTGTTCTGTCCTTGGTTGCAAAGTATGTGATGCACTTTGCCAGGCAGTACTGATAAAGAATAAGGCATAAGTTGCAAAATTTGAATTTATCAATGTGTTTTCTGTTTAGTACTGAGAAGATATTTAGCAAAGAGTTGAACTACTTTTTGAGTTTAGCTAGAAATACAGATGTTCAGTTCATACAATAACACTTTCTCAAAGATACCAATCAGCTAGGGTGATGGCCATAAAATTAATGCTCTTCAAAATAAAGGATTGAATGTTACTTCATACTCCCATTTTTTCCCCATCTATTATAGAGATTTACTAGTACTCTACAGTGGCATTGTAATAATATTGTTTTAAAAGCATATTTATTAAAATCCACAATTCCAATAGCCAAGAAGTAATTAATATTTTTTTTCCTGTTTGTACGTCATGAAATCACAACTGATTATCCTAGAGGCACAGTATTAATATTTTGCTGCCTTTTAAGAGTAATTTTTGTTCCCTTAACTTCTTATTCAAGTATTGATAAAAGCAGCTGTTGGAAAAATATACCCTCTATCTTACGCTTCATGAGGAAATAACAAAGGATTTTTTAGGTGAAAACATCACCATTTCTTCTGTGGTTAAATGGGGCAACTTTTGATATTTTCTTTACTGAGAATCATTACAATATAAAACAGATTAAACCCATGTTGCAAATACTGATAGATGGGAAATTTTACAGGGCTGTCTATCAAGTGTAAACCCTGAAACCCTGAGCAAAATAATTAGTGGAGTTTCCTTGATCTTGGAAATGTGGAGAGAGAGAAGAATCTGGCTGTGCAAAGAAAGTCCTTTTGCCACCATTAAGGGGGTTGTTACTTCTGTTAACCTTAACTTTCCTTAGAAAACAGACAGCTTGATAGTATGGGAGTGTAAGTATTCTTAGATCTAATGGTCAAATAAAGACAGTTTTGAGCAATTATATTTAAATTCAGGAAGTAGAAAGGAAGATCAAATAGCTGTGATGCAAGCCACAAAAAAAATGGGGTTTACACAAGTGATATGAGAATACCAGATATTGAAAGGATGTGAAATTCCTTCACATCTAAGGCTGGTTAATTGAGGTCACAAAATTAAATATTACAGCTGACAAGGGGGAGAGCAAGTGATACTGCTTTTGGCATAGAGCAACAGTGGATATTATTGGTAGCCCTATATAGTTTAGATTGTTAGAGAATAATACTAATACATTTGAAGTAATAAATAGGTGAAATCAGATTTTATATCTTGAATTTTCAGTCATTTATAGGTGTATTTCTATTAAAGAAATCCTGGGGTTGGGGGTGGTGTCCTTGCTACAAGGCTACTTAAAAATCAGTGTTCATTAGGTCATTATGTAGGTGCTTAATTAACAAACAATACTGGGAGTGGTTTGGTTCTGAAGTTGATTAAAAATGCTATGCACTACACTTAAAATGTATGCTGACATTTTTACGATATATCATAGAATGTTTGGGTTGCAGCGGACCTTAAACATTGTCTGGTTCCAACTCCCTTGCCAAGACTAGACCAGGTTGCTCAGAGCCTCATCCAAATGGGACTTGAACATTTCCAGGGGTGAGGCATCCACAAACCTCACAGCAAAGAACTTCTTCCTAATATATAAATTAAACTTACTGTCTTTCACACTGAAGCCATCTCCCCTTGTCCTGTCACTACATGTTCTTGTAAACAGTCTCTCTCTATCTTTCTTGTAAGCTCCCTCCAGGGACTGGAAGGCAACAATTAGGTCATACCAAAGCCTTCTCTTCTCTGGGATGAACCATTCCGATTCTCTCAGCCTTTCTTCACAGGAGATGCTCCATCCCTCTAATCATGTTTGTGACTCTCCTCTGGACTCCCTCCAGCAGTTCCATGTCCTTCCTGTGCTGGGGACCCCTGAGCTGGATGCAGCGCTGCAGGTGGGGTCTCACAGAGCAGAGCAGAGGGGCAGAATCCCCTCCCTCCCCTGCTGCCCATGCTGCTTTGGGTGCAGCCCAGGACATGTTTGACTTTCTGGGCTGTGAGTGCTCATGGCTGGATCATGTCCAGCCTCTCACCCACCAGCACCCCAAGTCCTTCTGCCCAGGGCTGCTCTCCATCTCTTCGTCCCCCAGCCTGTGCTGGTACCAGGAGCTTCCCCGACCTTGTACTTGGTCTTGTTAAACCTCATGAGATTTCCATGAGCTCATTCCTCGGGCTTGTCTGGGTCTCTCTGGTTGGCATCCTGTCCCTCAGGTGCAGCAACTGTGCCACTCAACTTGGTGTCATCAGCAAATTTGCTAAGGGCGGACTTGCTCTTTTCACCTCTGTCATTAATGAAGATATTAAATAACACTGGTCCCAATATGGTCCACTAAGGGGACATCAGTTGATGTCCCTTAGGATGCTGAGCCATTGACCATTACCCTCTGGATGCATCTCTCCAACCAATTTCTTATTAATTTAACAGTCCACTCATCAAATCTATCTCTTTCTAGTTTAGTGAGTAGGTTGTTTTGGGAGACTTTTAGAGGTAAAGATGATTTGGTTCACTTAAGTGTTGGACTCAGCGACTGCTGTGGATGCCCTCTAAGAATATTCTGTGATTCTTTGACTTCTCTACCTGTGTTTTCTGTGCTGCTTCAGGTAAAAATGAACAATGAGGTTTAAGCAGTATGACTACTCAGCAATGTAGATGGTACGCACTCTGCCTCCCACTGCCAGAAGAAAACACTTCTGCAAATAGTTTTCTTCTAGCCACTGTTCCAAAAGGAAGAAACTGAAGAAAGTGAAATGGTTTTTCTCCTAAAAAATGCACTTGTCTCATGTCTTCTCACAAAAGAAGACAAAGAATTTTTTCACAGGACTGAGAACTACTCATCTGGCAGGGGGGGAGCACAGAAAAAAATAGAAACACAGCCAGCATAATTGACTTCTTATTTTCAAGTGCTAGGTAATTGTTGAGCTGGTTTAATGATTCCTTAATGCATTTCATGTATGACCCTTGTTACTGCAGAATTTTGTACTTACCTTGTGAAAGGTTCATGATTTGCTCCTAAAATAACTTCATGATTTAGACAGTTTTGGGGCACCTTATCCACAGTGTCTGACTTCCTCTCAAATACAAGACAGACAAAAAGCTACATGGGTTAGAATTTAAATATTAGTTCAATTAACTGTTCTGGGGTAAAGAATGTTTTATTGTCTCTGAGAATGGGCTATCCATGGTTGGACTTATTTAATTATTAAAATGAGACTCATAAAATTAAATATTCTGCTTGGGTTTCTATTTGGAATTATTATTAATTCTGTTTGGAATTATTTGCAAAGTTTGAGGAAAAAGTCTTTCTTATATATCTATTTTCAGTGCATTTTTAAGCCACTAAATATAAGGCGACCCAAAACATTACAAATAGCATTTTACTGACTTACTGACTGCTGTTGACCATATTTTTTTTTTTTTAAGTTAATGTGATAGTACTGGACCTGTAGCTGCCTTTCTCAGCTCTCTGCTTTTCACTCCATCCTATTTCTTTATATTTTTCAGGATCTGAAGATGGAAAAGAAGCAGTGGGTCATCTGGCCTTACATTTGCTACCACCAGACTTCAAATACTTCTGTTGCAGGACTGTGGTTATTGTAGTTCGCAAGAATAGGCTGAAGAAGGGAAGGAAGTAGGAAAACATCTACTTGCTGTTGCAGACTCTATTTCTTTTGCTGAAAATGTCAGATATGACAACAGAATTTTTTTTTCTATTTCTGCTATTCTGTTATCATATTATCTCTTCACTGTTGAAGGAAAACTATCCCAGACAAAACAGGAATTTTCAGCAGGAAAAATATTCCTTCATTGAGAAAACAAAGTCAAATAATCCCTGGTAACAGCCTTTACTTTGACTGCCACCAGTGATGAGAATAAATAAACTCTGCCAGCAGACTGTCAAAAGGGCAGGAAGGTATTGCATAAAGGTGGCTAGCTGGTGCGGCCATGTCTAATTCAATAGACAAAATGTAATTCTAGGAAAAAAATTGAATGTGGTGTAAAAAAGTGCACAGCTAAATGTACCGAAGTCTGTATATGCTCAGTGTAAGAGAATACTCTCAGCCATAGCAGGTACCTATGATAGCTGTTCCAGGAAGCTATCTTGAAGGGCAGCAAGCACTACCCAGGAGTTCGGCACATATATGGAGTAAACATGAAAAGGGATCCCCATTTATTGCTTTATTCCTTGCTAAAAGCAGTAGGTCTACTGTGAGCATGAAACCTAATTGTGAGGCAAGCTAGAAAAAGAACCCCACTTTTGACACTTACTGACCTCCTCTCTTATCAATGAACAAGTGTCATATCAAGACTCCTTACAATTTCCAAGATGACAATAGCTATGTTGCTACACTTCAAAAATACCACAGCTGAATAAATTCATACAACAGCTATAGGACTGCTATCACCCTGCTGCACCCA
>VWZS01002968.1:61020-74817 GCA_013397075.1 Rhabdornis inornatus | reverse complement strand
CAAACATAATAATAATAATAATAATATAATAATAATAATAATAATAGTAGTAGTAGTAGTAGTAGTGATAAAACAGTAATGATGAAAATAACGATAACCATCATCATCATCATCATCATGAGAAACAAGTGTTGCACAATATAATTGCTCACAACCGAGTGACTGAGGAAGAGCGTGTCCCCAAATATCAGTTAGCCACCTTCCAGGCAACTTATTGTGTTTATAACCACACATGACTTTCCATTGTATGGAATATCCCTTTGGCAAATTCAGGTCACCTGCCTTGGCTGTGCTCCCTCACAGGTTTCTGTGCCACTCTTACTAGCAGAGCATGAGACAATGAAAGGTCTTTGACTTACAGAAAGCGCTACTTAGCAACAAAATATTAATGCCAGCAACATTATGTTCATACTAAATCCAAAACACATCACTGTACCACCTACTAGGACGAAAAAGAACTCTGTCCCATATGGAACCATATGGGACAGGTAGACAGTGAGACAAATTCTAGTGGTCTTGAGCACTGAGTCAAAGTAGCTGGTGTATCTTCATTTCTTCATTATATGCACATTTTCCTGAGCTCCCAATGTATATATCGCAATGTATAAGATATACACATATAAAAACCACAAACATATATATATATATATGCATATGCCAGACATTAAATATCCCTTTGTCCAAAAACACTGTTAGGCCTTGGGGAATAAGATTTTTAAAAAGCAGGTAGAAGTTTATAAAAGACCCTCTGATCCACTGGAAGTAACAGACAAGCTATTTTGCTTAAATAATACATCAAGGTCTGAAACTAAATTCATGCTGATTATTCATGTGGATGCTTCCCAGGGTGATGAAACCCTGAGAACTCTGAGATGTGCCATTTCAATTGTGGTTGCCATGGGTATTATAATTTTACTAGGCAGGTGAAAATAGAATAGTCACCTCCAAAAACATCAAAGGCAAAGGAGTGAAGACAGCTATGTCAGAAAATGCTGGTCTTCTAGGTATCATGTATCTGCTTATACGGACATTTGTATTATCCATTTACCCATATAGAGCATCATGTGTTCATGGGCAGAACTTTCTCTATAATGGGAAATTGTCACCCTGTCACTTTTGATAAACTATGACTCCTGTAAGGACTGCCAATTCTGAATAGATAGATAGAATTTTTTGCCTAATATAGAAACCTTGTGTTCAGAGATCTGGGGTCTTTTCTGATCTGAGCTGGTGTGTGATGGATCTTGCTATGAAACTGAAGGGGTGCTAACTAGCCACTTTCCATGTGTGCCCATGAAGCAGAAGCAGCACAGCATGACAATTCAGATAGTATTTCAACATCTCCTCAGCATGACAGAAAGGACTCTTGACTCAACTCCTTTGGTGCTGAGCTTTCCATATTTCTTCTGGCATTCCCTATAGATTGTGACGGATGAGAGCTTAGGCACTGTGGGAACATGCCACTGGCAAGCTTTCTGGGACCACTTAGGTCTTTGGTGGGTACACTTTGATCTGTTTATCATGGTTTGCATGGTTTCCCTATCTTTTCTAGAGGCCAGACATTTGTATTTATGACAGAAGAAATTTTAGGAATTATTTGTTTTTTACATATGGGTTTCTCCAGAAGCTCTTTTATGTTAATCAGTATGTCTATGGTGATTTTCAGATTGCATATATACCATCTTGGTGTACCCAGTTACTTGAACTTGGTTTATAAACTTCTTGCCCTTTTCTGAAATACTGGAAACAAAAGGGTATTCCTAGTGAGACACGGGTGCTTCCTTGCTGCAGCAGGTGTTTCCCTGCTGTCAAGACACCCAAGAATGCATAGCTTTTGCAATTGCAAAATTATTGAATATATAAAGTTATCTGGTCTGATATCCTGCTCAAAGCAAAACCAACTTTGAGGACAGTTCAAGTGGCGTCAGTCGTCCAGTCTAATTTGGAGTATCTCCAAGGACATTCCAGTTGATTTGAACAACCTCTTCTGACATTTGACCATCCTCACTGTGACTTTTTTTTCTTGTATCTAATCGGAAATTCCCTTGATACAGATTTATTCATGGCTTCTCATCCTTACCCTATGTACCTCTGAAAAAATTCCAGCTCTATCAAAGTAGTCAAAGTCATCAGTTACCTGATTTCTCCCTGTTCTTTGTAAGCCTGAAAGAACATAAAGGATATGTTATGCTCCTTCTGGTCTGCACCAAAGTTTATCCTTGCCTCATCACAATCTACACAATGACACTGCTGACAACTGAAACTGTTGGACTGAATCTTTATTACTGTGTCAGCTTCTGTAGTGCTGATGGAACCATGTGAGCCCTGTATCTCTAGGTGTCATTCTCTTCCAGTCTTTGGGGGTGTGTGTATGTGTGTGTGTGCATGTGTCTTTCTGCAACTGTCATTCTGTCTACCTGATTACTGTGGTCTCTTTTGGGCTACTCACTAAAAGAGAGGCATCTAGGTGTTGGAGTGTGTCCAGAGAAGGACAGTGAAGCTGGTGAAAGAACTAGAGCACAAATCTTATGGGAAGCAGGGGTTGTTTGGCCTGAGAGAAAAAGAATGGTTGGAGAAGACATTATTGCCATCTCTCTTACTACCTGAAAGGAGATTGTAGAGAGGGGGAGGTCAGCCTCATAACATGAAATAAGATGAGAGGAAATTGTGTCAGGTTGCACCAGAGGTTTAGATTGGATAATGAAAAATTTCTTCACCAAAAGGCATGTCAAGCATTGAATCTGACTTCCCAGGAAAGTGATTGAGTCCCCTATCCTGGAGGCATTTAATAACTGTGTAGATGAGGCACCTAGGAACATGGTTCCTAGTGGCCCTGTCAGAATTAGGTTAATGGCTGGACTTGAAGATCTTAAAAATCTTTTCCAATGTAAATAATTCTATAATTATATTTATTATGGAGTGATAGGAAAAATGTGCTCATTTGCATAAATGAAAAAAATAGAAGGTAGAGTAATACAAGCAGAAATAACTATATGAAATCTTACATGAACATGAATAGTTTTGCTTCTAAAAGTAAGATAATTTCATGCCAAACTGCCTGGATGCCTGAGGAATTCAATTGCTTTTCATGTCTCAAAGTTTATTTAAGTAACTCCTCATTTTTAAACTTCCTTAAAAAAATTCTAACATGCTCAGTTTTAACAGAATTTCTTCAGAACTATTGTGTTATGATTAGCTCAATTTATTTTCTCACCAGTGTTACCATAATTGCTTAGCATATGCAGCAAACTTGATTTATAATCCTGTTATTTTCTGTGAATTAGGATTATCTGGATGCAAAGAATACATACCATGGTTTAATTTCTTATTTTCATCAATGCTATCAGGATTTTATTTTGTATTTAAAAGCACAATCCCCTCCAGATTTCTAGCATTCTGAATCACACAAAAGATCTTGGAACTGCAACTTGATTTCATACATTTCAAGTTCTTGATGTTTCTAGTCCACTTCGTCAAGGAAGTGTCCACTTTCCAAAACTATTCATCTTCTTCACCAAAAGATGGTGATTGGAAAATGGAGATCCATTGGCCTTTACTCAGTTTAAAAAATTGCTAAAGATATATGTTTTGGTTCTAAAAGCATAAGAAGAAGTCTCAGCAGCTACAGGTGAGATGTTCCATACCAAGTATTCTCTGACTTTTTTTCCTGCACCGGGTACCACATAGGTAGAAATAAAAAGTAAAACTCAAAGAAGATACTGTTTACTTCACTGAGTCAGATATGTTATGGTATTACTGTCTGCTTAATATAAGCTAGGGTTTGGTTTGTTTGTTTGTTTTTGTGTTTTTTTTTCCTGTCTCAATAGTATAATAAAGTAAATTAAAAGATCCTGCGCTTGGTTTTTTTGGGATTCTGGTACAAAAGATCTAAATGGAATAAATTGTTCCCACTTGAATTAATTTTGTATATGGAAGTGAAATAACAGAACATTATCTATTGCTGCTCTCCATGAGATTCAGTGTAGCTGAGTGGTAGACAAAATATTTAATAAAATGTGGTAGTCTTTTTGTCAGCTAGTGCAGAGACCTTGCACACTCACTTCTTGGGCCAGGCACTGTCTCATTGTGTGGAGTTTGCTCCTCTGGAAGCAAGGCTGAGGCTTAGCAGCAAGTAGCATTCCTCAGAATCAGTGTCACCCTTCATGCAGTGGGGAGGCAGTGCAGCCATGCATGTGGTACCTTTTCTATAGGCATCGAGACACAAGGCCTTATAGCATGAATGTCAAAGGACTATTGGTTAGCAATTATACAGACAGGATATTGTTACAGTAGAGGGGTAATTGTAATCTCTGATGTACTGTGCAAATCAAAGCCTTCCACTGACTTGAAAAACAGACTAATATGAATAGTACACTGACAACTGCCTGTCTTTCCTGCTTCATCCATCCCTTTCTATCTGTTTATATGTCGGAGGTAAACAGAAATTTTCTGAACAGGACTTTCTGAGCAAACAGGAATCCTCCTGTTTCCTTAGGGGCAATTCAGCTCCCCTTCAACTTGCAGAATTCTAAAGTGGCTGCTAAGAGTACCCTTGCTGTTCTGCAACTTATACTAAGAAAAAATTAAAACTGACTATTACAAGACATAAATCGAGGTTTTTCAATAGTTTCAACCACTGATAAGGACAAGTGAAAACCTAGGACACAAGCCTTTTGCAGAAAACACCCTTTCTTTTGATTGAATGCCTTTTGAAATTGCCCTCATTATGGTGCAAGGTAACATGCAGTGCGGTTGCCTCTCAAAGTGACCCCGCTAGAGATTGCCACTTGTGAGAAAATCCATTCAAAAGTGGAGGCTGGATTAAATTGTCTAGTAGGTCAAATGGCACTAGTTAGAGAAATGAAGAGAGGTGCTTCAGTCCAACAATTCTCTGGGAAGTTAAGCAACAATAACAAATTCCATGAATACAAATGCACAAAGAACAGAGTAATGAAAAACTGCCAGAGGCAGGTGAGAAAGATCTCCAAATGCTTCCTCCTTCCAGGCTCCACTGAGCAGAAGCAGCTCTCCAGTCTTTGAAGAATGATGAGATCTCAGAAAATAAACGTACCATGTGGTCTGGAAACAGCTACTTGGAGACCTTTAAAAAGTTGCTTTCATCTGTGGTGTCCCTGGATTATCCCACTGTTGTCAAGGTTGTACTGCAGCCCGTAAGTATGGCTTTTGAATCACCTGTCAACAGTGAAGTCTGGCTGGCAAAGTAGGGGTGTCAAGAAGAAGCCCTGCTCTCTCTGATCTGTCAAAGCCCAGTGAAAAGCTCAGGTCAACCTATGGGCAAGAAAAAAATAGATGAAGAAAATACAGGGCTCTAGCATTATTGACTCTAGTCACTCATGAATGGACAGTCATTTTGGTGTGCCTCCACACTCTGCAGAAATCAATGAGTTCAGCAATCAGCTTTCTCCTAAACACATGGCAGTTTTCCTCATTGACCTATGACGAGGATAAGGCACAGCACACAGGCTATTTGCAGTAGCCAGGCAGGTGAATGGGTAGGGGAGATGCACTGGTTTGAAATAGGTTTCTTTTCTGGGGTTTCCTCTGACGACTTTCTGCTCATCATTTTTCATTTCAAAATACAAGGACCAATCAGTCATCTGTGTGCTTTTCCTTTTTGCTGAACAGTACTCAGAAACCAACACTCACTGCAGGTTACAAAGTGAAACAAAAAATGGAAACAGTATGCTGCAGGTTATTTACAGATTGCTGCTGAGCAAATTTAATCACAGACCTCTGTAACTCTGTCACCATTTCTCTTGATGAGAACATCACAGACTTAAATTTTGTAAAGAAAGTGGAAAATAGACATAATACACATGTAACAGTAACAGACTGTTCTGCTATGATGGGAAGAGGCACTGTATTAGGGCCAATACATTACATCAACTTTTGCATTGTAGTTGAGACTCTTAATGGACATTAAAATTCCCCTGGCATTTCCCTGAGAAGGTAACTAAGCCCCCTCAAAGAAGCTTTCATTTTAGACCTATTGAGAGGGCAGGAAACACCACGATAATCTTGCTTAGTTGCCTCCTTACGAATTCTTTTCATGTAAGACACATTTAAAGAACAGCAATATCTATCTTGGAGTTCAGTGCAAGTGCCTGTGTGTGTCACGGATCATAAAAAGGTTTCTAATTATGAAAATCAATTATCTGGGAGTTGCAGTGTACTTCCACTCCTTTAGGGAATAAATTTACCTTCAGGTTTGGATAATACATCTGTGATTCCATCTATGAAAACCCCTTTTTAATTGAGAGATGTTGCGGCGCATGTTTGTTTTATTTTATTCAATTTATTGTTATAATGTTTTAACCCCTATGTTTTTCACAGTTGGTTTGTCCCCAAGTTGCAGCCACCCCTAAAACCACCTTGTTTGGCATTCCCCGCCCTTTGTCTATCATTGTAACCCCGCCCCTTGTTCCAGTCCCTTCCCTGTCCATTATTGTAACCCTGCCCGTCATTCTAACACTGCTCCTTGTTCCAGTCCCTTCCTTGTCTATCTTTGTAACCCTGCCCCTTGTTCCAGTCCCTTCCCTGTCCATCATTGTGACCCTGCCCCTTGTTCCAGTCTGTTCTCTGTCCATCATTGTGACCCTGCCCCTTGTTCCAGCACCTTCCTTGTCAGTCTTACCCTGGGCCAATCCCTAGTTGTCCCACCCTTTTGGAAATCTCCTATTACTTGATGTCCCATTGGCCCATGTGACCTTGTCTCTTCCCCCTGCTTCCCTCATTGGTTGTAACCCTGTAAGACCCTGCTCTCCACTCCTCCCCTAAGGACCCTTTATTGGTCAATTGTTTGTACCCACCCCCTGATCTGCTCCCCATATTTAACCCCAAGCACAGCAGTGTTTGGGGCTTTTTGCCTTTGAATTCTCCAATCTTAGTAAACGGTTTGGAACCTCAGAAGTTGAGAGCGTCTCTCGCCTCCTTCATCCAACCCTGGACACAAGCCACACTGTAGAGCTACTGGCTCTTAAGGTTCTGCCTCTGGGAAATCTTGCTCTGGGGCAGTTCCCCACACCTGGCACAGTGCCAGTGTGCACATAAAGAGCTAGCCTAGGCTCCAGTAGGTTGTGTTGTGTCCGGTTCTTTATTTTCACAGTATTTAATCTTTCAAAACTCCACTGTTCTTGCTCTGTCTGTAGGGTTTATGTGGCAAGTTGCAAAGGGACTGTAGGTGAGATGCTGCCAAAACTTTCCCCCATGTCCAACAGAGCCAATGCCAGCCAGCTCTAAGATGGATCCACTACTGGCCAAGGCCAAGCCTATTAGTCACAGAGGTAGCAATTCTGGGATAATCTGCCTAAGAAGGTGGAGAAAACCTGCAGTGGAGCAGCAGCCAGAGAAAGGAGGGAGAATGTATGAGAGAAACTGCCCTGCAGACGCCCAGATTGGTGGAGAAGGAGCGGGAGAAAACTCTCCATGTGCCAGAACAAAGATTCACCTGCAGCCTGGTCTGAGGATCAGCGTTAATTAGGCAGGCTGTTCCTCTGCAGCCCATGGATGTCTATAGTAGAGCACAAACCCACCTGCAGCCATGGAGGATCTTAGGTCAAAGCAGGTGACTGCTTGAAAAAGGCTCTCTTTGTAGACAGAAGAGCCTGACAGGACCTGTGGAACCATGGAAAGAGGAGCACAGGTTTGTTGGTGGAACTTGTGATCCTTTTGAGGGACTCATGCTGGAGCAGTCTGTTCCTGAAGATACTTCATCCCATGGACAGGGTTTATGCTGGAGCAGTTCATGAAGGCCTCCAGCCCATGTGAAGGAGAAGGACCCATGCTGGCAAAGTTAATGTAGAGCCTTCTGTGGGAGAAATTGCATGCTGGAGCAGGATAATGAACATGAAAAGGAAGCAGCAGCAGACAGTTCAGTGTATGATGAACTAACCACAACCCTCATTTCCCATCCCTTTGTGATGCTGGAGGATGGGAGGTAGAGAAAATCAAGGGTGAAACTGAGTCTAGAAGGAAGGGAGGAATGGGGAGGTATTTTAAGATTTGGTTATATCTTCTATTTCCCTACTTTGGTTTTTTTTTGGTAATAAAACTAACATCACTGAATCAAGTCTCTTTTCCCAGTGATAGTAATTTCTGAGAGATTTGTTCCTGTGCTTTCCTCAACTTCCAAGCCTTTGGTTGGAATTTCTCTGCCCTGCCTGGTGGAGGAGAAAAAGAATAGAGCTAATTTGGTGAGCAGCTAGCATCCAGCCAGAGTCAACCCACCATTCTATACTGCTGTGAACAGTTGTGGTTTTCTAGGTAGTTTTACCTAGAAATATATACCATTACCTTTAGGGCCACTGATTGTATATGTATTCTCTGCTTATGTGTTTTGTCCACTTATTTTTATGTGGTCTTCCCACCAGAATCATAAAATAACAGAAGAATTAAGGTTGCAAAGGATCTATGGAGATCATTTAGTCCAACTGTCCTGCTAAGACAAGATCACCTAAAGCAGGTTATATAGGAGAATGTCCAGTCTGTGCTTTTTCAGGCTTTCGTCTCCTATTTTTGTCTGTATTTGTCTTCTCTCTTTTTCATTTCTATACATCTCCCCATGCTTGCAACACATTCTAATTCAAGCCAAAAATGCCTTTTGTGGCTTTTGTACCTTGGATTTTCTATTAACCTTTCATATTCTGATATCCTTCAGTGATATTTTCAGCTTACCCAAAGAAGAAATCCTGTAGGTTTCAACAGGAAAAGCAAGCATTTCCATAGGTTTTCAGGCAAGAAACTCACCTTTAAGGATATTTTAGGCATTTTAGCTGAGGTAACTATTTAGGATCAGGTAACTAAGCCATAAGACCCCAGGTATACTGTATGATTTTTAAAAAATTTTATTGTACTGTTTACAACTCTCAGTGTGGAAATTGCCTGAATTGCTGGAGCGGAGGTTTCAGTAATTGTTCTGTAGAATTTTATATCCTTCCAGCTCATGACAAGTGAAAATGGCCATCACAACCCACTACATTTTAGACAATTTGGTCATTACCTGTTGAAGTGTTTGCTGTGTTATTATTAAAGACTAGTGTGGCTGTCAAAAGTACTTATACTTCTTTTTTATCTGATGTTAAAATAAGACCATCTATCAGTCTGTCAGCTTATGTAAAAATCAGAATAAAACCTAATGTGCAAAACTCCACATGTAGCTTCCTAAGTGTCAGCCATGTGGGTTATGATGACTAATTTCTAAGAAAGGGCCTCTGATATCCAGTGTGACTTGTTGCAGCATGTGTTAACAAGAATGGTGACTGAAAATTTGTACCAAATATGAACCTGGAAGACTAATTATGGACTAAATATGTCTTTTTCCAGTAAATTATATTGAACAAGAAAATTATGTTAGTTTAGGCATCCAGTGTGTTTACTTTCAACTTGATTTTATTATTTGTTTTGGTGTCATAGCTCTCAAACATTTATATCATGAGCACTATTAAATGTGGGCAAAAAGAGTTCTCTGAAAACATATTTTTTTTAGTACCTTTAGTACCAAGTATTTTAGGTCTAACTATTTTATTTCTACAGATCACTTCAGCAGGACTTAACCAGTGCTATCTCTGTATCTAAATATAAGAAAGAAATGAAGCTACGAATTGAAAAACGTTTTTTTTGTGTTGTGTTTGCTGCTTTATGGCTTCTTTTCTGTCTAATTCTGTATCTACTATAAAGAATTTCAGGTAGCAGTAGGATACCATATCCATCAGGAAATAGGTGAAGGTTTTGAAGTGGCTTAATGTACATCTGGCAGTAGTAGCACGTGTCTAACTTATTGACAGATATGGTACTTGGCTCATGACACCATGATTATCCACTTAAATAAAGCAGCAGGCTCAACCTGGTAAAATTCCTCCAGTGTTACCCTTATAGAGCATTGATTTGCTTGAAGTCTTGCTATAGGGACACCTTTTTCCATTTTGGGTTACATTATTTTGAGCTTTTTCTTTTGCATTTTTGCTATGCATTTCAGTGAATGTACTGCTGTCTGTATGGGACTTCTTTAGGGAAGAACACCGTGCTTGCTCATGTTAGAAGGTGAGGAATCCCATTAGTGACGGGTAGTGAAATGCTTACATCAATCTAGCCACTATTTTGGGGAGCGCTGTATAACAGAAATCCTTTCTTACTGGAACGTCAGGATTTCGGATTTTCCACATTAAGAACACAACCTTACAACTGTCCCCTAAGATTCCAGAGATATCAGTCTCATCTCTGATACCCATACAATTAATGATTATTTACTTTAGCTAAGTATGTTCTCACCGGTAATCTTCTTTGCCAATTTCTGAATTTGCTCGAGCACCAAATTGAAGACATAAACAAACTTTGTAGTAGCAAGGATTCTCCAACTGCATCTTCAACACTTTCATAGCACTTAAAATGGCCAAGGCCATCCTAGTCTCTAAATTATCCTTAAGCATATTTTTCATATTCTCTTTCTCCTACTATTCCCAGAGATCCTAGGGTGTAAACAGGCTTCATAGCAGAAACACTGGAGAGAGCTTGAGTTAATTGCTCTACAGAAGACACTTTGGGACTTCAATGGACCATGGGCTGTAGTCTTCTACACTGCTAACAGACCGACAATTACGCACTGAGGGATCTTAAAGGCTTTGCCAAGCTAAATTTAGTAATTTTTATGGATAAAATCTGTAGGTCTTGTAGTGCAATACTTCTACACACATTTCAGTTCATTCTGAAAATTTGCTCAGCTAACAAAGTACCATTCTGTTCAATTAGAATAAAATACAGGATTGCAATTGTTAACCTGTTTGTTTGTTAGCTTGTTTGTTGCTTGCGGTTTCTTTTTTTTCAAGAGAGATCATTCCAGCCATGTGCTGTTGCGTCATGTTATTTTACTTCTGTTTTCCCTTTGTTAAACGGTTTGTTCCTATGCTAAAACCCCCTATTGATTGTAGTAGTGGTTGCCCTAATCCCCACCTTTACCCTATCAGTCAGCCCCAATCTCCTCCCATTCCTCTAGAATGTTCCCCATCCATCACCCTTATCCACTCCCCTGCAGTTGTCAATCCCCGCTGGCCCCTCCCAAACTTCCAGTGTGTTCTGTGTCAGTTATCCCCTCCTCGGTTACTCATTTGATGTCTCTGTGTATTCCCCGCCTATGTTTCCCCATTGGTTAATTATGTATTCAGTCCCGCCTTGTGTTCCGCCCCTAAGTTGTTGCGATTGGTTGCTGTAATGTCCCCTCCCCTGGGGGAGGGCCCGTATTTAAGTTGCTGCAAGTCTTTTCTCTGTGCCTTTTGTGGTATCGTGTCTTCCCATTTGGTTACCTCCTGTTCCACCCATCCCTCCAATAAGCCTATGCTGTACCCACAAAAGGACTCCCCCGGATCCTTTATTCTTCCCCGGACGCGCTGTCAGCCAAGAGGGCTCTCAGCCCCAGCCGCACTCCTGGTTCTCTGCCATCCGGGAGGCGGCCCACTCTCGGCGCCGGTCTCGCCTGGAGAACTGGCTGGGTGAACCGAGCTTGAATGGAAAAGGCGAGCCGCGTCAGTGTGCAATCGGAGAACCAGGTAGGGTTATTTTATTGTTGTGCAGGGACAAACAGAGAATCCAGAATCACTAGCATAAGAAAGAATAAAAGTTTATGTTCTAAATACTGCCTCTTCTGAAGGCCTACTTTGCAATAAACACTATCTACTTTTAGACATCAAAGTGATTGTTAGGAAATAAATGGTTGAAAAGCTACTTAAAAAGCAATAGGTCTGGCCATAACAGTTTTGACATGAGAAATTATAATAATTTTCCTGCTATGTATACCTGTCAAAGAGGAAAGCCTTTTTTTCATGCTCTACATCAATAAAATGATGTATTCAGGCTCATTTTATCTCCTATTTTTCACTAGATATTTTAGATGTATCATTTCTTGATAAGTTGGTAATAAAAGAAAAAAAAACTATGTAGAAAGAAGTGTCCTTTTTTTTTCTTGATATCTCTTCATGGTATTACGTATCTTATAGTTTTGCTTTCTTCTATTGCTGTAGAAAAATGTAAACTTAAGAAAGGACTCCATCAGTCCATGTAAAACCGTTTTTCACCCTGACTCCCAATGACAGTTGCTGATTTTCTACAATCCACAAATGAGGAGTTACCTTGCCGATCGCCTGGAAACCATATGCACCAAAAAAACCCAAAAAGTCAGCCAATCTCTGGCACATGAGATTTAATACATATTTTAAAGTACATACATATTTAACTGATATAAAATGTTTGACTGTTGTTTTTTCTCTCGCAAGCTGTGCCTGTATGTAGGAAAAGTGTAGTTACTCTAACTTGAAAACAACAAAAAACTGATATGATTACATAAAACAGAACAAGTGCATAATTATTATTCTAGTAGGCCTGACTGTTATTAATAGTAGGATAAAAATTTATTTACTTACATTGTATTAAAACCCAGGGTTCCTATAAAAATGTAGTTCAACTTGATGTGTTGTTAATCAGGTTTTTTGTTGGCCTAAGCTGAGACTCCTCCATGGAATTTTTTACTTTTGTATACCGTTACTGAATATTCTTTAACTCTGTGCTGGAGTGGTTATGCACTGAAATTTCACTAGGAGTTGCTTCACACTCTTGTCAGTCCATTAAGGTGTAGCTTTGGGTTTACTGTGTAGTAGGTAAGATCAAAGTCAATCTCAAAATATATCTTAGTAAATGGAGAAATATACCAGCTTCATAAAGGTGATTTTCAAATATTTTTATTAAAGGATAGTCAAAGGTAGCCTTAGACAGTATTATATCCTGCTGCTTAATATTCCATCCAAAGGTAATATGTCTCTAGTAGTTTATCTGCTTTTCTTTCTGTCATCTCTCTCTCCCCTTGCTAAAAAGCCAGGGCATGCTCTATTTTCAGCCCCAGTTACAAGTGCATGGCAACACTTCCACCAGGATAGGTACCTCCTTCCATTTTCTCTGAGGACAGGTTGGGCTCACCTGCACTTGTATTCAAAGCAATCCCTGCCTCATGTTGCCACACCTGGAAGTTATTTGGGAAATGAATGTTTGAGGCTGCAGGGAGATGCCAACCATTAAATAAAATACCATTAAATAGTATGGATAAATTTTCTTTTTTAGAGCAGTAGCCTAAGTATGTGGGTTGGACCATTGGCTCTGCTGCTGATTCTGCTACAGTCCTGTTTCTCCAGTGGTACAAAAAGTTGCGATTCAAACACATTCTCTATAAAAGAAACCATGGACCTTATTTCCAAATTCCAAGCAGTGTTTTACATCCACTTTGCAATGTGGCACATACAGGAATAATGTAGTACATTTATAAGATTAGATTTGTGTTTGGTATATGTATCTCCGTTCCACTGCTATCTTTTTATGCATATTGATTACTTTTTGGGTCATGAAATTTGGTGGAAATTGAATGTAACAGGTTAGTCAGGGAAAAAAGGTGAATCAAAATTCTTTCAGATAAGTTTATAGTGCTTGAAAGTGTGCATAGCAATGTTTTTAATTAATTATTAATTTCAAAGGAGATAGGCAAGGTAACATTTCAAAAGCTGAGGAAGTATTTCAAGTACATTAGACTATAATGACAACTCCTTTTAATACTAGAGCTTTTGAAATTAATCACAACTCGTTTTAATACTAGAGCTTTTGAAATTAATCAGTGAGCTAAAATTTTGCAATTTTAGTAGAGGTATGAAAAAGTGGCTATCAACAGAAGAATATAATAAAAGATCCATTAACTGTAGTCCACACTGAGTCCTTATGCAACAAAGAATCTGAAATGACTACAGAAAG
>VWZS01002968.1:14383-60941 GCA_013397075.1 Rhabdornis inornatus | reverse complement strand
CTTGAAAATATATTTACATATGTTTTGACTACTTTTAGGTATGTACGGTTGTACAGCAGTGAATCTTGGAAACAGCAGGCAAATAGATACAGATTAAAAGTAGGGAAATTTTTCATGAAGTAACAGGCTGTGTTCTCACTTTCTTTCAGTAATGGGTATCTTCAGCCTTTACTGATATTTCATTGACAGACAAGTATTCTCAATTCAGGGCACACGTTTAACAAATGAAATTCAAGAGAGATTCAAGGTACGTGAAAGCTCATTCTTCCTCTTTCTTTATTGTGGGAGGTTTTAATCCAGTTTGCAATGGCAACAGACTGATTTCCTAAACCAAGTCATTCTTCTACTTATTGTTTTAGAAATAAAGAATTAGATCTATTTTTTTTTTAGATAAAAGACACACACACATGCAAGTCTGAAGTAGACAAGATGAGATATCATCACATAAAAATAAACAAAAATGCCACAGACCAAGGGTCTTCATCAGGAATAAGGAATGTGTGTCATATATTAAGAAAAGTACTAAGATTGGAACTGCAAATTAGCAACTCTATTTGAGACAAGAAGGTTTTGTGCCTTTTGAGTGAAGGAACAAAATGTCAGGCACCTTACAGAGGGGAAGAAAACAGCTTAACGAAGTCCAGTGATGTCAATATGGCGCTTGTGAACAAGTGCAGAAACTTGCAGGAAAATGTTGGGTTGGATTTTGGTCCTCCTGCTATAATTCACTGTACAAAGAATCTGCATGAGTTCCGCATACAGTATAGAGTATTTATGCAATTAAACAACTATGATGTAATTGCCTTTCAGGTATTTAAGATTGGTGTTTACATTTCTATTGACATGTTGGTCTTGATGTTTAATTTTGTGTTTTAATATATGTGAAATAAGAGAGCTGAAGTAATTCCATAATGGGAACTTTGTCTCTGCAACAAGACATTTCATAGGTCTTCCACATCATTACTTTATCTATAATTGATTCTTTTTTAACATAATTTTTTTATTATAAGCATAACCTGAAAGGGAAAAAAGGACCTAGAGGAAAAAACCCCAAACATTTTCAGGAGGGGATTTTAAAATTGCTACTGAAAGTCAGCTTGCCAACTCCTAGATACCTTCACAGGCTCATTTACATATTTTGAGCATCTTCCCATAAACTTGAATTTTGTGCAAGTCTAGAGCTAAAAATATGTAAAGTGTATCATGCAATGAGCCAACTGTCTGTAGAATGAATGGCCATAGATAAGAGGCTGCAGTTGCTAATTTGTTTCATTAGTAAAAGGAAAGAAATTGTGCTGTCTAATCAATTAAAATTTTTTCACTAGTACAGAGCCATGTGTTATACCAAACACCTGATCTCAATTACTTATGTTAATATTCATCACTAGGGATAAATATTTTAAGGATGAAAAATAAATGGCTATTTTATGAAGGAAATAAAATATATTCAAGGATTAATAAGAATGATAAGGATGTAAGAGAAATACTAAAACTATTTCATTAATGTGTGGAATGACGTCTTCTAATGCTAGCATGGTTAGAGTCACTTGACAAACTACTGTAAATTATTCCTCTCCTTGTACCACCAGCTGTTTATGAGGTCAACAGTGTGAACTGTGCTCTTTGTGCTGTTACTCTTCAACGTAATGAATCTTGAATGTGACACATCTAGGAATACAATTTCAGCACAAAATATCCTTTCTTGATGATAGCCAGAATGTCCTTTTCCTAAGTATTCTAGTCTTGTGAATACACAAAGAAAATATGTATTTTTTACTTGCAAATTGCTTCAGCAATGTACCCAAGCTTTATATGTATGAGCATCCCCTGTCACGTTTTGCTGCTCATTCTGTTGTTACATTCTTAACAAAGGAAGAGATCGAAAATTGCAGTCCTCTAGGTGATCTGAGAGAAATCAACTCTCAATATAACTTAAAATACAAGTTAAAGACACCACACCTAAAATTTATAATAATTTCAAGTACAGTTCAGAGAAAGAGTATTTTCAATAAATTTCACAGACTGAATGAATTATGCAGTGCACACCTGCCTCTCAGGATTAATTCTCATTTTACAGTGAGCTTGGAAAATTGTTATTTCGTGACCTAAAAGGAGGTTAAAACACTTTCACTGGAAATTGATTTGCTTTAAAGTATATAGCACTGTTCGTATTTTGTAGAAGTATATATGACAGGGTGAGTTTCAATTGGTACTTTATATAGTGGTTGTGAGGGACCCATCATACACTAAAAGAAACGTGAATGAGTGTTTAGCAAGATAGATAATTTCATTACTTTTTTTCTAAAATGCTCGCTGAAAGAAGAGCAGAGAAGTACAGATGTTCCTTATGTCTTGTGCTGGAGTATGTGACTACTTCATATATTGAAGGAAAGTGGTTGTTAAAAAAAATCTCTGTTATTAACCTTGTTCTTTACATAAACACTGCCTTTAACATCATCAAATACTCCTGCATGCTGCAAGACATGCATCTTTATTATTTATGCTATGGTTTCAGCTGAAATCATATTTGTGTATCAGTGATAAGTCTCAGAATAAAGACTGGGGAAAATTGATAAAAAAAATTGAGTACTCCTTTGCCTGAGGCAGGGACACTAAACTTCCAACATTCTTGACAAATACTTGCCTAACCTTAGCTTCCACTGAAAGAAATGACAATTTGTGCAGTGACATTATTGATGGCATTATTCAAAGGTGCACAGAGAAAATTAAGTGTCGCAAGCAGATGCAAAAGTGGACTACATAAATCCTCTGCAATGACGCACCTTACTTACAGAAGGTGAAACACAAGCTCAGTTACACCCCCACGGCAGTACACTCAACAAAAAGAAGTAACCATTGTTATTTTATGGGGAGAGTAAAGGTAATGAAAAAAGGGCCCTGATACACAAATTTTGTTCATGTCACAAACAGTCCTAATGCCTGTCTGGTCCCATGGCTATGTTTGCATGAGTTAGCATTTTGCCACAATACGAAAGGATCAAAATTGGACTAGTTTTCTCCAAGAAGCTATGTAGTCTGTCTCTGGAGATTTTCAAGCCTTTACTTGAGCAGGACAAATCTCTGAAAAGCCCTGTCTTGATTCATTACTGAATCTGGTCTGGACAGGTGGTTGAGTTTAAAGGCCTCTCTTCTTCCCATTTGAGTGATTAACTGATCAGGAGAGTGGAGAAGCTTGTACTGAGACCCTGGCATCTGTGCTGAGTGCTGTTTGGAGATTTTACTTCAGATCATATTTAGTGCTGTCTCCTGGACCAAATTTTCCTAGCAGAGATATGTTTCAGGCCGTGTAATGTTCAGTTACAGCCCTGAAGCCCTATAAGAGGCTAGGTGTATTCAATGTGTGCCCACATCACAGGATCAGTGCTAGTGTCCTCTAAAAGGAAGCACATACCAAAAATGAAACAATATGCAGACATTATCTGCATGAAAAGATTTATTTCCGAATAGCATTTTTGCTCTGAAACAAAGTACTATAGTAGACACAAACAATACCTATGAAAATAAATTTGAAAATTTGGCACTTAGTACCCCAGTGGTCTTATGCTTTGTCACTCTTCCAGAAGCAGTCTTGTGAAAGTCTTTCTCTCAGCCCAAGGAGTACTGTGTAATAGGAAGTAAACTTGTTGGAAGGACGAGTGGTTTACTAAACTCTGGGTTTGATGCAGTAACAAGATTTAACTAGAAAATTATGCATTGGCTATAATCCAGTTTTAGCTGAGACTTTATTGAGGTGTTTTTGTTATTATTTGTTATCAAGAAGAGAGGGAAAAAACTAAAAATTACATAATGTAACTCTACTTTATTGCAGCATTTACCTGTTCTTCCATTTGGACCTGTAATTTTCTTGTCTTTCTTCCCAGCCCCTGGGCACTGACTGACAGGAAAATTTTTGTTACTCTAGTATCACTTAAATAATTTTCTGAACACTTAGGAATGAGGTGATAATCATCCATTCCTCTTATGTACTGCTGAAATATTGGAGACATAATCAAGCATACAAGAGAAAAGTTTTTCTCTACACCAGGAAAAGAGTCAGGAAGTTCTTTCATGCAAACAGCAGTCTTGTTTTGAAATCTAGAGGAAGAAAGGCAGAGACAGTTTGAACTTCCCCTTGGTTGAAGAGTGATTGTATACAGCAGCAGAGATTTGATGATATCTTGTAGCAGAGAAGTCTTGCCGCAAGATGCTCCTGCATCTGTTCTTTGAAATTCGACTCAACTATTCTTATCTTTTGCTTGTGTTCCCATTCAAGTTTTTTTAGTATGAGACAGTTTCTAACTTTAGGTAGGGACATTTAAACTGGTCTCTTGTCTCACATAAGTGAACAAAATTCACCTGATTATTTCTGTGGCAGATCCAGAGACAAGAAAACTCCATGTTTGCTCTAAAGCTATTCATTACCCTAAGGATGGAAAAAAAAAGAATACAAGGAAGAGATGTATTGAGGTGGAAAGAGGTCCAAGGTTCCAGAGAAATTACAACCATGCCTACCACCTGATGGTTCTAAATCAAATGCATTACTACAATGAGAAGGCAAGTTTTGGAAATCTGCAATATGTAGTCAACTCTTAGAGGACCTGTATTTTTGCACATGAGCCTGAATAGTATAAATACATGTCAGTCTATGCAGGGAACAAATAAAAATCAATAGCAGTAGTTGCAGTGGTGGATTGACCCTAGTTGGACGTCAGGTGCCCACTAAAGTGTGTCTAACTCTTGTCTGCTGGACATGTGAGAGAAAATATAATGAAAGTCTTGTGAGCTGAGATAAAGGTAGGGAGAGATCACTCAGCAATTGCTGTCATGGGCAAAACACACCTGGGGAAGTTTACTGTTAATCAACTCAGAGCATGGTAACAAAAAAAACAAATTTTAAAATACCTCGCTCTCACCTCTCCCTCCTTCCTGGACCCAGCTTCAACTCCCAGATTTCTCCAGCTCTCTCCACCAGCAGCACATGTGAGGGAGAATGGGGGCTGTGGTCAGTTTATTTCCTCTTTTTTAAAATACATGATCGCAGAGGTACTGCCATTGTCATGGAGGTACTGCCACTGTCACTAGAGGTGCTTGGCCAGTGGTGGGCCCATCTTGGAGCCAGTTGCCATTGGCTCTATCAGACATGGGCAAAAGCTTCTGACAGCTACTTCCAGCAGACATTGCTAAAGCACCCCTTCTTTTGAAACCTTGCCATGCAAACCCAATACACCTTCATGGTGCATGTACTCTGTATTCAAGAAGAAAGGAGAATATGTCAGAATACAGAGTGGGTACCTATTTCTTGTGCCATGTCTCAAAAGGTGTATTTCCCCAGCCAAACCATGTCAGATTACCTCTGAAAGTAATTTAGAAAAAAGGAAATCATTAGTCTGCCTGCTGTGATTTGTCACAAACAACATTTGCTTTGCAAAATTCTTTATTCTCTTGAAGACAAATTTGTTTTTAATCTTTCCTTGTGTACCATCTTTGGAAACATTGTGTTGTATTGACAGACATCTTCAGAGACATACACGCCCAGTTTTATTTTCCTATAAAGCAGGCAGTACTTCAGACTTAATTTTTTTAATGGTAGATTATAACTTCCCAGGAAATCTTCATTTTCTTTGTAAATAATGAGTGCTAGACAGTTGCAACATTGTCATACATACGAAGTGAGGTACTGGTAAATTCGGATGGCTCACAGGTAGCTTCCTAAGACAAAGATTTCTTAATAAACTTAAATGATTTTGAGTCATTACTAGGCTGATTGAAAACAGATATATTTTTCTCCTAATCTAAAAGAGCCATAATAAGACTCTTCTTTGATCCCCTGTTCCAAGACTGTTATTCTTCCAAGTTACTTGACAATTTGAGCATTTTACTTTGAAGTTTTCATGTTTCAGTGTTTCCCTAAACACTGGCAAACACAGAAACAGAAGACTAAAGTCAGCACTGGGAACTGCTTTTGAGGAGCTAGCTCAAGGGTCTTTCTTCAACACGGAGTAATAATCGCTCTGACTTTGTGCTTTTGAATACATCTATAACTTCAGTGGGATGTATACGTACCTGAAATATACAGTTTTTTACTATCCATGATGAACTGGATCCTAAGTGGTGAATTTTAAATTAATATGGTATTTTTAGTCTTTTTGAACAACAATTTTGTGGTATTGATTCCTTAAGATATTTGTTCCTATCCCATAGTATGTATAAGATCTGTTCTGTGGCCACTGACAAATGGTCTGGGTCAACCACCTTATTCTCTATGACTTAGGGTGCAATTTATGTTTAAAAGATCCAGGTAATTTACTTCCTTAACATCTGTCTTCAAAGAGTTTAATTCTCTTCTAGTTTGTTCCATATCATCTGTGTCTAGGGAAAGCATGGTATGTGTACAAAAGCTTTGGGAAGCATTGAATAGTGTATACATAGTGCCAGCAGTTTTGGAAGGTACTTAAAACTACCAGCAAGGAAACAGAATTTTTAATAGCCATTGGATTGAAATACCATGTTATATTTAAGATGTGGTTTTGATAGAATTTACTCTTGTTTTAATTGCCCTTCACTCAGTTGATTTATTACCAAACCAGCTTAGACTCACAGAAATGAAAGAAGGAATCAAGTTCTTAATGGTGACTAAATGCTGTTGTTGTGTTCAAGTTGATGTGTTGGTAGGCTTTGAAATTAATACCACTTAGTTTTAATTGTAAACTTAGGAATGCAGGCAAGTTAAAAAAATTGGTGTAAGGAAAGTTATAGATATATTCTTCCTTTTAACCAGGAATATATAACGAAACCAAAAGTTAATATGGATTATGTGGTAAATGATTTTTATTTTTTAAGTGGCCTGTTATTTTACTTGCTTTTATTCTTGTAAACAGTAGCTGAATATTTTGATTCTCATTTCATAAACAAGGGTCTTGAAACAAAGATGCATGAAATGTTTTTTCTTCAAAAGCTATTTCTAAGTGTACTACATGATACCTTATCATGGGAAAATTAAATTCCCTAGACAGTACAGGGAAATTACGTTCTCATGTCTATCCCAGACTTTTGGAAGTTTTTGGAAATGCTGACTATCTAAAGGCAGTTGCTATATTAACATTCTAGCAAAATATTTTAAAAGTACATAAGGAATTTAGGAGCTTTCCTCGAAGTTTTAAAATATGAGGCACTAACGCAACTTTTTCTCATAGACTATTGACAAGATTTAAATTCTGAATGTCTCTGTATGAAAAGAAAAAGAAACCACATTTATGTCCAGACAAAAAATGGCCCAAGTGTGGGCACAGCCTTACTCTGGCCTGGGTCTGTAGCAGTGGTGAAGTTAGGGCCAGAGCAGAGCAGTGTATGTGCCTTGGGCAGCCTTGGGGATGCAGTCCAAGAAGAAGTGTGTCTTGCCCCTCCTTGCTCCCAGCTTTGCTTCCCTGCCATCAGTGCCTGCCAGCTTACCTCTCTTGCCAGTGGTTTCACTGAGAGTCTGTGGCTCAGAGGGAGTCTTTAAAGTGATGGAAGCATTTTTGCTCAGGGTTACGCTGTTTGTCAGTACCTGTGTGTGACTCCTGGTGATGGTATGATTGAACAAAATGACTTACTGGGGATGTGTCAGTGGCTGCTGTGGGAAAAGAAAGATTGTCCAGGGCTCTCTGTCAACACTGGCTCTCAGGTACGGTTCCCATTCCTCCAGTGCTAAAGCATGAAATGGCAGCCTGCTTCAGCGCTGCCCCTGGAAAACCTGGGAGTCTCGGGGCCTGAAACTTCCCTTGCCTGACAAAGATCCGGCATCCAAAGGTGTGCACACGGGCAAGTGGGTTCCAGAACAAGAGCACGCCTGCCTGCCTTCCCAGCACAGCTGTGGGAGCTTGGACTAGCAGACTTGGGATGCTCTTGCAGAGGAGTGAGAAGAAAAGGCTGTGTCAGATGAGACTGGAGAAGGACCAGGGATGCCTAGGTGCAGAGGCGCCAGTGGGAGGACCCATCAAGGCTGGTGCTGTCAGCACAGCCTGCATCTCTGGGCTGCACTCAAGTGTTTTGGGCCATGTGCAGCCTGACAGCCCTGTGCTGGCACATGGAAGTGGGAGGCAGGGAGCGCACCAGGGGAAGCAAGCTGACTAATGTTGCAATCCTGATAGCAGCAAACCAACAAGTTGCTCAAGGATGTGATACTAAGTTGGCACCCCAAGAAATTCTCCCCCTGCATTTCCAGCACTGTAGAGAAATCCTTGGATGAGTATTCCTTACAATGGGTAGCTCTTTGGTTTTGGGATGAAACCGCTCCTGGAAAGCATCTGTATGGTTATTGTATGGAAGAGCAGGCGAAGTGCCAAGCTCAATGCACTGCCCTGCTGATGCCCTCCCAGCCTGCAGCCACTCAGCCAGCCAGCTCCCCGTGCTCAGTGGTGTGGGTGCAGAGGAGCACAGGAGCCTGCTGTGCTGGCAGGAGGTGTCTGAGAGCTGTGCCGTGCCACCACACCTACTGCTTCACCACAGGACCCCTCTGCTGGTGAGGGGACATCATCAGTGACCAAGCTCTGTGGTTTCTTGTGCTGCTGTGAGGGTCTGTGCTGGGCCTTCTCTCTGACTCTGCTCCCCTGGCAGTGCTTGTACACGGTACAGAAGTGGGCACAACGTGGTGATGCTGACCACACCAGTGTTGAACGGAGGGGAAGGATCAGCTCCCTCCTGTTGTGGAACACAGTTACTCTTGTTTGCCAAGGGGGTGCATTTTGGGAGTGCCTGTATCCCTTCCCGCCCCAGAAACAGTTTAAATTAGTTTTTGAAGGAATTTAACATTCACAATTTTAAATCTTCTTACTACTGCCTTATGTCATTCTATTCCAACATACAAGTATATGAGAACTGAAGCTTCAATGTTGAAATCAAATGAAGCACAACAAAATTAGGAGTAAAGTATTTTTGCTAAGGTGAGTGGGTTTGCAATTTAGTGCACTCTGAAAATCTCTTAGAGCATGTGCTACATTTGTCTAAAGGATGAGACACACCACCTTTCAATAATGCTTCATTATGATGATGCCAGCTATCTTAGATGCAGTAGTTGATACTAGATTTCCCATGAAAAATGGTGTTTAATTTAAAAATCGGGCTTGTTTTTAATCCACTTACCAAATGCATATGACTGCACTATTGATTTTTTAGGACACTTTTGCTGTAAAAAAAATAAGAAAATAGGAAGCCAGCATAAACCCAAAGGTTTTATTTCATAAATTTTCACTGGAAACATGGGAAGAGAGGAAAATAGAGAAAGAGCTGTTACTTAATTTTAGAAATCTTAGCTTAAATATTCTTCAGGAAACATATCAGGAAAATAAACTTCTGAAATATGAACATACAAATTATTTAATAGATTCTTACCACATTACAATCAAAGACAGTTTTAACAGAGGAGTGCTCCAAAAGGGACAGGAAAAGGATACACAAGTTATTTTTAAGTAAACACATCCATTTTCAGATTTATTTATCTTGCTTTCTGTAGACCATGAGAAGTGAATGTGTTCAGGCAGGCACTATTTTCTTCATTTTTGTGTCTGTCCAAAGAGTTGTCATTGTATTCTATTTTTCAATTTTATGACCTTGTCTTAGGATAGTCTGGGGGGGTTTAGATTTTAGACTTAGACAAATCACTCATCTCTTCTTTTGTAAATGGTTCATGGGAGACATTTTAAAACTCATGATTATGCCCTGTTAGAATGCAATGTGTTTCAAAATAAGTATTCAGTTACAGTATTTTGCTCAAACTACTTACATAATTATAGACTGTCAATTGTATTAAGGTTTCTATTTATATGATTGATTTATTGTTACATTTTAGTGTACATGTTCCTGGTGATTTTTTATCCCTTTTTCAGTGAGAGATGCACCAACTTTGCCAGCAGCTTGCATGTACCAGAACACGAGGTTGCTGTAAGTAATGAGGGTGGGAGCTGTATGCATTAAGATCTCCCTGTGGTACAATTCCATGTGTTTTCAAACATATATAGAAAATATTCCGTTAAAGTCTTTTTAACGGAATAGCTATACATTATCTACATGCTGACAGCATCACAATTTATGACAGATTATAATCCTAAAGCATGTGAATGGTGTTTTGTAGTGTATTACTTAGCATTCAATTATTATCTTTTATTTAGGGGGCATAAACATGAATTTTCAAATGAACTTGAAAAGAAAATTCAGCTGTTAGAAGAAATAACTTTCTGAAGGGCCGCCACTGAGTGATTGCAATTGTTTTTATATTTTTCTCCAACTTTGAGCAAATTTTGACTTTACAGCCTATTTTGAATAAGAGGATACCAAATGTATCCCAAAGACAACTTACTAAGACCTTTCGATTTTTCTTTTCGTGAAAATTGGGGAAATGTTGCTGAATTTTCAAGATGCAAGAGCTGCACCAGCTAAAAATTAAACAGAGTAAATGCTAGAAGTTGACAAGTCTGGAACCCCAAATGAAGGAGTAAGTTAGCAGTGTCCTTTGTCTTTTTCAGGCATCTGTTTGTGCTCCAGAATCAATCCCTGGTGATTATAGGGTAGATAGTTATCTGAAGATAGTTATCTGAAGTTTATCTTATATGGCCTGCTGAATATAGATAATGATGAGGAAGCCTACAAATCAGCAGAAGCAGAGTGGTGCTGTTTTGAGTGGTACATGACAGATAACTATTCTCTGGGTCTGCAGTTCTGAAGTAATGCTGGTATCAAAGAGGGTGTTTTGCTGCCAAACATCCCTGGAGCATGGAACATACTTTTGTTTCATTGTAGTGTATGTAACTTCCAGGTGGCTGGGGGAAAAAAAGCTTCTGATGTTGCTGGTTTTCTTGCTGTGAGTTAGGGTCCTTTGCTGTGATGCAGTCATGTGGCATGCATGAAAAACTGAAGTTTGCTTTATTTTCTGTTGAGCAAGAGAAAGGAATCTGCAACATCTCTATCACAAGTAGAATGACCCGCCTTCACAAGTGGCAGAAACACTGGAAGTTCCCACTGTAGATATAAAGCTTCAGTCCTCAAAACCAAGGAGTATTTTGAAGTACTCCCAACTGTAATAGCTCTTCTGACTGAAAACAAGACACAGAAAGGTGTATTAAGTTCCAGTCCCCAAATGCAACTCTTGTTTATCTGCCAGTCTATCATGAGTCAGCTAACACAAACTGCCACCCTGATCCAGAGCAGCTGTCTAATTACAATTTTGTTATTATTAATTACTGAGTAGAAAATCATTTGTAATTAGCTCAGACTAAATCATAGTTTAAACAGCCAAAAATTACATTACAAACTAAAGTGTAATTAAAGCACTACACTAAAGTGTTTATTTAAACCCAGTCTAGCTACTGCAGATTTTTCAATCAGGTTCTCAGGCTCATGTGTAGATGTAATTAGTCTTCAGTACTGACAGCATACTGCATTTATTCATTAAGCATCAATATTGTTGAACAAATGTAAATAAAATTTAGACAGGAAGTCTTTAAAGGGGCAGTCATGGAAACATCTGGGTGAGATAATGAAGCTGGGAATGATGTGAATGTTAATGAGTTTTGGTGCTGCTCTGGTACCCAAAAAATTTTTGCAGACATACTTTGAACTCCTACTACTTGCACTGAGTTTGCAAGCACCAGTGATCCTCCTTTTACTGGCATGTTAAAGATGGCTTGAAACTGGCTGTTTCAGTGGAACTCTGGGCTCTGCACCTGGACAGATTCCTAACAAGCAGACAGCATAGCATTTTGTCATCTAACACTGGGAAGGAAAGCAGCACACAGCAACGCCACTGACTTTTTTTAACATATCTTGCTGCTTCATTTAGTGTAAATGAACTAATCATAAAATACACAGTAAGACTATTGAAAAAATTTGTTTCTTTCAGTTATGTGGAATGAAACTAAAATATGTCTTACAGGGTGTGTCATAGTCATTTCAGAAATCTGCTACACATTTCAGGGAGTAACTTTTTTCTGAGTTCCTAGCCAAGAAAGCAGCTTTTATACCTGGAGGAAAAAAAACCAGCATTGCTAAAAAGGAGAACATACTCTGATATAAGATTTCTAGGACACTCATGGATAGGGTTTGGTGATTGACGGGGGGGGTGAGATGTAGCACACTCCCTATTATTAGAATGAATGACAGGTGTATGGAGATTGCTCTGAAATAAATATCAATATTGATGCAAAAAAGCAATACTAGGTTGTCTTAATGATGCTAGTGTTGTGTCCTTCATGCTTCTTCAGCTCAACTATTGACACCATGGTACAAATCTCTGAACAGCCCAGAATTTCATTATGTAGTGTCCTGACAATGATGTTACACAACAAGGGAAACTCCTTTCATACTATTAACTTCGGGAGTATAAAAAACCAGAAATTCTTTTTTCCAGTTCTATTCAACATCTGCATATTAGCTTCCAGGCAATTTCTCAGGAGTCATGTGCTCAGGTGAAAAAAAAAAACAAACCTCCAGAAACTTTAGAAGCCTGTTTTATTTTAATCTTTGAGCGTTTAAAACCTGGCTTTCCTAAAAATAAAGTTTTAAAAAATACTCAGAGGGTGCCTTTAAGAAGGGCTCAGATAGGTTTTTAAAAGTCTACCGAAGGCTGTTCAAAAGCATTCACTGGCAACCCTATCCTGATTTTGTAGGTGGCCTGAAGATACCAATCATGGAGATATGTTGTGCCTGTGTGTGTGAGTGCTCTAGATACCTGCTTCATAATAAAAGAAAGTGTAAGTGAATGTATTACCATCGGAATTAGTGTTGCTTCACTATTTTGCTAAGATATTGCTCATGTCAACATTTCAGTTGCTAAAGTGTTTTTATCATTTGTTAGGCATGATAATCTTCTGATTTTGTGGTTCACATTCATGTTCTCAGCTCTGCCCCATAAACAATCTCTGGCAGAACTTTGAGAAGCAATGCACATTCTTTACGCTTTATACCTTCACTTCCAAACCCCTTGGCTTAGTATAAAATTTCTTTCCTCCTTCCCTCATTTTTTGGAGCTGGCTCTGTGACACCCTTGAGTTCCACACTAATGCATTCAGTAACTATCTAATAATAAGACTTATCACCACAAAAAATATGCTGCAGAAGCTGGCTTCCTTGATGAAACTTTGAACACCATAAACAGAAGGTCAGTAAGGTAAACTTTGCATCTGATATTGCTACAGATTTTAAGAATATGAGAAAAGTTATACAAAAATTATATTAGTCCTGAATAAGTAGTTGTATTATAAAGAATTGAGGAGTGGAAGAGGCACGACATCAGCTGTCCTAAGTACCTGGTGAAAGTGGTCTTTCTGCCTGTCAGTTGTGATGTTTTGGCTGAAATACTGACAGGAAAGAACGAAGACACCTCAAGGCAGTAATGGTCTTCCCTTCTTCAAGAGTGTGCTCTTGATAGAAGAAAAAAGGCTAAGGAAAATTTGAAGAAGTCCTGTGTAAACCTATAATTTTAAATGCAGGTCTGTCTCTTTTTCAAATAAATTTCAATAACCTTGTTTTTTTTCTTATGTTTCTCTGTCTTATATTTTTTGTCTTCCTATCCAAATTAGGTAATAAACAATGTCTTGGATGTCCACAGCAAAGTGAATGAGAGCTAAGTAACCATAATAACTACTTTTTAAATGCAAGCCTATATGAATCATGCTATTCAATATACTCTCAGTTCTGAGCAAATGCAGGCCAGATGCGAATTTTATGTGAAGAATATGGTTTTAGTTTTGGTAGAACAGTTGATTGGAAAACATGATAGGTGCCTTTCAAAACTAAAATCAATTACATTCTTATGTCAAGACTTACTTGCAGTTCTTGAGTTCTTGAAGCAGGTGCTTATTTCCATCCTGTTCAACAGTACATACATATTTAAGGGCATGAATAATATAATTTTTAAGAGGAAATTATATTTTTGTCAGGGAAGCTATCAACCAGATATGATATTTGGTGGAATTTTGTTTTTCCCGGTATGAGAAATGTTTGTTTGGTTTCAGATGGCATGGTCCTTTCATGTTCCTTCAGTTCTCTTGACAAAAATGATTCCCACAGAGGAGGTATTCTTAAAATTATAAACAAAGCACATGAATATTAATAAAGGAAAGAAAAAATTATGTGTATATGATTTAATGGGCTTATGACTGATCCAAACAGACAAAAATAATAGCTGGTCCATCGACTCTTTAAGGGTTAAATAAAAGTCTTTTGGTTGTTATAAAGACTTAGTTGATTATAAAAATCTATATAACTTTAGGACTTTAAATGCGAACAGTAGAAATAGTTCTCTCAATATTCATCATATAATGTGTCTGTTTGCTCATGCTAAAGTGAATTTGACATAATGGTAAGTAGTTCAAACAATCTATACTGCTGGAAGCTTTCCTTCATGAACTATTGATTTACTTACCCCATCCACAGCATGCTCCAAAACACTTTCCATTCTGTTTACCATTCTGTGTGGCTAAAATGCATCATTTCACACTGTCTAATGGAATTAAGAAAACCTTGTCATTTTGCTGGAAAACTTGCTATATTTATTGGTAGCTCAGCATGGCTAGTTTTGTAACCAAACCCAAAATTTCTTATTTTGGTAACTTTCTGTTTTGCTTGGTATCTTTGGGTGATTTTATTATGATGCTCTATTCCCTTATCATCTGCTTTATGCCCAGAAATGTTTGCTGTATCTTTAAGGTGGGTCTGTGGTAGGGGTGGGAGCCTAGGGGCTCTTGTGGGCTTTGTTCAGAGACTCACTCCTGGGTGTGCTTGGGTGCGGAGGGGACTGGATGTTACTTTCTTGCTTAGCTGCCTTATTTTTTGTTGGCTAATGCAAGAAGTTCGTTTCTTCCCCTTTCCCTAGCCTGAAGAGACTGTAGCAGCAATCCTTTGTCAATTTTTGTTATTTTCTTAAATTGCTTGGCTTGGTTTTGGTACAAGATCAGACAATCGCCATAAGACAGTCAGCTGAGACCTGTGGGGAACCACGGGAACCACTCTGCCTGGCTCCAGACCTTGGGGAAAGCTGAACCTACACAAGAAAAGACACCAAAGTCCACTACCTTCCTCTGCTGTGAGGAGGAGATCAACACCAGAGGGTCAACAGGTTCCCATCTGTTTTGCCCAAGCTGCTATGCGAACTTTATTTTCCTTCCCCGAGACAAGAGCTGGGTGCCATTTTTTCCCCCCTTTCCAGTGTCCAGCTGGTTTCTTTCTTTCTGTTTGGGTTTTTTTGCTCTGATGTGGGTGGGGGTGTGAGTGTCTGGGGTAAGGTTCTGGCAGTTCAATATCTAGCATTTATTAGTATTTTTTCCTGTGCCATATGGACACTTTGTTTATCAATAAACAATTTCTTCACTTTCACACACTGGTTTTCATTTTCTCATTGGCAGAAAAGGGATTGCTGAAGCCCTTTTCTTTCTAAAGAAAGCAGAGATTCCTGAGCTTTTTCTCCTAAACTTGTCTCTGAACTGAGACACTTGGATAGAGCCATTGGTATCAGCAAACAAGGACCATATCCTGAGTGAAAATCAATACTTATCTTCAGATTAAAAGTGGTGATCATCCGCTCTTTGTCATGAGCAGTCAGGGTCAGCAGTGAGCCTTGGTAGGTCAGAATGTGAAAGAGGTTGGCTCTGAAAAGAGGTAGTGCAGTATGGGTGTCCTACTTTTTGCTTTAAATTCTTATCGGATAAGGAAGGAGTTGTGCTGGGAAAATTGAGAATTTTCACAGGAAGCGTGAGTTCTGATGTGGGAGATAATCATCTCTCAAATCACTTGAGCACATTGAGAAATGTTCAGTCTAGAAATGACATGTATATAAAGAGAGTTGTAACAGTGAATGTTGATGGCTTGGCTGTTACTCTGAAATACTGGAATTATAAATGGATGAATGTAAAGTGTGAGGAAATTCAAGGAAACATAGTAACAAGGAATCATAGAATGGTTTAAGTTGGATGGGATCTTATAGATCACCTACTTCCAAACCCTCTGGCATGGACAGGACACCAGCTTGCTCAGAGCCCCTTCCAGCCTGGTCTTGAACAGTCCCAGGGATGCATTTTCCAGCGCTTCACAACCCTATGTGTAAAGAATTTCTTCCTACATCCAGTCTAGAGCTGTCCTCTTTCCATTGAGGCCATTCCCTCTTGTCCTATTACTACACTGTCCAGCTTTTTGTAGGGCCCCTTCAAGTGCTGGAAGACTGCAGTAAGGTCTCCCTGGGGCTTCTCTTCTCCAGGCTTATCAATCCCAACTGTCCCATTTTGTCATTATGGAAGAGATGCTCCAGTCCTCTGATCATCTTCCTGTCCCTCCTCTGGACTCATTCCTCCAAATCCATGTCTTTCTTATGTTGAGGGCCTCAGAATGGAACTGAACACAGTACTCCAAGTGAGGTATCACCAGAGCAGAGTAGAGTGGGACAGCAGCCTCCCTGGACCTGCTGGCCACATGGCTTTGGAAGCAACCCTGGATACACTGGATTTCTGGGCTGTGAGCACACAATTACAGGTCACATCAAGCTTCCTACTGACCATGCTCCCAAGTCCTTCTCAGGTTTGCTCTCAATCTGTTCTCCTAACAGCCTGTATTTTTTCTTGTGATTAGTCAATCCAGGTGCAGGACCTTGCACTTTAGCCTTGTTGAACTTCATGAGGTTCACACTATGCCACTTTTCAGGCCTAACATGGTCCCTCTGGATGGATTCCATTCCCTTCACCATGTTGACCACACCACACAGCTTGGTGTTGTCAGCTTGCTGAGGGTGCACTCTGTCTCATGGTCCCTGTCACCAGCAAAGCTGTTAAATAGGTCTGGTCCCAATACCAGCCCTTGAGGACACCACTTGCTACTGCTCTCCCCTTGGACCTTGAGCCATTGACGGCAACTGCTTGAGTGTAACTGCCTAGCCAGCTCCTTATCCACTGAGTCCACACATCAAATTGTTTCTTTCCAGCTGAGCGACAAGTATCTTGTGCCAGACAGTGTCAAATGCTCTGCGCCAAACCAGGTAAACCATGTCACTTGAATTTGCATGTGTTAAGGTTCACAATGGTCTCAAACATGACCTTCACTCTCCCACTCACTGCCTTTGCCTTCTGAAACTTGGACAGGGTGGCTAGAACATTTGGCAATGAAGACTAAGGCATAACACTTGTGGTACCTCAGCTTTCCTCTTATCCCAGATTACCAGATCTCCTATTTCCTTCTGGAGAGCTCACATTTTCCTCAGTCTTCATCACCAATGTACCTACAGAAACTTTTCTCATTAGCTTTGATGCCCTTGGACAGGTTTAAAAAAAGCCATCCTCAATAAATACAGTTGTGTCATGGCTAAAGTGCAAGTGGGGTTTGATGGGAACAGCTATTATCTCTGCTACTTTGCCAAATCTTTAAGAGAGTGAGTGGGCTGTTTTGGAGGCCTATCTTCTTTCACACCCACTTGGGTAGCCTGGGTTTTCACAATGTGTTCTGATGAACAGCACTACCTTGATTTTTTTGGTCACGAACAGAACATCATTTCACTTAAAAGAAAAATTATCTGTTGTCTATCTGTTGTATGTTTTTGCTTTTCCCCCCATCTCTTCTTGATGTATTGAATTTTGTTGACAAACTGATAGTGAATCTCACTTTTGCTGAGCATCTCTCTCAACCCCAAACATGAATGTGCGATATATCCTTTTGTGAGATTTCCAGAAAAAGGAAAAAAAATTCTTACTTTTACGCGTGGGACATATTAAAACTCCTCAGAGCTTAGAGAAGAGGGAAACTTTGATCCTGACAAGGAAAACAGACTGATGGACTGGGCTTTATAGAGCTAGATGCATCAGATTTTCTGAAATCTGAAATGGTGTCTGAAATGGCACCCATAGGATGAGTTCAGCTGTGTTCAGTAAATGAGAAAACAGACTGATGAGAAGGAATGTGAGTGCTGCAAAATAAAGATGGAGAAGAGAGCTGCTAAATTACTTTAAAACATTAGAGAAGACTTTCAAAAAGACCTCCTGTCAACTTTTCAAGATGTTATGGATGATGAAGTAATTTTGCAATACAGTTACTATATGGCAATTTTTTTACAAGGGGAAGGGAAAGGGCATTTGGACAGACAACTGATGTGGTTTTTTGCATTTTCCTTGTCTTTTAAGCGTGAAGAAAAGTGTAGTTATAGTGGGATTTTCTTCTTTCAGGGAAGATATCACTGGCAATATTACACGTTTTTGCTATTTATGTCCATCATTTGTTTACATTTTCCATAACTGTATGATTAGTTGTACTGCTTCAAATTAATTTTGATCTATAAATAGGAATATATATGCACGTATTATTCTTCTTGAGGTTTACCGTGAGGGAGAAGTAATTGCCTTCTGGGTTGAGAAAAGGACCATTAAGTAATATTATTGCTCACTGAGATCACTATTTTAACCAAAACCAATAATGGTTTTACCTATAAGCCAGAAACTCTAGTCTGTATATGCTTTATTATACCTTTTAAAAATGTGTTTTCCTGTAGCTTCAGCTACCTTCTACCAACTCTTCTTTTTTTGTTTTGCTCAGAGCCCTCAGTCCTACAGGTTGGGAAACATTTTTAATCCCTTACACATTAATGGGGATTATAGGTAATTGTAACAATTCCTCTTACCTGTTTTTTTAGTATTTATTTTCAATTCCAATTGTAGTTCATTCCAATTAGTATTTTAAAAATGAAAAAAATTCCAGCAAAATGTAATGCTAAAATAATTGTTTGTTTTTCCTCATTATCACATTTTTTTCCTCCAGAATCACAGAAATGTGGGTTGTAAAACATCTACAGGGTCTTCAGCCCCAGATATCTTGTCAAATTCTCACCAACACTAAATCTGGACAGTCATAGTGCTGTCTAGCTGAATGTGAAGAGTCTGCGATTCCCTAGCTTCTTACTGGTGATCTGTTACCCTGTAATAGCAATGTTTTTTTCCCTGATTCTCAACTTGAATCTCCTAAGTCACCATCTGTGGTCATTTCCCTTATTTCCCTTTGTCAGGTACCATATTCTGCACAAAAAAGTAAATATTGTATGAGTAAACCAGAACCTGTGTAGAAAGCACCTAGCAAAAACATCCATATATATGTATATATATATGTATATAACTTTGAAATAAAATGGCTATTTGATTTCCAGTTATATTTAGCAACCAGAATCAGTAACAAGCCATAAAGTTAATTTTGCTTAATATGATTTGTAAGACTCGTCAGAATTAGCTCTAATCATATCCATTAACCACATTAGATAGTGTCTGATTCAGAATAGAACATTTCATCATTCAAACTAGAAGAAAGATTATTTTTTACCCTTGAAGTTAAAGAAATAAAATATAGAACAAACATTTCAGTACAAAAAGTCCCTCACTTTTTGACTGCCTTTCATTAGCAGAAATCTTTATGAAGACAAATAATAACAGTCTCCTGAATGTTGAACAGAGAACAGTTTAAATAGAATTTAAACAAATTCTTGTTAAAACAAGAATTAAAATTGAGTAAATTTTGTGACTTAACATGCAGCCACAATTAAAAGTAACAAAGGAGTGTAAAAATATATTAAAATTTTATTTTCATAACAAGCTTCAGAAGAACAAGAACCAAATATCTGTTATATGTCATGGCTCATATTTTTTCATTTGCTACTGAAAGTACCATTCTAAGCCTATTCAGAGAGTACATCCAGAACAGATGGATGCTTTGTTTTGGGAACTCAATGCTACAGAACTAGGGTAGATATGGACTGGGGCAAATTTATTGAAAATGCTCAGTGCTGCAGGGCACGTATCTGAAGCGAATAGATTTACTGGATAAACTGGTCACTAACAACATATGTACCACTCAAAGCAAGAAAATGGAGTCAGTATGCTGCTCTTTTGTTTTAAGCTGTGTACTATATTTTGTTGCAAGAACACTTTTGTGGAGAAGGCAGCCCTGAATGCAAACTGGAAAACCTCAAGTACTTTAAACCAGCAGATTTGTCTAATAGTAATAAGAGATGAATTATAAGAAAATGTCTTGCTTATCTAAAAAGAACTTCATACATCCACCTAGGTTTTTTAAGCAAATATCTTTTTGCTGTCCTCTCTCTTCTACCAACCAGTCTCTTATGTAGTCATACACAAGTGAAAAAATACTTTCTTGTTTTGATTACCGCTGGATCAGTTGTTAAATTCTATTACTTTTTGCATTTGATTCTTTCTGTCTCTAAAGGTATAATTAAGGTCCAGTGTTAGACTCCAGCTCTGAGCTTAACAATTCTCTTCATCTAACCACTTTTAGGAAGACAGCCTTATGGCTATGATGCTAAGCAAACAATTAATGGACTTATGTGTTAGCAGTACTTTAAAAACAAACAAACGGTAAAGTTCTGATAATGAGGAGGTCCAAATTTACTTTTGGGTCATGTTAACAATCTGTACACGTAGAGTTCTCTTCAGAAACATAAAACAACAAATCAGTACATTGCCACAAGATGAACATTTCCAGAGTAAGAGGTTTAAACTAGACATGATGGGCAAGGGAGTAATATCAGGCTTGTCCCTGGCAAAGCTTAGAGAAACAGGGTGCTGCCAGGGCCCTCAGCTGGTGACTGAACTGTACTGGCCACACTGGAGCACACCCATCATGAGGTAACAGAAGCCAACAGGAAATATCTTAAAGGGTTTAAGGGATGTGCCTCTAGGAAGACAAGACATCCAACAGACTGGCTGGGGTGCTCTTACCCCAATGCACATAGCACAGGCAATTGACAAGAGCTAGAAGCCACTGTGCTGCTAGAAACTTAAAACCTTGTAGCCATGGCTGAAACTTGGTGGATGAATCCCATGACTGAAATGTGACTATCGATGGTTACAGGGCAGAAGAAGGGGTGGAGGGTTTTCCTTCTACATCAGTAGGTGGATTGACTGTGAAGAGTTGCCTCTGAAGAAGAGCCATGGGCAGGTCAAAGCCCTGTGGGCAAGAATCAGTGACTGAGGCAACAAAGGGAACCTTGTGGGTGGTGTCTACTACAGTCCCTGATCAAGTGAGCCTACTGGTGAAGCCTGCTGGCTCCAGCTGCAGGAGGCACCTGCTGGCTCTTGTCATGCTGGACAACTTTGACCACCCTCATCTCTGCTAGGAAAGTAGCACAGAGAGGTATAGGAGATCAAGGAGACTGCTGGAATGCGTGGAAGATAACTTCCCAACCCAGGTAACAGACAGTCCTGCCCAAGGGATGTGGTATTTGACCTGATGCTTGCCAACATAAAGACACAAAATGAGGATATTAGGTTTGGAGGGAGCCCAGGCTGCAGTGATCCTGCTTTGGGGAACTCACAGTCCTGAGGGAGTTGGGTCAAGAGAAGTATGAAGTATGAAATTTTGTTTTATGAAATCAAAATTCTAGCTCTTCAGGGCCATAATCAATAGGATTCCTTGGGTCACTGCCCTCAGGGTCAAGGGTATGGAACGAAACTGTCAGATCTTTAAGAAAGTCTTCCATAAAGTGTGAGAGCTAGAAATCAGTAGGAAGATATCATAAAAGGAAGGCTGGATATTGGCATGGATGAGCAGAACTGAATACAACAGTTGGTCAAACCAAACACAAAGAAGCAAATGCACAGACCGTGGAAATGAGGACAGGTGACCTGGGAGTGGTATAGATGAAGTTCAGTTGTATAGGAAGGCCAAAACAAAGCTGGAGAAGAGCAAGGGATGCAAAACATTCACAAAAAGGGTTTCTACAGATAACATTTACTAGAAAAATATGTGAAGGAAGCTGTACCCTTCCCCGCCCCTGCCCTCCACCAGCCCAGTATACAGTGCTGAAGAATGAATAACTATGGATGAGGAAAAGGTTGAGGTACTCAACACCCTTTCTGCCTCAGTCCTCAATTCTCTTCCTGCAGCTCTTGAATGGATGAAGGGGAGGATAGGAACTGGTGGGGGAAAAAGTGCTTTGCACTGTAAGTAAATATCAGGTTAATGGCCATCTGAGGAACCTGAACATGCATAAGTCTGTGGAACCTGATGAAATACATCTCAGAGTCCTGAATAATTTTGCTGATGTAGATTCCAAGCCAGCCTTCATGATATTTGAAAAGTCATGGCAGCCATGTGAGTTCCTGGGTGACTGGAACAAGGGAAACATGAACCAATCTTTATACCTGGTAGAAAGGAGGACCCTGAGTACTACTGAACTGTCAGCCTCCCCTCTGCGCCTGAGATGATCATGGAACAGATCCTTCTAGAAGATGTGCTAAGGCACAATCAGGACGGACAGTTGATTGAAGCAGCCATCACAGCTTTACCAGGCTTGTCAAGTTCTGTCTGACCAACCTCTTGGCTTTATATGATGGGATGACTACTACCTCATTGGACGAGGAAAGGGTTGCATATGTCATTTATGTGGACTTTGGTAAAGCTTTGGACACAGTCAATACATCCTCTTCTCTAAATTGGAAAGAGATGGTTTTAATGGGTGGACTGTTAGGGGAATAAGAAAATGGCTGGATAGTTGCATCTAGAGTATAGTGGTCAACGGATTCCTAATGGATATCAGTGACAAGTGGTGTGCCTTAGGGGTTCATATTGGGAGCATTTTTACTTAATATCTTCATTAATGACATAGACAAAGAGATCAAGTGCAACCTTAGCAAATTTGCTGGTGACACCAAGTTGAGTTGTGCTGTTGACACACCTGAAGGACCAGAGGGACCTGAACAAGCTTGAGAAGTGGATCCATGAGAACTCACGAGATTTAACAAGGCCAAGTGCAAGGTGCTGCAGATGGATCAGGGCAACTCCTGTTATCCTGTTACAGGCTGGAGAATGAACAGATGGAGAGCAGCCCTGAGCAGAAGGACTTGGGGTGCTGGTGGGTGAGAGGCTGGACATGACTCAGCCATGGGCACTCACAGCCCAGAAAGTCAAATGTGTCTGGTCTGCACCCAAAGCAGCGTGGACAGCAGGGGAGGGAGGGGATTCTGCCCCTCTGCTCTGCTCTGTGAGACCCCACCTGCAGTGTTGCATCCAGCTCAGGGGTCCCCAGCACAGGAAGGACATGGAACTGCTGGAGGGAGTCCAGAGGAGAGTCACAAACATGATTAGAGGGATGGAGCATCTCCTGTGAAGAAAGGCTGAGAGGATCGGGATGGTTCATNAGGAACCTGAACATGCATAAGTCTGTGGAACCTGATGAAATACATCTCAGAGTCCTGAATAATTTTGCTGATGTAGATTCCAAGCCAGCNTTGGTATGACCTAATTGTTGCCTTCCAGTCCCTGAAGGAAAGCCTACGGGAAAAATGGAGAGAGACTCTTTATAAGAGCATGTAGTGACAGGAGAAGGCACAATGGCTTCCTGCTGAAAAAGAGTAGGTTTAGATTAGATATTAGGAAGAAATGTTTTGCTATGAGCGTTGTGAGGCACAGACATAGGTTGCCCAGAGAAGCTGTGGATGCCCTGTCCCTGTAAGGAGACCAGGTTGCATGTGGTTCTGAAAAATCAGATCCTGTGACAGGTGTCACCATCTATGGGGGGGAGGGTTGGAACTCCATGGTCTTTAAGGTCCTTTCCAACCTAGATCATTCTACGACACTATGAAGATCGGATTTAATAAAATATGTTGATTTTGCAGAATAAGCATGACTGCTTTTAAGATCAACATCTCAGGGATGAATGTGACAGGAACAGATTTAATTTGTGAGAAGATACAGAGTTTTTCCAATACAAAGTTTTTCTCCAATTTGAAAAGACTAGGTCATACTATAGCAACACCATATCACCTGACCCTCATACACATACCTGGGCAAGATTCAGATTTCAGTCTTGTCAATGTAAATCTGAAATAAACCTCATATGAATGATAAATGGTTGTGTATTATATGGACCACTGTAGCTGGAGACCACATAGGACATCACACAGACTAAGTGTGCTACTCTCTGGAAGTAATTCACATGATATATTTCAAGTAACCAAAGTGTAAAGCCCATTTTTCCTGGGGAAAACATGAAAAGGAGTAGTAGTTATTCCGCTAAGCTTGGTTATATGATTATTGTTATTTTAATGGATCTCTGAATGTATTGAAGTTTTCCTCAAATAAAGCATTAGTTTAACAAAAAGGAATTTGCAAATTAAGGTTCTGATCCTGCACAAATATATGTACACATTTAAAATTATATGCTTGTACAGCTCTCTGGACAGCCTCTTAAAGTTTTACAGCAAACTGTCTACCAATCTTTGAAGGACTGGGTCCTAATTCAAGATCTGACATAACCAAAGAGTTATGACTGGAAAAAGAAGAAGAGAGAAACACTTCAGCACACATTTCATGTCTGATGTGATCTGATTCACAGGATGAGAGGCAGTGGTTGGTACAGCCTTTGCTGTAAGTTGTGGTGGTGGAGGTGGGTGAATGACACCTTCCTGAGTGCTGTGCTGTCACGAAGCACAGCCCATGAGATGGTGTCCAACACATAAGAGGAATGTGTGTGTGGACTTAGCACTGCAACTGCAAAAAGCCACTGCACAGCTTGGCTCATGAGGTTCAGTCCTTCTGCAGTTCCAGGGATCCACTGGCTGCCCATCTAGGCGCACTCAAGCTTCAGACTGCATAGGAAAGAGGGATAAGAGAGAGAAACATGGGCATGAGCTTCACCCAGTCTCCACATCTGCAAACTTTCCAGCTCTGGTGGTTCACCAGCGCTACACTTTGCTGAAAACCTGAAAAGCATGTAATTTTCCCTGAGAAAGCAGCTGTACTTTGTGAGCCTGAGCCTGGGCTGCTCTTAATATTTTGGAGCAAGTGGGTGAGTCCCAGAAAGCCCTCGTGTATAAGATGAACATGACTGAATCTGGAGTATCTTTAAGATCAGTCCATTCCCTCTCTTGGGCTCTTACAGAGTGCAGCTACAGCAAATACAGCGTAGGTCTGAAATACCTCTATATATTTGTCAGCTGCATCTTTTAGAGTGCAGAGTAAAATGCGAGAGGACAGAAACACCTAATAATAATAATGAGATTATGTTACACAGTAGCATTTAATGTCAGAGAGAAATGAAAGAACACTTCTGAGACATCAGACTCCAAAATACAGCCAAGTCTGACATCTCTCCCATCCACAGTCCCATTAGCTTCCTCCAGACTTCATCCAGATGTTAGAGAGCCAGAGATCAATAGATATATCCCGTTCCAAGTCTGTATATGGCTGTAGAAATACAGAGGTGTCTATTCTGCTTTGAAGAATTTTCTTTAAAAAGAAAGACCTCCAATTTAGCTACCTCTGTGATAACTAAAATTTCAGAGAAGGTTCCTTTTTTTTCTTTGACAGTTGTCTTGAAAAGTTCATGCTGCATACATACCTAAAGAACAAAGACAGGAAATATCCAGGCAAATCTATCCTTATATTCAATTTGCTGGAAAGCTTTTAGATCCTGGTGTGGTTCTTTGTGCATAGGCGTGTGTAACCTTAACAGTACATCTGCAGCTTCCTGTTTCTACATAAACTTGTGCACACTTAGAGAATGAATCTGTGCATGTGGTTCCTCTGCAGGCAGTGGTGGTTTTCATATTGCATCTTTGTCCTAGTAATGAGGTCCACTCTAGTTAGTGCTGCAGAGGTGACAGAATGAAAAACATTTGTTGATGGATGATTAAAGATATGATTACTTCCCTTTACTGCAAATATTCACCCTATGTCCAGCCAGCAGCTTCCTTTAATTTCCAGCACATTCTGAAAATATAATTCATAAAAAGTTGCTGTGTGACTTAGGCCCTATTTTTAACCCTCACACATTTTTAATGTTGGGGTGGGTTGCAACCCTCTATCTCCTATTTGCTTCCTTTAAAATCCTACCATGCACAAAAGTACATCAGGCTAATGCTTCAATGATTAACTCTTCTGACTTTGATTTGAGGCAAATAAAAATGCTGGTGAGTGTGCCTTTGAGAGCCGTGTGAGGAGCAAACCTTTAAAGAGCTTTTATTTCTGTCCCATCATCTCAAATTATCTTGTTTACCCCCTGAGTTCTGAGCAGGTACCATTACTGCACTCAGTTGTCCACATCATCTTTTGAAGGGAAAATTAATTCTGAATTACTGGCCCTATAACTGCCTACTTCTTCACATCATCTGTCAGCAAAATAAGCAGACAAAAGCTGGCTAAGTGGATTTCTGTTAGCTGTCATTTAAAAGGAAAGGGACAGGTGTTGAATGAAGCTTCTTTCTCTGACTGCTAGTTAACAATACATATAGAAGAAGTTTAATTGCTTGCATCCACCTGCACCCTTGTCATTTCCCGGCTTTATTGATTTTAATGAAAATATTAAGTGCACTTCAGGAGCAACAGCTAAAGTGACATGTTGATTGAAATATACAGGAAAATGTATAATAGAAAGCAAGCTATTACAGCTTTAATAGGATCTGAAAGAAGTAACGTCTAGAGCAGGATTTTTTCCTGCTATTCTTCTGCATACAGCAAGTTCTGAAATGAGTAATTGGAAGCTGAATAAATGTTTGGTCATTGTTAAAGCAATCTTTCACCCTAATAACCTAATTTTTATTGAAAGTGACCCAGGCTTTTTGGCATATTTTATTCCATTAGGTACCCATCAGGGTGCCACATAAACACAACAAAATATGGGTATGAACAGAATCCAAATCATGTAGCTCAGAATTGTACACAATGACAGCTTTGTAGTGAAACATAACAGCAGTCTCTCTGTTTCAGTAAGAGTCTGTGTGAATGGTTTGGAGTTTTCTTGAAGCTACATTCTCAATTTTTATTTAGATTATTTTGGACTTAATGGAGCAAGGAATATAAAAACAACCATGGCAGCTTTGGTTCAGGAACAACATTCAATGAAAATTTGATTTTTAGGTTTTTGTATTCAAGTCTCTTCCTGGTAATATGTGGTGCATCCAAAGCTGTCAAAGAGTTAAGATACATAAAACTCTCTAATTGAAGAAAGATTCAGTGCCTTTTCTGTTATAGAATTTCTTAAAGGAAGTTGTATTTTACTGATGCATATTTATCATGAAGAAAGCTATTCAGATTCTTGTCTTTCTCAGTTCAATGAATCTTACGTGTTTTGAAACTGCTAATCTAACACTGCAAGCCTCCAACTGCACAGCTGCAAGCCCCAAATGAAACTGTTTTATACATACAATAATCCATTTCTAATATTTCTTTTCACATTAATTACCAAAATTTTTATATCTTTAGAATGCCTAGTCAGAAACCTGGGTCTCTTGTTGCTTAGTGCTGCCCAAACACAAATCAAAAAATGCTGCTATGCATTTCTGCAACACATTTTATATAAGGGCTCACAATCTAAGCACAAGACTAGAGAGACAAGTTAGTAGAAGAAGCAGGCCATCTTAATTGGCAAAGGTCAACATGTAAGCTGTTTGCTTGTCTGTCACATGCTTTTGTAGGACTTCTGGAACAGTATGGATTTGCAGAAAGATCCCAAGATCATTTTATCAATGTTCATGGGCATGTCCTACTTAGGGCAAGGAATACAATGAAGGAAAAGGGACTTTTCTGAACACTTAGTAATACAGGAATGACTATAATGAGTCCGCTATCCTGCCTTTCCTGTTAATAAAAGTGTCTATAAGAACAGAGCAAATGCACAGTATCATCTTCCCACAAATACTCTCATAGATTCTGGGAAAGAATTTTCCAAGAGAGATCTTATCTCAGCATGACTTTAAAGATTTTTTTCCCCTTGAACTTGCTTAGCTACTGTCTGAACATGTTCAGCATTTGAACACTTGCACTGCTTTCACAGTTTAGTTACTGGATGAAATACCTCCTTGATTTATATTTGAGCATACTGGTATCATTGTGCCTTATTCTGATACTGAAAGAGGCATTCCCTATTAGGTCCATCCAGATTTTGCAGTTGTCTTCCACAGCTGAATTGTTCTTGTACAAAAGCCCTTTTATGTGAATGTTGGTTGTCTTAGTTGCTTTTCTGTACAACTTTACAGTTCTACCTCAACATGGGGAAATCAAAACCATGGAGAGCACTCAATTGCTAGGACAACAGAGATTTATAGAGAGGCGTAAAGATGTTTTCCTTTTGTTCTTGGTTCATTTTGTCAATGACTGACTCAGCATTGAAAGTGTCCTTTCAGTGGCTCATAAATATTGCATCAATATTTAAAAAAAGCAGATTTTGTAAATTCAAGACTTTAGTTGTCAGTGATGCAATTCTCTGATTCCCATCCTGTTTCACAAAATTTGGCCTTTTTTTCCCTCTAACTATTACTTTACATTTGTTTGCATTGAATTTCATTTGTCATTTTACCCCATTACTCAGATTTTCATTAAGGTCATGTAGTCTTTATCTTTCCAGCCTGGAAATCATAGTACAATTCCTGTCCTTGTACAGATCCCTTGCCAACATACTGAGCAATATAGATTTCTGTGGTATTCCATTAGTAAGCTACTTTCTACTTTTTCTTTTCTATCTCTTATTTTGATGCATATATGGGAGAATACTTTATGTTCAGAGTCTCCTAATTTCTTTATCAGGTGTCTCTGAGGGAGTTTTAAAAATGTTTTTTGAATATCAGTTGATCTGTCTTTTCCTTATGCTCAATGCCTCTTTTAAGAAATTGTAATAGATTAATGAAACACTATTTCCCTGTGCTGAAGCCATCTTGATTCTTCTATACATCATATTTTGTCAAGCAGCTTATAATTATTCTTTGTGCTAATTGCTGTTGATCTATCTGGTATGCATATCAGACTTTCTGGTGTAATTCCCGAGATCTTGCTTATGACTTCTCTAAAAATTTTTATCAGGCTGGCTACCATGTTTATGACACTGGCAGAGCTTTAAAGGAGAGATTGCATGTTGCAGTTAATAGGTTGTCTGTTTCATCCTTGAATTCCTTTAAAGCTCTTAGATGAACACCATCTTAAGGAATTCTAAAGAAAACTTAATTTAAAGTAATGGACATTACATTTAGTAGTGCTGACTTTGTGCTTTATTTGTCAAGTATTATTATACTTAGAAATATTTTGCAAAGGCAGTTTACTTATGTCAGTCATATAAGTATTTTGAAAAGCTGAATTACAAAAGAGGAACTTCATATGTCATGTGTAACTGTGAATTTAAGCTGTGTAGAAACTCTGGGAAATAGGCACAGGAGATCTGTACCATATACTCCAGAAGTTGAAAGAGCCAATGGGTTATGAAACTTCAACTCAGAAAAATATCACTGAGAATATAAAAAATTGTCTGAATATGATTTAAAATAATAATTACTTGTGATATCCTTTTGGTGAGAGGTCAATAATACTTACTCAGCCAGAATCTGAACAAAACAGTCATCTTAATTTTCTGTTGTTTACATAAAGTTAATAAGAAAATGCTTCTCAGTTCACAGGTAACGGTTTCAGAATGAAATAAACCTTGCTAGACATTGTTATTTACACTCAGTTGGCTGTTACTGATGTTAAAAATCCAGCTGTGTGGACAAAAGGAAGAAGAGAATTCCAAAGGGCCTGCAGTAGTAATTCAAGCTATCAGTGCAGTGTAAACAAACAGGAAGACTTGCCCCATGCAAAACCTAGGGCTGAATAATAAAGTTTGAGAATAATAGAGGGAAAATACAGGTATGCACAATTCTCACAAATTGACATGAAGAAGTTTTTTCTTTTCAATACTTTCAACACATACACCTGTCCTTTTCTTCGGAGGGAGAATTAAGTATTTGTTTACATGGAACTAAATCTCTTTAAAATTGCTCTTTATTTGCTTCTTAGAGCTAGATTCTACACAGGCAAGACATGAAGTCTTTAAAAACATACAAAGCCCTAAATATTTTCGTTGTGTGATTTCATACATATCACTTTTTTTTATTAGGTTGTCACCATATTGCAGGTGTTCGCACCATCAGATTCTCGCTGTGTTTTCTGACAACCTTAAAAAGAAAAGGAAGCAAATCTGAAAGAGAAAGAAATGTTTTTACTCATGATATTAATATATTTTTTTGTACATGAAAGTGGTTGTATTTGAAATAGCATTAGGCAAAGTGGAACATGTTATTTGAAATAATAACAGCTGAATTTATAACAAGCATAATTGGCACCAAGTCTGAGTTCAAAAAGTTTTGGACAACACTCACAGGCACATGGTGGGATTCTTGGGCTGTCCTGTAAAGGGCCAGGAGTTGAATATCATTAGACTCATTCATCATTAATCCTTGTGGGCCTCTTCCAACTCTGGATATTCTATAGCTTTGAGGATATAGAGATTACTAATTTTGCAAAGAATATTTATAAGATAAATCCTGAAGCAAAATACAGTCTGTTATATAAAATAGATAGCTCAAGTTTGTAGATAGTTCTGAATAATTTTTTTTGTCAGTGTTCAGCTTTTTGAATGGATTTTTCTTCAATATTGTTGGTGTGAAATTAGCTTTTGCTTTTTCATGTTTCATTTCGCAAGACTTTTTCAAGAGACATTTAATTCACATGGTCAAAATTTTTCTGCATGTCTATTGCCAAATAAAGTCAATCTCTATATTGTAAAAGCTGATGTTTTGGAGATAGAGAGATAAAAACCAAACAAACCTATTGTCTGTCTTTCAGCCTTGAAAAGCCAAGAGTTACCAGTTTTATCTGCCAACTTAGCTGCTGGTTCACAGATACTTGACATTATACAATTGGGTATACATGAAACAAGATGGAGTGTTGGGTCTATTTAATGACTCTAGTCCTGTCTAATATTAATTAATAATAAGACATGATTCTATCAGACATCTGCTGTCTAATCTACTCTACCATAATCATGCAAGAATATATCTGTCTGCAAAAATTGTGCTGTTAATAAATATCATGAGTTAACAATTAACACACTGCAAATGATTTTGTTCATTTCAATGAATAACATCAGAGAAGGAAAAGTTAGTCTTAGCAAATATCTTTTTGCTAGCTCTGGAGATCAGCCACAACAAGCAAAGCACTTTCATGTGGAAAAAATAAAACAACCCTTGGAGTGTCTGATGAATATTTCATAGCACTTGTGGCTTTCAGTGTTCTCGTTGTAGTCTAGTCAGCACTAGGCTAGAGAACATCATCTTTGCTCATATCACTAAGTATCAGTCACATGAAAAAGACTACATTTTAAAATTGAAATATAGTGTACACTTGAACCCTATGAATTTTCTTTACCTTCCAGAAAAAAACAACAGGGAATTTTAGGGACCAGTTTTATCAAATTCAAAATGTCTTGTCTGCCATTTCCACTATAAAAAGGAAACCATTTAAAGTAGATTTTTTTCTCTTTTTATAGTTTACGTATGTTATAAATTATATAAAATATTTTTATTGCACTGTACCCTATCGCTCTTGGCATTTTGTAATTTCCATTCTTTTCTACACTGCCTCTTTTTAATGCATGCACCTTTGCAGTAAAGTAACATGTCACTAATTTAACTGCAAAGTTGTGATGATAATATCTTCTGAAGAAAATGAAAGGAGTTTAAACAGAAACTTAAGAAAGATAAGGTGTAGAAACACACAATTAGAGGAAGATGTAAGCCATAAATTTATCCTCCATTCAATGAGTATATGATACTAACACAAAGTAGCAGCTGCAGTTTCATATTAGATTAGAGGACAACTTAGATTTAACAATTATGTGACTTCCTGAGTAAAAAACTGATTTTAAATTATTATTTAATTAGAGAAATTCTTTTGAATGGGCTTTGTGCAAGAAAATCACTAAATTTTGAAATAGGTCTTCTCAGGAAATGTACAGCAGATCATACTTACAAATGAATAGAGCCAAAAATACAAGGCCAACATACGTAAGTTAGAATGATTCTTCCACTGCTTGGCTTTCACATAGAGACAGTTAGAGGAAAAAGAAAGAGTGTTTGTGTTATGTGTTTCAGTCATTCACAGTTACAGCTGTCCTGTTATTGTAGTGAGAAGAAAGGCCATTTTCCTAACCTCATTTGGCCACAAAATCTTGATCTCTTGAAAAAATGCTATCTTTGGTTTGGGTCTGAGGTTTTTTTATGTTATAGATACATCCGCTTACATGTATATACATAACTTTACATGTATATACACCTACTGCACGTGTTCATATACACACATTATACACACATGCACAACCTCACACTGTATTTAAATAACAGCACGTGTAAGGGCATGTAAATTATAAATGAGAACTGCAGACACAGTGACAATGGTGAAAGAACTAAGAACACCATTTTAAGGTGTAATTCTGAGCCGGTTGAAAATATTGGATAGATAAAGCAGCAAATACATGGTGCTATTCTCAGTCACGAAGGTAAAACGTGAAGGGAAGAAGTGACCTTGCACATATTGGTTCTGCCTGAGAAACTATTAAGTGTATGGGAGAAGAGCTGAAGGGAAGAAAACAAAAGATTGGTTATCTATATGTAGTTACAGTGAACCCAGTAGATCTATACAGTGGGTCACAACCATCATTAGCTGGGTCTAGAAAGAGAGCTCTGAGAGACATGATTGCATTAAGTAGAAATGTATGCTTTCTTTTAATGGGGATGGATTGCAAAGATGCTTTCATTTTTGCTTTCATGCCTTCTCAGACCATCTGTTCCTCACAGAGGAAGGTTCATAACCCCCACATATCAGGCAGTACCTGCACTGTGCTGAGCCCCACCTCTCATGAGTGACTGGAACTTCCATGTTTGCACTATTCTTGACATTACAATGGGATTGAAACTCCTGTGGAACTTCCATAGAAAAGACGTGATTGCACCAAAGCTAATGGTCACAGAGTCCTTCCGGCAGTAAAATCATTAAGCATTTTTGATATCACAGAAAGAGAGCCTCAAGGTATAATTATCTGTGTTGAATGTGTACAGCAGATTTGAGAATAGAGATTTGGGAATAGAATTTTACTGCCAGGGGGTGTAAAGCACACATTTAACTAAAAGATACTTGCTTATTAAAAAGGCTGTGTAGTCTAAATACAGTAGTCTACTAGCTGATTTAGGTATCTCAGACTTCAGTTGCAGCAGTGTTCATTCCAGTAGACATTCTAGCAGACTGCTACAGCTTGTGAGTGTTCTGAACATTTCTGAATAGTCTTGAACTGAAGCTAGTGAAGATGTCAGAGCCAATCCTTTGAGAATTCAACATCTGCTTGAGACCTTGTTTTGAGACTTTTTTGCATAGCTGGCTTGCTTAGCTTTTTCTGTTTGTTTTTTTTTTCTCCCAAAACTTACTCCATTACACTCCCTTGTCCAAATTACAGAATGAAAGAAAAAGCACCCCAAAGTGAAAATAGTAGGTACTGAAAAATATATGACAATCCCCTTCAAAAAGCACATTGAAGTGATGCAGACAACATTTAGTGTTCATCTTGTAATGCTTTAGATAGCTGAGTGCATTATCTGTTAATATTTAGAATGTTGCTGTAAATAAAAATATATTGCCTTGTCCTTTCCAAAGCTGTTCTTTCCAACCATGCTCAAACATAAACCCCATTTAATGAATTTTAAACATAATAATCCCAGTATCTTTTTTTGTAAATGGCTCCAATTTGAATTTGTTTGAAGATACATAAGGGACTCCATTGTCTTTATGCTTTCTTCATTTAATGGGGTGCACAGAAGTAGCAGAGGACAGAATTGTCTCCACCCTGGAATCCCTGTGAACAGTTCTGTTGGTAACAGGCCAGATCCAGTACATTTGTGTTCTCTCTTAGAGACTCTATCCTACAAAGAGAAGCAAAAACTTATTCCGAGCAGAAATTAAAGAAGCCAATTTTAATACTATTGTATTAATTCAAATTTGTATACGTGGGTAATTATGTAGGTCAGAAGGAGCTGGAAAAATGTATTTTTCAGAGCAGAAATACATCTGAGTATTTGCTGTTCTGTCAGGCTTCAAAAAAGAGGAAAAATGGAGCAATCCATGCAATCTATGAAATATAAAACATATTAGGAAGGCTTGCACTGTGATTTTCAATGATATGTGAGATCTAAGTCTTTTCCTTTAACAATTCATATGTCAGCCTTCTCTGGTTTGCTTGGAAAGCCACCCTCCTACATGCATGTCAGAACTTGTGAGGAATCAAAGAAGACCGTGTTACTCAGTTTAAAAGTATCTGGTGTATCGTAAGGAAGATGGTAAAGTCTTCAGAGAGTGTCAGATATAGCTATGGGAACCGATAAGAAAGATGTTCTTTGGGTAGCACTGACAGACAGAAGGAACACAACTGTGCAAATCTCGACAGGATCCTTATTCTTCACTTTTGTCTCTGCCTAGAAACTGAAAACAAGCAAACTCAATTTTATATGTTGTTATAATGCAACAGAAATATTATTTTGAGTGAGTCTTGTTCACTCTTACATGTTTTGCTGATAGCTTCCGCATGTCTGTGGCTAAATGGACTGGGTGACAATCCTGCAAAATTTAGTCCAATCAGAGACTACAGCCCACAAGATGGGATGAATGAATGCAGCATTTGTGGAGAGCATGACTGATGCCTTGTCATATTATTTCCAGCAGCTAATCTGATAGTTGTATTCTTGGCTAGGTGACTCATAAGAGATAATTCCAGCAGAAGGTGTCTTAGTCACCTAGTTTTTACTTGTTTGAGAGTTTTCTGCTTTGCTGAGCAAGGTCTTCTTATCTCCTCTAGATTTAGAGTGAAATAGCATTTCTGGATGGCTAGTATTTTAAATTTCAGATATATCTTGTCAGTGCTTTCTAGCATTGTGCAAACACTTTCTAGCATTATCCTGACATTTCATTTGATAAGAACAATATTTTCATTTGCTTTTCTCAAATCTGTGTTCTGTAGATTGATACAGCTAACAGAAACTTTAAAAATTCATTTCAGTGTGTATCATTTTGTATGGGCATACTACAAAGTAGGGTTTCTGCTACTTCTGTATACAGGGTGACCTGAAAGTGAATGTATTGAACAAGCAAGCGTCCAATCATCTCCCACACTGATGAAATCTTCCTGTACTGTACCATTAGCAAGAACTGTTAGAAGTATTCTCTTTTACTGATCTTACTATTGAAGCTAATTTTGATTCCAGAATAAGTAACTCCTCTAGTCAACTCTTTCTAATCAAATAAGTCTTCAATAGAATATTGAGTTAATTTAAAATAATTTACTTTTGACCATATGAGGATGTATTGTTTAGCATTGCTTTTAATCTCATTACCAATTTTTTCTCTTTTTTATTTTGTTTTGCCCAAAAAACCTTGAGGTTGAGTTGTCTGTTGCAACTGATTATATCAGTGCAATAGACACATCTGATGTCCACTTTCACCACAGTTGCTGAACCCAAGTGCACTATTAACATGTTGTATAGTGATACAAAACAACACCCTTTCATTTTCCCTTAAAAATATCATTCCTTGTGTTAAATCCTCGATATGGAGTAATTGTAGATGTTCCTTTAGAGATGACTTTTGCCTATGCAGACTTGAAGATTGATTTGTGCACCAATACCATGTCATGCATTTTTCATTCCTTACTATTATATAAATTTATATAAAGTACTACAGTTTCCTGAAATTCTTGGTAGGTACTGGTTTTAACTGGGATGGATAATTAATTTTTCTTCATAGTAGCTAATATTGGGCTGTGTTTTCAATTTATGCTTAAAACAGTGTTGAAAAACTCAAGGATGTTTTAACTATTGCTGAACAATGCTTAAGCAGCATCAAGGACTTTTATGCTTCTTGAAACACTTTGACAGCAAGGGGACCGGGACTGCACAAGAAGTTGGGAGGAAATACACCTGCAACAGCTTATCCCAGCTGACCAAAGGAATTGTGCAGAACATGTGCCATCATACTTAGCAATAAAAGACTGAGGGAAGAATAGTGGGGCATTCAGAGTGAGGGCAAGATACTGTTCAGCAGACATTTAGCAAGGTTGTGAAATTGCATTCATAGGTGGTCTTTGCTGGATGATGCAGCTCACATTTCTTTCAAAGTAATGGAAAAAAAAGAGAAACCTTGAGTGATTCACAATGACCTGAATTTACAATTTATGCTATAAACACTAGCAAGGGCAAGACTTGTCATTATATAAAACTGAAATAAAGGTCTTCCCAGTAGATTGCAGGAGGATGAAAGGAGCCAGAATGCATTAAGATTAACACTACAAGGGCTAGGCAAGATAATACTTCTAGTAGTCTAGAAATGGTGTATCTCAACTGGAGAGCTGCACTTGTATTACATTTTGTGTTCCCAACTATCATTTGCATATGACAGGGAAAAAACACTGTTTATGAACACTACATTATATTTGTCCAAGTGACTGATTTCTGCTGATTTCTGTCTGTACTTTCAGGATACATGCATTCATGTTATGGATTTTTATTATGTACATTTATGCTGACCATAGTTACATGGAAAAACACCAGATTGGATAAAACCTTTTCCTATTTTTCTCTATTAATAGCACTTAGCAGGGAGGAGAAAAAAATACATTTGTATGTGTGCTTATGCACTCAAATACAAAAGTGTGCTCTGTACTGCCCTACATACATTTTTACTGCCAGAAAGTCCGTCTTCTGGAAAGTATAAGTTTCAACTTTTTTAAGTCCCAGAGATGAAAGAAAACTTTAGGTAAACACTTTAAAATGGAGAAAGACACACAAAGCTGGTTTGGCTTTGCTTCTAGTTTGACTGACATAAAAACTCCACAAATATTTCTGGAATTTACTAATACTATTAAACAAGTATTTTAATGTTTAAAAAAAGTCTGAATTTTTTTTTTCAGTTCCTTTTAGAACAGGGAGAGATACAGACTTACTCCACACCAAAATCTAAATATTTCTCCTCTTACCCTGTGTTTTCTTTTTTTTTCCTTTTATTTTTGTTGACAGTCATTACCTGGAAATAAGTACCTAAATATTTTATTTGAATGCTATTTAAATAGATGGGAATGTTTCCACTGACTTACTTGTTCTTTACACCTGACCATATGTTTGGAAGTGCTGTAAGTCATCTAAAATGAAAACACATTATTCACTATATAGGGAACCTGTACTGACAAAGGAGTGGCTCCTTCTTCTGTGTGTTAACATTTCTTCACTTCCAGGGGAGCAATCTAAACAGAATAGGATCTGACTTTCCATTGCTTTACACTTTCTGTAACCATTTACATCTGTGCCCTGTGGAAACTGTGTTTTTTCTTAAAACCACTCTTGTTGCCGTTAAAAATACAATTTATTATATAGGGTTTCATTGTTCCCACAAGATAAACAAATAAGTAACTCTAGGACACCAGGAGTTGAAGATGGATTTAAATTTTTTTTTTTCTTGTTTGGCTCGAATAATCTAAACAAAGACAAAGGAAATCTAAATGTTTAGAATTAGAATTGTTTTACCTGAACAGCTACTGATTTGAAAAACTTGTGTCCCTTTTGCATACGGCTTATACTGCTGAGCAACAGAGATGCAAGTGCATTTTATGTAAAATATTGATGACTACAAGAACCTCAGCTATTGAGACTGACATTATTTCACAAGGAAGGTGGAGCAATTTGTTTAGGCTAATGTCACTACTTTGTGCAGTTTCTATGTGAGAAGTAGGGAATGTTTATTTTATTTCATTTGCAATTGATTGCTGCATTAAAAAATTGGTTAATTCAGCTTTCTTCTTTTGAATTCACAGGAAGTCATCCAGAAGAAGTGTATTAAACAGTAGTTTCATCATGAAGTGTTCCAGGTGACTCAGAACACAAGGATGCATTGGAAAATTAATATAGTTATTTGTGCATTATTTTGTCATTCACTGTCAGAGGAATACATGTCATAGCCTGACAGTCCTTCCATTTCCTAAACAATTGAAATCACTGGACACAGCAACAATTATCTGCAGTAAGTGGCGTTAACAAAGGCATTGCTACTTATGCTATTAGTGGGTTCTGCAGAATCATTAGAGATCACTTTAGGTGTTACTTTTCATGGCTTGGAAGGTTAATCATTCACAATTAACAGAACTGGCTCTGATGGTTAAAAACTTCACGTTTCAGAGAAATGTTAAAAAATTTCTTTCTCTATTTTCGAATGTCCGTCATATAGGACATGACTTAGGACTGAAACCACTTAAGGTGATTCTCACCTGGCATCTTAATATTTCCTGATTCTGATAATTGCCACCACCATTTTGAGAAAGTGAGAATGAAGTTTCCTATCCAAACTGATGAAAAGTGATACAAGTAAAATATAAAATGGGATAAAGAATGGCTATGATCCGAGGCTATTTTAGCAATAAAGTTGTAAGAATGCAATTTCTGGAATGAAATAATAAATCAGAATGAGAACCTATGCCCTAATACTCATGGAAATCATCATCTAAGTGTTCTTTTACACCCAAGAGCCTTAGGCAAATCTGCCTTGCCCCAAAATATTTGTGCTGATCAGTAATGTTTGCACTCTCCCTCCTGACATTGGCAGTCACACTGTGCTTGCTTGCTCAGATTTGCTTAAGCAAGTTGGCTGCAAAAAATATTAGGCTTAGAATAAATGTTTTTCTTCCCTCTGAACAATATATTCCAGTTGGATATTTTGTATTCATAAATTTCGTAGTAAATGCCAAAGTTTCGTGCAATGTTTTGATTGTCTAGGTCATATTATGGGGGTTTTTCCACTACGTATCTCTGGGTAATTTTTCTTCATGGCAACTGGTTGTACCAGGCCACATCTTAATCTGTAGCATGTCGTAAGTTTTTGTTGTTCTATAAATTCTGGTTGTCTGGATGATGTTTAAAAAGCTGTCCTCAAAGGGAAAATAAAAACAGGATAGATAGGAATTTTTAAGTAGTCAACAAATGCAGGAAAAAAAAAGAGTAGTTCTTGGCTTTCTGAATGTGTTTGTTTGTTTTAGATTTGTTGTTGAGTTTAAGTGTATCAGATACATGCATGACTGTGACTTGTTATTATCTCTCTAATCTTCTCCCCTGTGATTTTTGCTAGTTGGAAGATCTTTGGAAAGACATATTAAGTCCATTTGTGCCTATTAGAGTTTGAAATTCATCTTCTCTGTGGTCTCTGTGGGTTTTGTTGTTGAAGAGATTGAGCATAATATCTAAAGTTTGGTGCAGGATTCTGTGTTTATTTGTGCTCTAATGGAGTTGCAGAAGGAATAGAACTGTTTATTTAATTTCTTCCATAAGGAAAGGGTATTTTATTCTTATTTTGTAGTGCGGTATTTCTTATTGCTCCATTGAGCCAAGTGTTGTTAGCACACATAATTAAAAAGACAGCCTTTGCTGCAAAGAGCTTGTGAAGAATATGAGCATAAGTGAAGCAGCAAGGGAGTTGGGCAGAATCAGGTAAGGCTGGAACCATCCCATTCAGCACTATAACCAGAAGTCACTGGAAAATCTCACCATGACTACTAGCAAAAATTTGCTGTGTAATTGTGCTCTAATGGCAAGATCCTGTTCTCAGGAGGGATCTGAGTGGCAAAGACTGGCAGTGCCTTTATGAAGATCAGATATTGTGTGTTTTTGTTTTGCATATTCTTTGCAGATACTCTTGTGATGGCCCCAACAGACACGCAGTTCTGATTTTCTGCTTGACTAAAGGATCTCCTGGAAAAAAGTTTGACATTTTGGTGTTTTATTGTTCAACTTGTTTCAGTTGTGCTTGGAAAGCACTGGAACACCTTGTAGAGTAAGTGAAGTGTGAGGTGTATGCAAACTGCTTGTTAGTTTTAGTACGGTTTGTTCTTTAATTTGGATCAATCATTGTAAATTATTTAGAAAACCATAATACAGTTTTATTTCTGAGTTCACATGCAGAATGGAACTAGTGAAAAGGGTTAAGTAACAGGAAATCCTTTCTTCCTAACACAAAAAAAAATTGTGATGACTCAAATTTGTGATTTTGTGTGTGGTAGCTAGTTGCTACAAGTCTATAACGTACTAGTGGACAAGCAGTATTGCAGCCTTTCTCTTACTGCTGATGGGCTGTGTTTATATTGAATATGTTTTACAGCTGTCATGTGGGAAACTTCAGTCCTCTATAAAGGGAAATATATATATTATATATATATATAATATATAGATACGTAAGATAAACCACTGTGAAAGCCACATACTCACTTTGATGGGTGCAATGCACAGATGCTCGTGAAAATAGCAAAAAATTAATTTCTAATGTAGTCTGAATCAGAGAGGAGTTTTTGTTGGAGGGTTACACTCAAAATGATACATAGGAGCTACAGATCTAAACAATAAATAAATAGACAATAAATTCCAGAACTACTACTCTGCTGCAGAGTGTTCTTTAAAAGATTTTCTGCATATGTAAGTTTGGTTTGCAGGTTAGGGATACCTGGTTCCTCCATATAAAAAGAGTTTATAATAGTGATCTAGATCTCTCTGAAATGTAGTGATTAGTGCATTTGAAAAGGTGAAGTGAGCTGTAGACTGCTGACCTTTGAACCAGGTGCACAATTAGGTATTTGAACAAGGCAAAGGAGAAGAAAGTGGTTTCTCAGTAAGTCTTGAGAAATGATATGCTTATGCTCTGTTAGTTCTGGGTATGTAACCATGCTGATCACAGCTGCATGTGGAGGTGATGTATGGGCATATTGCCATCTGTGCCAATTGATTAGCCAGCTTGAGTGCTGTGGGGAGCAGAACTGTGGGGTAAGGGCACACCTGTAAGACTATCACTAGAAAAATAATAACAGCGTGATGTCAGTTGATGGGGCACTGAAGTAAATGACATCTCTGTCCAGAGGAAAATGAACAAGACCGCCCCAGACTCCCTCTTCCTGCTCATTTACGTTCTAAATTAACTGCAGTAGCTGAGTAATGTGATCTTAAGTGTCATCACCTAACAAAACTCTATGGAATTACCTTTGTTACGTGCAGAGAGGGATGACGGAAATAACTAAACAGAAAAGAACAAAATGAAAAATGTATAATTGAATATATGAGGGATGGAATTGAATAAAGATACAAATAATTTTACTTAAAAATATGGCAATGCCACAATATTAGCATAATTGTTGCGGAGTCAACAAGTCAAATCAACATAAAATTTTTTACATGAACATCCATTTTGTGGAATTCATTGTCATGTTACATTTGAGATGAAAGAGAATGCAGAGAAAAGAATCAATAGGAAATTTAGTTTTTACTATTAATCTCACCTTTATGAAGACCCCCGATTTGATATGATTTTTTACTTACCCAATATTATTGGACCAAATAATAATTCTAATAATTTCTTTTAGGAAAAACTTGAAGTGAAAAAAAGCAAAACACAAATTTAGCATAATTTGAAATTGGTGTTATGAAGGAAAACTTGAATAATGATATAACTCAGGCTGATAAAATCTGTGTTTTATGAATGACCTATAAAGTGAGAAACTAGCAGGTTCAAGATATAAAAAGTGTTAAAGTTTGAGTATGGTTTCAATACTTTTTTTAATCTATTATTTCCAGTCTTTTAACTGGTTGTTTGTTTCAAGCTGAGTTGTCTTATCAATAATAAGATTCTTCTGGAAGGATTTTTTTTCCTTCCCCTAATCAGAAGAATCATGAATAAATGTGAATGGCCACAAGATCATCTGTATTACTTCATGATAAATTTGAATAAAGATAACAAAATTTTGTCCTCAACAGAAAAGTTTTGAAACCACTCTCATATTTTTTAAGTGGATTTGCTACAAGTCTGGACAGAACTCTCCTCAGAAGTTATTTGAAATATCTGTTCCACCAAATACATCCATTAGGGATTATCACAATTTAATATTCACATATTTTTGGGAAAATAATCCAGGTTTTGTATTTTAAATGATCCTTTAGATTTTAGGTAACCTTTGGAATCTGAGGCCTTCTCAAGGAGCTTTTGCAGCCCAGCAGTAGTGGGTATACCTCAACTGTTTCACTAGAGACATGTACTGCCCAGGAGTCCGATGAAAGCAGGGCATGGTGCAGCCCAGCTTTCCCTGTCACTGCACTCACCTGGCCATCTCACCTGCATGGGGCTGCCACCCAGTACGAAGATACAGTGGACAGTGGTTCAACAGTGGTTGAAATAGTCAGACAAGTAAAGGGATGTGTGGTTTTGCATTGGCAGATGCTATGATATGTGCCAGGTTGTAAAACAAGCATACCACCATCTTCTCAGTGGTCAAACACATTCTTGGAATTCCCAGATTTACCTGTGAAATCATGAACAAGAGCATTTAAGCACAAATACTGAAAAAATAAATGATGCATGGGATTTGATTTGTTTTGAGCTCTGTCATTTTTAAATTTCAGGTATTTCTTTCCTGTAAGTAATCTTTTTCTTAGGACTCCTCCATCCTTAGTGATGCATACCAACTCCTATTATTACGCCTCTGTCTTTTCTGCGACAGTACCCTTCAAACGTGTCATCAGTGGGTCCACCCAGAAGATCTGTGATTTGTCTGAACACTTAGCTCTGTAGAAGCACAAATTATTCCTACTCTGGTGCCTCTTTATGAGCTGTCACTGTGAGAGAACTGTCATAAAAAATTTGAGTTGAATGTGCTTGATTCAAAGCTTGAAGGAGAGGACAAAGACCTTTTTGCTTGAAATCTGCCTCCGTACTTTAAAGATGCATATATGACTGAGAGACAAAAAAGATGGACTGGAGCAGCTGTAAGACGCTCCACATAAAATGTAAAATGGAAATATTAAAAGGAGTAAGGGAAATGAAGGAAGGTTACAAGGCCTGACTGAATAAATTAGGAGGAAATTCTGAGATGTGACATGGACATTATGGGAAAGAGGATGAGCTACTATTTGATGAATTGTAGTAGGAAAAAGGGAAGATTGAGTAAAAGCTGAAACAGATGTGAGGATCATGAGCCCAATAAGAAACACAAGCTCTCCAAAAGCTGAGTAACCAGAGGTATAAGAGGAAAGCTTTTTCACCATCTCGTCGCATTCCCTATCACTTGGCTATGCTCTGTACGTCACAGGCAAATCCTCAGGATGCATTTAATAAAATATGATTTACTGGTGACCTCCAATCAGTAGACAAGAAATCTGCTAGTGTGTCCCTAGGTGTAATGTGTGAAGAAAACATCCGAGTGTCTTTAAGCTGTAATATGCTGGCTTGTCTGAGCATTATATGGCCTTTTTTACCATTTGTGACTCACAAGCCTCTCAGTGTTTGCTGCCTGAGTAGATTTGCATAACTTTGACTCCATCTTTGGCAGAAACACATGCTCTGCTGGGAGTATCCCACTTGTGTTTTTATGAAATCTGTTCAGCAGTAAAAAAATGCATGGATTCTGTGGATTGAAGGAAACCCAGTTTTTAAAATAATTACAGTTTCTTTAGATTGCTGCAGAAGGTGGAAATATTAATTACCTGAGAATTTTTCATTAAGTAAAACCACTTAGGATTTTCTGGGACATATTTTGGTTCCACTAGTTTGTTAACACGCTGCTTACCATGCTTATTTGCCTGAAAACCGATTGAAATAATGGTAACTATGACATTCACTTGGCTGTTTCCTTTGAACCAAAACACACTGCATGTTTTCTTTAAGACTTTTCTCTAATGGAATGGAAACAAGATGATGTGAAACCCTTAAAGGAACTCTTTCTGTGTTGACTGTTCACTTTCAAGTGGGCTTTTATGCTAGACATGGACACATTTTTCTATTTCAATTATATAAAAGGAAATATACTAAATCAATGATTGCATTTTCTTTCTAAAGCCTTGCACCTTGTTTTTTTAAGTTGACATTTATTTAGAAGTACACCCACAATGTACTGAGTAAATAAGGATGCAAAACCAGATGCTAGTTTAGAGGGATTAAGTAATAATTGAACCTCTGTTATTCCTATTCCTGATGTTTGATATCCATTGTGCATTTGGGTGCTGCCTCTCCTGCTTAAAAATGACTCCTTGCCATAGGATGAATGTCAGCAAGGCAGCCATCAGTTCTGTTCCACAGCAGCCAGAGCTGGCAAACCATACAATTTTAGAATCATGTCACAAGAATAAATACATGGGAGAGCAGAGAGCAAAGAAAATGTGGAAGTGCACAGTAGAGACAAGAAGATGATTTTCAAAAGTATGATTTTTCTCAACCACTTCGCTTGTAAATAACACCATGTTACACATAGACCAATACATATGTTTAAGTATTGACATGGATTCTGTAGGGTTTCTTCACATTTTTCTGTGCACTACATTTTTGGATGGAAATCTCAGGAATATCCTAGTCCATTTCTTGAACACACTCTGTCTGTGGAATTAGCTGCACCTATTCCATGACACATTTTAGACTTGCCCAGAATGATATCCAGAAGGCTGCTTTAAAAGAAACTTTCATCACTATGTTCAGAGTAGGCTTTTCTGTCTTTTTACTGCAGTGTGTTCTGCTTCTGAATTGCATTTGCCAAAGTGTTACCTCCTTCTGCACAGGAAAGGGACAAGCAAAACACTTAAACCACTAAAACTGATCTGGAATTATCCCTTACTTCTTTGATGTGATGTTAATTGTAGAAATATTCTGTATTAAAAAAAAAAAAAAAATTAGGTCTGCAATTTGCAGTATTCTTGTGGCTGCTCATGAAGCCAATATAACCATTGAGATTTCCCAGTTCCCAGCCACCTAAGAACTGAAATCTGTGCATTTTCACATGCTACTGCATTGACCCATCTTTAAAAGTGGGCATAAGATAGTGAACCTCAGTATATTTTCACACAACGGAAATTATCATTATCAGTTTCTTCATTGCTCTGAGGGTTTGACTTGCCTTCTAAAAAGAAATTTAAAAAAAAATCTCCCTGACAGTATCCACAGTGTGCTTTCCAAAACAAACCAGCATAAGTGCAAATGCATAGTAATATCATACACAGTTTCATGTGTTCAAGTAAATATTAGTAAAACACATTTAATGTATTTTTTTCAAATCTCTTTTGCAATAGGACCTTTTGAGCCTTAAGTCTTCAGTTTTCTGGTTGAATATTGTATTTAACCTTTGCCAGAATGGTCACTAACTTATGAAAGTACTTTGATTTACCTATTTCTACTTTACTCTTTTTTTTCAACTGTTCAAACTGGACTATTACTCAAATACCTTGCTTTACTTTAGCCAAGCCCCATCTAAAATTTTCAAAGTGTTTTGTTAACAGTCTTCTTTAATAATCTACAACATACTTGTCAGGTAGATAGATTGTGTTAAATGTCATTTTAATATCCATTTTACAGCTGAAATTCTTTAAAATCTTGACTCAGAAATTATGTCAGTAACAACACATATCCTGAAGAGTAATGTATTTGCCTATGCTTGGTTTGAGAGGAAATTAAAAGGGGATACTGATTTATGTGCTAATTTAATTACTGTATACAAAAAAACATAACCACATATATAAAATACATACCTGTATTTAAAAATGCATGATGTATTACTTGACTCAAGATTATCTGAAAGACAAGAACCTTAATATAGAAGACCTAACTTGTAGCTCTCTTGTGTCATCACCTACATATTATATTGTCTAACCTGCAATAATTTTTCCTTCATCCTGCTTCCTTTATATTCTGAGTTTTTTCTGCTGTCTAGAAAGTTTGCCACGATTAAAAAAAAAAAGAAAACCGAGAGAAACAAATTAATGAAGTACATATTTGATCTAAGTCCAGAGAATCAATTCAACTATGTCCTGAAATGTGCATTTTTGCTGAAAAGCATGCAGCTTTTTTTTCTATCCCTAGAATTCTTTAATCTTGGCAAGACTTAGCACTGTTTCATTTCTTAGCTAATCTTTATAAGTCACTCTTCATCTGCTAAACATTGAATCTCACAAAACATTACAGTTTTACTATGAAGAGACAGCAAGACAGATGGATAAGGCTCAAGAAAATTGGTTTCCTAGTTAGCATCCATATACAGTATGAGTAAAATATAATCTACAAAGTGCAATATCATGAAGTACTTTTGATTCTGATGGTTGGTATACGAGATTTTCAACAGTTGAAATAGGTAATACTTCTAAGACTTCTAGTGGAACAGAAAACAAAAGGAACTTTCAAATTGGAATCAATAGTTACAATAAAATGGCTGAAAGCATAACTCAAGAACTGACAATCTACAAAGATAAAACTATTGTATATTCCTCAATTTTTTGCTAGATTTTGATTAATTCCATAATTTAGCTACATTCTACATAATATTAAAATATCAGTACTTTTTGCACAATTTTGTTTCCCTAGTCCTGTATTGTAAATTTTATTTTAAAAGTGTCCAATATAAGCTACTCTTCTTTATCAAAACAATAATTGAAATAGACATCTCATCTGTTTTTATTTAAACTTTGTATACTGGAAAAGAGACCATCTTAGACTGTGCTATAATGTGGGGCAAAAGTTCACTACCTGTAGGTGATGTTAAACAAAAATCTTAGGAACTATAAATCCATGAGAAATTTATTGCCAATAATACCTTTTGTGTCTATATTCGCGAAGCTGGGGAAATGCAAATAAAATAATTATTTGATATTGTTTGATTTAGAGTAGGTTAGGCTAGATTTTAGGACGGAATTCTTTAACGTGAGGATGGTGAGGCACTGGA
>VWZS01002968.1:0-14363 GCA_013397075.1 Rhabdornis inornatus | reverse complement strand
GTTGGAAAAATATGTCCCTTCCAACCAAAACTATTTTATATTTCTATGATTTCTGAAAAGAAAGCTTGCAGCAGAACCCATGAGATCTGCTTTTTCTCTGTGCAGGCAAAGCACTGTTATTGCAAACCTGCTATTAGGGAAAATCTGGAAGAGAGTGTTTTCTAGGTTCTTAAATCCTGCAGTGGGACCCAACACTGATAGCATAAAATTCTGAGGGAAACTTGACAAAGCAGACAAAACAATAGGTAATTTACCTTTTCCTGCAAAGCAGCTCAAAATTCCCCTGGCTTGATAGACTCAGTGCAGGTGGTAGAGGTGTTGACATCTAGCACGGGCCCTTCGGGTGAAATAGAGTATCTGTGCATGCTTAAAAAGGTTGCTCAGACAAGAGAAATTTGAGTTTTCCGGAAGCAAGGGAGTCTTTGGAGGACAGAAGAATCTATGATACAAGGAGTAGTCTCTGCCATAATCAGAAGGAAACAGACTAATGAATATTAAAAAGGATTAAACTATGAGCTGCAAAAGACATACAGCAAAAAAGACAATTCATCTAGGAAAAATAGCAATACAAATGAAATTATTTTATGTATCCAATAACTAGAATTGGGAATGAAATTCAATTGCTCTGGTGATATGGGAGCAAAGAGGAGAGAAATAAGTAAGACAATAGAAGTCAGTGTAAATGATCCTTCCAAATCTACTAAAATAACAGGCCAGTAGTAAAGAGGTCAATGAAAATGACCTCATGAAATTAAAAACTAAAAACATTTATGAGTGAAAGTTTGAAGACTATCAGAGTTGGCATAGATCATATCAAAGTAGAAAGTAGAAAGAGGGAAGAAGCAGAGAATACCTCTTCTTTATCAAAATTCTAAGGCAAAAGAAAGTCTTCGTTCTCTTAGTTCTTTTCACTTGCTCTGTTTCTCTTTCTACTTTCTTCCTCCCTCCTTCCTTCCTTTGCTTCTCCTTTCATCTTTTTCTCTGTCTTTTCTTGTCTTCCTCTCCTCCCCTTTCACCTTCCTCCACGTACTCTAGACTAATTTTCAGTGCTCCAATGATAATTTATGTGTCCAACTCTTTTACCTATATTCAGTTCTTTACAATTCTTCTTCCTTTTTTCTTCCAGTCTTTTACAGAGGAAAGTAGTAGCAATGGAGTGTTCAGTTTGGACTAAATATTTTTAGGATGTGTCTCAGCATGTTGTTCTTCCTACTATGTATATTTTTATCTCATGTATCTTATTTATTTTGCCACACTGATTATCTGCTGTGGAAAGTTGTGGGGGGGTGATAATTTCTTTGAAAAATTTCCACTGTGCTAAGGAAACAGCCAGATAACTGCAATTTATAACCACAAACTGCAAAGCTGAAAGTTGAACACGGGTGTTATTGAACCCAATCCAACCCTGAATGCCTGAGTCCTAGATATATGTATATCAGGAAAAAAAAAAAGGTTTAAACTTGTATTTTCATAAACTGTTTGGGAGAGAAATCTTTATTCAGATTAAGGTTTAGAAATAGAGGTGTACAAATATGAGAAAGCTTGCTTAAGTTTCTGGCAGCAAGATTTGATAACAATTCTTACTGTGTGTTCAGGTTTCCACATTAACTAACCTAGAAAACAGTGTTTGGCAACCTGATTTTACAAAAACATAGCAGAATAAACCAGAGGAAAGTTAACTGACATGCTTAGACCTATACCAGTCTTGACCTAGGGAAGGATTAAGGATTTCTGGTTCTGAGTGGATTTCTGGAATTAACTAGACACTGAAATAGGTTGGGCAAGAACCTTCTTGTCCTTGGAGTTTTGAGGGATGTGACGAGACAAAGCCCTAATCTATCTCTTCTAAATTCAGTGCTGACATCATTCTGAGAAGGCTGAACTGAAAAAAACCTCTAGATACTGTCCAACCTGTGTGTTTCTGAGACTGTAATGTGAAGTTCTTACTGTATGAGGGAAAATATATGAATGATGAATGCCGTGATGAATTGTGTGGAATAGGTTGTACATTTACCTCTGTCTATTTTTTATTTTGTATTACCCAAACAAAAAGTGATAAGTGGAATTTTAAGTGAATATGAAGTGAATATGTGTCTATATATCTATATCTATGTTTATCATATATATATATACACATCCGAAATAGACAATACTTTAAAGTAAACATCCTGTAAGTTGAAAAACTCCCTGGTAGTAGACAACTGAAGAGCTATTTTTTCATAATTTGAAAGGATTCCTATTTTCGATGTGTCCTCTTTCTACAGCAACACAAATTAATGGAAAAATAAGAGCTCTTTTTCAGTTCTGTCTATGGCCTGCTTTTGCTGTCAAGCTGTGTAAGGTCAAAGAGTAGATTCTACATTGCTGAGAGGTGGGAAAGAGCAGCGTTTAGAAAGATGGTACTACCATCTCTCTAAAATCTGTAGGTATTGCTGGCTGCAGAAAACTCCTAAAGCAGAGGATCCAAGGGAAGCAATTATGATTCAGATTAAAGGCTTTAAAGGTGTTTACAGTGGAGTTTCCTCTGCAGTGTAGTTGCATGTCATATGTTACCAATCATTGCGTACAATTGCTTTACCCAAAGTGAAATGTAGAATCAGGTTCATTACCAGAGACTGTCTGCTTTTCTCTGAAGTAGTCATCTTTGACCATGGTCAGATATAAAATACAGCATTTTTCTTGCACAGTGCAGTGCTTCCCATATTCCCAACTGCTGGAATGCCAAGAACGTTATTTTCCATTTGCTAGTGGAACTCCTTGGGGTTGTAGAGAAGAAAAAATGTTTTAGAGATCTAAATATAAAGGAATGCAATTTTAACATATTGTGTCATTAAGAAATTTAGGAGCTTTTAGACAGATTGTAAAGGTAGCAGAAAATGAGATGCAGTGTTGCATTAGATATGTTTTTAGTATTTTCTTCTTTTTATAAAAGCTGTAATTTTCAGAGTTTAGAACCAATTTAACGTCCCTGGAGCTAGAGCATTTTTGTATCCATTGTCCATTAGGAGAATTGCTAAGCCAAGAATGGAATCCATTTATGATGTATAAAATATAGTAAAATGCTTTAAAAACAGTCTAGGTAGCGAAGAAATCATCAGGAGTCCATTAAATTTGAAGATGGTGAGTTCTGAGGTTCTACTTATAATCAGATAATGGGTTTTTTTGCTTTGATAAGAAGCATTAGATATAGGAAGATTTATTTAAAAGTTTGAATTCAATAAAAATTTATACAGAACTAATGCAAAATGCATTCTGTTTGACATTTGAGACAGCTTTCAAAACAGTATTTTGCTTTAAAAAAATACTCTGTGACTTCAGTAATATTTATTATGTTGTAATGAAAATTAATAAATAACACCTGAAATTGTAGTGTCAGTGTTACAGACTTTAAAGACACCTGTCAGAATCCTCTAAAAAGTTGCATTCTCACGGCATCATAACTTGGACATGAAAATGTGGTCTTGTCTGGGAAGATCACAGGTGCTGACATATTCATTAGCAACAAGGGGCAAATCTTCTCTGCAGAGAGTTTAAATTGTTAAGAACTATATGAAGGGAGCAGCTGAATCTAAGACTTCTGCAGAAGGTTCCAAGTTCCACAGTGTCCCATTTGTGCCCAGCCTTAGCTTGCAGCTGCCCCGTGTAAGTCTCCTGTAGCAGCACAGGGATGACCTGCAGGTGCAGCCAGGGCCAGTGGCTGACAGGAGCTGTCTGGGAAGATTTTTATTCTGGGAAGAAGATGCATCTCCCAGTAGAAGTCTGTTCAGCATATACACAAGGAATTAAGGAATATTCTGGATTTGATAATTCCAATGTTATCTTAAAGTTATTTTGGGTTGAAGTTAAAATGGAATTTTCTCAAACTTTTCAGTGCAGCAAATATATTTTAATGCTTATTCAGCATAGATTAAGTATGCTTCATCCTTGGTATATTTTTACTAAAGTGTTTTCTTTTTGGAAAGCATTAAACCCATCCAAACACGTCATTACTTGCATCATTCTAACACATCTTTGGCTGATTTACAGATATTCTTGTAGTTCTTCCTTCAATATCCTTATATGGCTTCTACTCAGATTGGAGGGGTTTATGTGAAGCAACGAGCTGAAAGCAATGATGATTCCTAGGTTTTCTTTTGGACTGCTGAGCAGATCATGCGGGATGGAACAGTATAAATAGCAACTTTTGCAAATCAGTGATTTGGCATGGAGAAGGGTCAAAATATTCTAGAGTGAATATCCACTGCAAGAGCTCAGTAGGAACTGAGAAACTATTTGAAAACAACCGAGGTGCACTTAGAGGACGATTTCCAGGACAGAGAAGACACAGACAAAACAGAATGTTGCAGCTTGTAGGTTGTCCTTTCTATCCTGCCTCTCCCCTCCTGTTTCTGTGTCAACTTACCTTACATACACATTTACAGTTTTTTGGTTCCTCCAGAGCTCTCATGATGCTCTGGATAAATAGTATACATTTAACAGAAAACATGCATAAACGTAAATTCACCCAAGAAGTTTAAATGACTCCTTGGGGTTAAATGAAATGCATGTTAATGACCCTCCTGTATAGTAAGAAGCACAGATTTTAAAAATCTGTCTCTATACACACATATAATCAAACAGCAGAGCTACCAATTAAATAATAGCATGTATTCCTCCAATAAAATTTGAATTACAGACAATACTTTGCATTAGAATCTTGCACCTTCAAAAATCTATCTTCTCCTATTTGGAGTTAACAGGCATTTTGAACAGCACTGGGGAGGTCTCAAGGACCATTACGAAAATGGAACCCACCATCAGAGGAGAGAATAGTGGTGACTCACCACATGGATGAGACACAGCAGGATCACCATTTGGGACAGAAAGAAAGTATGTCAGATGAGATTATTCCACTTCAGGAAGAAGGATGTTAGTGACTTCATACAAGTGACTGCATACAAGTGACTGTTAGTGACTGCATACAACACGTATGCAAAGGGAATTTGTTTGTATTTTACTTCTTGATGTGACCACCCATGCCCTTAAAATCAAATCAAACTACAACAACTAGGGAAGAAAGCTATGGTAATGGCCAGTGGCATGCAAAACACCATTCAGGAAAAGATAAGAAATATGCTTTCCAGCAGAAAAATGTAGTCAGAGATGTTTTAGCTAGATATTTTCTGGTTTATTAATCACTATTTTTAAACTTGTGTCTATTTAAGGATGTATTTACATGCTGAAGGTAGTTTGCAGTTTCCAGACAGAGCAGTAAAAGAGAGGACCCTTAGAAGCTTTAAAATAGATATTTTATAATTTCTGAGAGGCATTATTTGATATAATTGCTCATGGTAGCAAGATTCATAATAGTATTCCTGGAAGACTTTTCCACAGTCCTATGTCTATGTTTCCAGCATTAAATGTAGAATAAAGTACTAAGTCACAGATCTCTTTTGGTTCTCTAGCCAGGGCTCTAAAAGCTGATTATAGGAACTTGGGGAATTACTGTCAACTGCCTCTAAGAGTCCACATGACATCTGGGTACAAAGTGAGAGAAAACAGTGAGCTCACCTCCTCCCACTGTCTACTGGAGACAAAGGAACTACTTATGGCTTATTCACGTGTTCTGGGATCTCCCATGCCCAGGAGATAACGCCCTCCCCATTGAGGGGCTCTTTTCACAGTTTGTACTTCCTGGCTTGAAAAGAAATAACATCTGCCTCTTTCAGCATTGCTAATAACAGCTTTGAGGTCTCCGGCATTTGTGTTCTATTTTCAATTATATAGGTTGTATTATGAAGAATAGAAAGCAAAGAAAGGAGAAAACCATGCTAATTGAGGCAATACTTGTGGATCCTGGATGACATTTCCTCTGTAAGGCAAGCTGGTTTAAAACTAATGCTTTAGCAGAACCGTTTTCTTGTGTTTGGGCTACAGTGATATTATTTGTGTTATGAATTCATGGGACTTGCATCAATATGAAACTGAACAAACTTCCAACAAAGACAAGTGGTAAGTCCTAGAGTACCGTAGAACAGAGGCACAGAAAGAGTTTGCTCTGCTTTTGAGTCTGCTCAAGTAGCAAGAGAAAGATCCAAAAATTAGGAAATATATGCAAAGATATTTCCTTTTAACTTTTCACAGACACTCTGTAGGTAACCTCACATCTTATATCTGGGTCTGGAGAGCAGGTGCCTCTTGTGGAGAGTAGCATGTGACCAGTCCATTAGTGGAGGAATAGAAACTCTAACTGTGCCCTTGAGGGCGGCTCAGCTCTCTCTTCCCTTCCTTCCCAGAATAACAGCATCTTGGCAAGCCACTGCTGCAGTGCCTCAGTAACAAACTATAACATGTAGAATAGTGATCTTTGAACATCCAAAGAGCATTACCTGTAATGTAAATCCCTGATCCTTGACCTTTAGTTTTACTGCTGTAAAGGTATAAATCTCCAGGTCCTGTAAAGTCCAGTCTGTGTTGGGCAGGGGCAGCGGTGAAGAGAAGTCAAAAATGTTGTTTGGAGAGGAGATAAGAGTAGGGCTTCTACCTCTTAATGTTTAAAATCTAGTAGCAGAAGATACTAAACCCAAACATAGAAGAAACTACAAGATAATGCACATACAATCTTCCTTCTGAGAAGGAGATGAAAAATAAAATAACATGCTAGGTGTTTATCATGTCTTTTAATGTACACTGTGTTACAATACTGCAGTGCTGAAGCGATGCTCCAAAGATGAGGAGTTACAACTTAGGAACTCAGGTAAGGAAAAATTGAACAATTTGCTCTTATTTTTTAGTTTCAGTTTGGTTACGTCACTGTTCTTTAGAATCTCTTCTCTACTCAGTCATCTTTCAAATGAATGCTATTTCTTCACCAGTGTGAGGCAGCTGCCATTGCTGGTTTGCCCTGTTAAGGACAGGCTGCTTTTCTTAAAATGAGCCAGAACACATGGGAAACAAATATTTTATGGTCTAAGAGAATTTTTAAAATCCTGGATAAAAAGACCATAATTCTATCATCTGAGTAATTCCTTTTACGTATTAAAATTAAATAGATTAAAACAGTTGAATAAGGTTTGAATTTCATGGAGTAGTCTTTTCAATTCCAGAAAGATCCCACCATCTACACCCACAATTAAATAACAACAGTGGATATTGTTACACTATTGCATGTTGCAAAGTAGAATAATAAAAGGTCACAAAAAGTGACCTTTGCATACAGAAGATCCAGAGATTAACTTCAAACTTTGGCTCTTTCTGGCAGGATGTGTGTAGACAAATTTTTCCAATTGCAAATAGATCATGATCGAGGAAAAGGCTGGTGTAGTTGCATGGCAAGTAACCAGGATTTAAAGAAGCAATAGCAGTTTAGCTTAAAAGTACAGATGGCACTACTTAACCTAATTACTACATTACTTTTTATTAGTACATCTACCTTTTAAAGATGAATGAATGATCAAAAATCACATTGACTTGGGGCCTTTGATTTGTCATGAAAAAAATTCTCTCAAACAAGCATTCACATATGGTAACTGCAACCATGGGAGAGATCTGATAGACAGATGACATATACCAGTGTATGTGACATGGAAAGCTGGGAAAGAGAGAACTGTTAAAACTTTAGGAATGAAAGAACAGAAGAATATTTCAGTTTTAGTAGAGTTGCTGTAATACTAATGTAATACATAATCATTCTTTTGTTGTATTCTTCATGTATTAATTTTATCAACCTTTATAATAATGTTCATCCTACTGCATTCTTTCAAAAATGGCCCGCTTTACCTATTTTATCTCATGGGGTTACTATCTCTCATCACCTTTAATGCATTTTATGTCATTTTTTGTTCTGCTATCTACTTTAAAGGAGGAGTATAGGACCAGAACCACTCTACAATAAAAATATAACCTTGCCAAAGACTTACAAACATGTTTTCTATTTCATGTTCATGTATTAATATTTCCAAAGTTTTATTTGCTTATTTTATTGCTGCAGAGCACTGAATTGACATTTTCAGAGAATTACCCAGAATGACACTGAGTGCCAACAGTCAATTTATACATCATTGTCTGTGAGCTCAACATTGTGCCCATCATTATTTATTACAAATGGAAATATCAAAACAATAAAAATATTTGAAATTTCGTATCATTTGATCTCCATTGAAATGAAGGTAATTAGAAAATTAAGATCATAGAATCATTGAATAGCTCAAATTGGAAAGCAACTCTAAGGGTCACTGAGTCCAGCTCCCCAGATCCTAAATTTAAAATTACTTTCTGTTACTAATAACAACTTAAATTATTTTCTCTTGTAGTAATAAAACTGGATTTAGTTATGCTAAAAAACTAAAGACTAACAAGCTTAGAAACTGTATTGCACAGCATCTTGTGTATTTCATGACAGTGGAAATAATCTGCTAAATTTGTGTTGATGGTGATAACTGGAGGAAAAAGATCTCTATTCAGGCGTATAAGTTTCTATTAATTTCTTCTCAGTAGCTACAACATTTTTCTCTTTATCTATGGCAAGATCAATATTACTGATAAAAACCAACAGGTGCAGTTTGGTAATGACACAGTCAAAAACCATTTTAAGAAAAACATGCTGCAGCACCCTATCCAATGCACATTACAATGCTATTGTCCAACCAAATCTTATGAAATTATCTGTCTGACTATATCCCTCCGGTTTTTAATCTCAGTCTCAGCACTAGGGTCTCTAGGACTTCTCTTGTTGTCTACGGGTTTTTTAAAACAATTTTTTCAAGTAGATGATCAGAAGAAACATGCAAGTGACTACTTTCCTACTGCTCAGTCTTGTTTTGACTGGGACCTTTGAATGCTGCTATGACAGAAATTCCTAATCTGCCAGAGATTGTAGGAATAATGTAGCTAAATTCAGTGGGATAAATCATCAGGATTGAATTTAAGGACATGTGCAGGACTTTTTATTGGACTCAGGCCTGCATACTGAATAATAAGAGATGGTGTGGATTAGAGAGCTATGGGTTTTATACATAAAAGCACTTGTTTCTCCCCTGACAAAACAAAAATTTACATTATTCTTTCTACACAGTCTTCTTGTTATCTGTGATCCAAATTATTGGTCTATTCAATGCAATACAAACTTCAACACATTTCACATTACGCATGTATCCCATGCATTCAGCCATACTGAGTGAGTCTTTGGCATAAGGCAAGAGCAAAACTAAAACCAATATTACTTTACGGAGAATATGATATAAATTCAAAGGCATGTGATGGAGAAATAAATTCAAGTTAAATAACAGTTAACATAGTTCCAACATGAGTGTGGTGGATATAAACTTGCCTTGAAATTATCACTACATGACATTAAAAATACTATTTTTTACTAGACTTTCTATACATTGGCTTGAACTACAGTCTTGGAAATTTGGGCACATTCTTCTAGCACTATGGAAAAATGTTCTCAGAAAGTCAGACTATTTGCAAGAATTTGAGGAAAGAAAAGAAAATGAGATTGCAAAATGTAGTCCCCATGTCACAGATTTCCCAACCTCAACCTCCAACAGAACTGAAATTGTCAGGAAGAGAACTGGACGCTGCAAACTGGATGGTCTCTCTGGAAAGTTTTACAGCACCAATATCTGTCTTTGTGTTCAGCTTGGTGAAAACTAGTCATTAGAAAGCTTTGTGGACCCAAGCTCAGGAGACTCTCTTCACACTTTGCAATGAAGCACAAATATCTAATACTTTCAGATACCTCTTAACTTTCAAAATTTTGGGGTTTAGTTGTTTTTGTTTTTTTGAGTTTTGTTTGTTTGTTTGTTTGTTTGTTTTTTAATGATTTTTTTTCTTACTGTAACTCAAGGTTACTTTCTGTATGTTTATTCTATATTTACTTTTACAAGTCTTCTATATAGATTTCATTCCTTGTGCAGGCAGACATAAATTAACCTGAAGTAGAACTTTTGCAGCCAACATGGATGGTGAGAAAGAGATGTGGGTCGCCATATTTTCACAAAACATATATTGAACAGTTACTTTCTTCCTTCTATATACTAAACTGTTGGGGCAAATATAATTTTTCAGAAAGAGAAGGAGCATTGGGATTCATCCTAACATTGTTTGTGTCACTGATAGTAATTTTATAATCTCCTCATCCCCTTCAAATGTATGCCACCTGAATGAGGCACTTTGTATATGGGCTTGGTCTCTTGCAACTATTAGGAAATATTTTTTCTTTATTACTGTGGGTTGAGATCTCACTGTGTTGCAGTCATTGAAGATATTACATAAGTGAAGAAATTCTTATCATGGCTCAGCTCATGAGTGATAACTTGCTGAGCCAAAGTAGCCTGATGGCTCATCTGGATGTCGTAGGTAGAATAATCTATGGTCCTTGGTTTTTTCCAGAAATGTAAAAGCATTAAAGCTAAAATTTTTGTAAAAATACCTAATAGAAATTGCAAAATTAATGGAGGCAAGGTATTTAGATGTTGAAACATATTTAGGCCACCTCTGCATTTCTCTCACACGTAGGGGTTGTACTAAAAGAAGGAAATGAGCATTTGGTAGGATCTTGGCAACTTCTTTCTCTGTCTCTTTCCCACTATGACTGCATGATCCAATTGCTTCCAAATGAGCAGTGAGCCTGTTTAATTTGATTAAAAGTAAAATTTTATACTCTTCCTTGACTCTATCAGAGATAAAAAGATTTTAATCTAGCAGCAGTGAAAGAAGCACTGACACTAGGCACATCTAACAGTCCTTCCAGGGTAATTTTGCCAGATCCCATCTATTTCTGAACTGTGTGCAGTAACATGATGTGCCCTTCTCTCACTTCTCACTCTTTCTTCCCCTCTCTCTTGCTGCCTCTCCCTTTCACTGAAATGGCACCTGAAGAACAAATTGCCTTCTTTGTCTGAAGCCTGCTTGTTCACAGTGGGGCTCTTGATCTGAAAAAACCCAGAGATGTCAGGCTGTATAAACACTCAGGGAAAGATATATTTCATAAAGGTTCCCACTCTGGAAAATTATATGCTACTTTCAAAATGCTTTGCCACTTTAAAAAGTGTAATTATACCCTTCTCCTTAATGACTGACGTAGCATATGTTTACACGTGTTTTAGCTGACTTATGACAGTACACAGATGCACATCATACATATGGTTTCAACAGCTGAAAGATAATGGGACCAACATCAGAACCTGTCTGTTAACATTGCCCGACTACTTTTGAACACAAAGTACACCTAGTGCCAGTGCTTGTGGCCTCCCTGGCTCTTTCGCTGTGTAATAAATTATGTTGTAATTTCTTTCCTCTGGTGTGCTATCCATGTTATGTCAGTTCTTTCAATTCTGTTTCAGAATATTTGTTTGGTTGGTTAGTTGTGGTGGGGACTTTTTGTTTATTTTGTGGGGGGCTTTTTTTTTTTTTTGTTCGTTTGGGTGTTTTATTTATTATTTATTTGTTTTGTTTGTTTTATTGGTAATTTTTCCTCAATATTTTCTGAATGCTAACTTGATCATGCAGGTTTGGGCTCCTATTATAGGGCTGAGCTACAGCTTGGAGAATATTTTCATATTTTGGCTTGAAAGAGCTGGATGCAACAGAGAATTACTTACAATACTGAAGCCTTTCAACTTTTTGCTCTTGGGTGAATATATCCCCAAGGGTGTGGTGGCTGAGAATTATTATGCTTTAGTGTTTCCTACAGGGAGTTTAAAACCAGCAAGGTGGTCCCGTCCTGACTGTTGCCAACCAAGCATTGCTGACACAATCATTGCTACCTCCTTTGAAGGTTTTGGGAAGGAATTCAAGACCCAGATATGGAAAGAATGCTGCTTTGTGAACTGCTGAGGAGCTGCAGTCAGGTAGGCCAGTTCAGGGAGCCCACAGCAGCAAAGGCTTTCAGCACTCCAGGAAGGCACATGGGCACAAAGAATTCAGTGCGTTGGTTAAGCCAGGGCTCCCAGAAAGCTTTTAAAATGCAGACATAAGTAGAACCAGGCCTTGTTTACACTTGTGAAAAAGACACTAAACAAACATAGGACCATCTGGTCTCTCACTCTTTGGGCCCCCAGGTTTGGGAGATCTACTGAGAAATAGAGTTCAATCTCTTGAGGGAGAAATTGCCTTGCTTCACTAAACAGCTGTTCTGGCAATTCTAAAGCATGCACTAGGGAAAGTATTTTTGCACCATTTTGGTCTGACTAATACAACAATAAAAACTATTTAAAACTAAAACTCAAACTACTAAAGCAGGAGACCAAAAATCTGTAGAGAAATGCTCCTGATCATCTCTACTGCTATGACACACATTCACTAGACTGTCCTCCTCAGCTAACACTCTCCCAACAGGAACATTTATGTTAGTTATTACAACTAAAACACATGGACAGCTGCTTAGAACTAAAGAAGCAAAAAATTGCCTAAACTGACAAAGCTGACAGTGCACATCTAGGCAAGACAGGACATTAGTCTAGCATGCAGGATCAATGTGCTTTCCCACTTGTGTATTCCTGTTACATTGTCTTCCTCTTTTCAAGATTAGTTAAAAAATTTTTGTATTTTCTACACCCAAACCATGAGCTTTGGCATTTCTTTGTAAAATACTCCCCAGAGAAATGTAAACCCCTTACATTCTTAGTGATTCAGATCCATGGTACCTTCTACAAAACTTCTCAAAGACAAAGATGTAATAACAGATAACCTGATATAAACATCCGCAGAATGTAAACATAGTTCAACAACTTTCAGGAGACTGCCATGTGATGATTCTCTCTTCATCAGTGTATCTTTCTGGCAACATAAACCTATGAACCCCAAAAAAATCAATTGATATCTGAGGAAAAGGGATTGAATTCAGTGTTTGTGTGGGGTTGTATAGCTCAGCTGAAGTCAGTAGAGAGTGTTGTTACACCTTAGTCAAGATAACTGAGTAAAACAAAGTTGTGCATAATTTATATGATAAAAAACAAACCTACTTGCTTAATCATTATAGAACCAATGAAGTTACCTCTCACACCCTTTGGAAACAGAAAGCCAGTGAACTTGTCTAGGATTAATAGTGATTATTTGCTTGGATAAGCTGATCAATCACTGAAATAGATTTAACTTGCTTCTAAGGTAGAAGTGGGAAATTTTGCATTCACAGTGGTCAGTGGCTGTGAACTCTTCCAAAACAGCTTTCTGGGGTCAGTCTCATTTTGTGCCATGCAAAAGTCAAACAAAATCAATGTTTCCCACTAACAATGTCCCACTGCTCAAAGAATAGCAATTCCCTAAGGTATGTTAATTTATTTACTGCATTCACTTTCCTTAGCAGTGTTAAAGCTGAATGTATTTGAATATCTCTGATCAGTTCATATGTAATCAAAAGTGCCCTTAGGAAAATGCCTCTCTCTTTAAAAATCAGTATACATCTGAAGCATCAAATTGGAAGCAAAATCACAAAGAGGGTCAAACTTTGTTAGAAAGAATAAAAACTGCTTTTTTAATTGGAATTTTTCCTTCTGCACATCCCGTGATAAGAACGTGACTTCTAAGAAAGGTGCTTTATTGTAAGAAATCTTAAATTGTTGATAAGAATTTGGGTTGTTATACTTTTATAAGCTTGCCATTGTATCTATAAAACATTTGGTTTTGACCTGATGATGAAACTCTATTAACACTTTGGCAAACCTCAGGCATCTCATTATTTATATTTGTAGTTATAACTCACATTCAGGCATCTAATGACACTCTCAGGTGATGAATGTCAGTGTGAGCTGAAGTGATATAGTATCTCTGAAATCCAGGTCACTCACTGAGTTGTCTAAATATTAATTTAGATTCTTCACTTGAGACACTTTAGTCTGACAACTTTGTCCTTAACTGGTACCTTCGTCTCTATCCATCCAGTGCTAAAGATGTCAGCAAAAACTAATTTTTCACTTGATTTTTCTCCTGCTTAACTTTCTCCAACTAGTTTACAATGTTTCACACTGTCACTTATCAGTTTCCACTAAAACATATTGTTGAATATATCAAAAGAAGATTATCCCTAATTTTGAGCTTTTATGGTTACACAAACCAAATACATTTTTTCACTGGCTTGTAGTATTGGTCAAGCTAAAAAAAAAGTCCAATTTCACAGACATTTTCCTGTCTTTATTTCTGTCTCTCCTGTCTGCCTATATTGGTGTTTAACTCTAATAACCATATCAAGATATCTCTGAGCAGTCTGCACTGTACTGGTGTAACCAACACCAAGAAACTAGTTGTCCATTCTTCTGACATGTAACTTTGTGCAAAGATTGTCTCTGTCCTAGACTTACCTCCTTTAGACAAATGTCTTAACAGTAAATTGGTCAACTTCCACCTTCCCACCTTTCAGGACTATTGCGGGTGGAATAGAGACT
>VWZS01002967.1:0-11665 GCA_013397075.1 Rhabdornis inornatus | reverse complement strand
AAGGGATTGTGGGAAGAAGGAAGGTAAGATGGAGGATCGACCACCTGGCCGGTGCCATTTTGGACCCCCCACCCCTGCCGCGCGGTCACTGATACGTGTGTGGGGGGGGTTCATCTTTATGCTGAAGTCGAGGTGAAGGAACTGGGATAGACGGGTGCAGGGAAGGCACTCTGTCAGCCTGCGCACAGCTGCCAGAGTCAGGGTGCTGGGCTATAGGCAGGGGACCAGCGAAGGTGCGGCTGTGCTGGGTTCCCTGCGTTTCTCGGGGTGCACCCCGCGTCTTGTCCTGCTCAGGGGTTGAGGGCTTGGGAAATAGGTTAGGGCGAACTGGGGTTGTTTGCTGTGGCTTTCCCTTTATTTCCCTTTTTATCAGTTCTTTTCGAATAAAAATGAACAAAGGAAAAAATTTTGATACTGTTTTGTCTCCCTGCTCCATCTTGAGAGTTAATCGGTCGCGGATTTTGTCCCAGGAAGAGACAGAATCTATACTTTGCAGGGTATACTGAGGGAAATGAAGACATAACCAGCACACAAACCGCTTTAACTGTTTCCTAGAGATGGTAATATTCCCACCACTTAAGATATCCGGAACTTGGGAATATATGCTCCTTTGTTGCGTAGAAAGTTGAGAGCCCATTTTAATGTTAAAAACAAAGTACGCAATCTGGTTTACTTTTCTTTGCAGTAAAAACATTTACAACCAGCTTGGGGATGGGTCTGGCGTCTTCCCCTCCCCCCACCACGTGGTCGGAGGCGAAACTACACTAGCTAGCCGCACGAGTTTTAACTGGCAAACCGGCAAAGCGCGCACTGTCGCTGCTCGCCCACCGGCGCTGCCACCGCTTGTAAGCACCGCACCTCCGTGGAGCTGCCCCCAGCTGTTCCCGGTGCCTCGGCACCACGCGCCCGCGTGCCCATTGTGCCAAAACCCGCCGCGCTCGCGCCGCTTGGGCCCACATCGCCTCTGTCCCCCTGTGGTAACCTGCCCCCCGCTGCAACCGGGGGTAACTACGGGGTCCCTGCAAACTTCAAGGGCTACTTACTCCTCTCCTGGGGACCTCGGCACTGCAGAGTCGTTGCAAAGAATGTCCTCGTCCGGAAACCGATCCGCCTCGGGCTCAGGCGGGATGCCGGTCTGTCCCTGTCAGTAATCACTGCGCAAAAAGCAGCTCCTTGCTGCCAGGGTAGCTGTACACTCCAAAGTCTTATCATTCACGAGTGAAATCCAGCCATTTTCGTGGGCCTCTGACCTTATGGGAAGCCCGACGTTGAAGCGCCAGCTGAGGTAGTTCCTTTTTCTCTCCGGTCCCTCTGGCTTGCTCTGGACCAGAGGTGGATGGGAAATTCTCATAGAGAAAGGTAAAAAAACAAAGGAGGCTCCCTTTCCCGGGATAACGTCCAGCACTTTATTCTCGAACCATGTCCAGGGAAGAGAGAGAGGGAAGATGGTGAGCGAATTTTAAACCCAGGGTAAGGGGAGGGGATGAACCGAGTCGCAGCCAATGGGGTTGTGCCGGCAGGGAGGGGCTAAGGGAGGGCTGAACCAATTTCACAAGCCCCAGGGAGATACAGGGCAAACCATTTTCTCAGTGCAATATAAAAACATAACAGTGCAATGTAGAACCATAACAGTGTAATACAACAGCCAGGAGCTTCTGTAGACCTTCATTTTTCCCACGCCAAGAGGGGCAGAGGACTTGTATGGGCAGAGTTTAGGGGGATGCCAATCATATCCCTTCCACCTCTGCATCCCATCTACCTGTGAGATGTGGATGCCAATCATATCCCTTCCACCTCTGCATCCCATCCACCTGTGAGATGTGGATTTGTTTCACGCATCACCATGGGTCCTACCAAGCTACCACTGAAAACTGAGCTAACAGTGTAGGAAGCCTTGGGAAGTTGATAATTGTAAAGGGACTAAGGTGTAATGTTTATCTGAGGGATGGGATGGGTGAAGCAGCCAGTGCTGCTTTGATGGGACCTGTTTACAGAGTGTTTATCTCCCAGCTGTCACAGGAGTTGCGATACAGTGGGAGTTGGGTTTGCACCTTCCTGGCAGTGTTCCTAGGTGATTTTGTGATACAGGGAAAGGTGATGAGCAGAGAAACAGCTGAACTGACTGTGGAAACATGGGTGGTAGGTAAGCAGGAGCAGGCCTGACTCGGTGGTTTCTCATCATCCTGGCAGAAGGTTTCTCTAGAGCTGGCCCTTCTTAACCAGATGCTCAGTTGTGGATCTGATGAAGGTTTTTGTTACGTTTTTTTTTTCCTGTTGTTCCTTAGGAAATGGTCAGAGGAGCAACGGGAGCATTGTTGGACATTTGAAACAAGACCAAGGGTACTGGTGAGTATGCATTCAGGTGTGCTGATCTTTGTGGGGAGAGCTGGTGGCTCCTTGCAAGCAGGATGTGAGGTGAGGAGTACAATGTGGGTGTCCTGATGTATTTCTGGGTTCTTGGGGGTCTGATACTGCCCTTCAGTTACTGGAGTCTCCTGTGGGAGAGGAGGTAGTTTGTCATGTTGATGTATCAGCACAAATCAGTTTTACCACCACTACAGTTCTCTGCTGTTGTCAATGACTGAACAGCTAATTGTTACCAAAAATTAGGTAAAATTAAAAAACCTCCCTAACACCAATGTAGCATTAAGAAGCAGGCATTCTTTATTTGGCCAGATGCACAGGGGGGATAGCGCCTCCCAAAGCTGTGAATACTGGGTACAGGTAAGTTTCTGTTTATACAGTGTATTTTGCATACATATTAATTGATTGTCCTGGACTATGCATACATATGTTAATCATTTCCCAAAAATCATTAATACATTTCCTGTCCCTTTTACTCATGCGTTGTTCTGTCCTGGGGGTCTTTCTGGTGGTCCCTGGTGGTTGTAGACCTCAGTGTTCCAGGTGACCTGGCTGAGTTGGCAGGACACTGAGGCTGGTGAACTTCCAGTTCTACTTTTTACACAATGGACGTTGTGCAGTTTCCATAGGCCAGTATTTTCAGAGAACAAGCATTGTGTTAGGTCACCAAGTGTAGGCAATTTATCATCTGGTAACATAACTGCTCTTCTGGTAAATCTGTAGAAGATGCTTTGATAAATATGTGTGTTCTTAGTGCTGCAATAATGAAAGGAGGAGACATTAAATACATTGGCATCTGCACAGGAGTGCGTTGAGCAACAATATTTGTCAATGCTTGAAGTGCTTTTGGCTTTTGTTGTGCTTGGCCCTATTGTACACCCAGTCACAGGGCTGTGATCTGGCTGATATTTCAAGGTCGTCTCTAGACATGTTTTCTGCAGCTATCATGCCAGAGGCTGTGGGCTGAATGTTTGCTTAGAGATCTTGAATAGGAAGAAAGAAGCATCCTTTTTTTATCATCTAAGCTGGTTCAGATATGCCAGAGACAGATCCTGAGTTGATGTTGCTTAACTGAGTTATATTGCATTGTACCAGGTGGGAGGCCATTTTTTTTTTGCCATCTTCTCATGAGCAACTGCCTGGTTTGCAGTGGCTGAACCCTTAGCAGACCCTTGCTATGAGTCCCCACAGGTCCATCTGTCAGGGACTGAATTCCCACATCTCCTCTGGGCCCCATGCTGTATATGTATTATAGATGCTGAGGAACACCTTGGTGCTGGATTACCACAGAATTATAGAATCATGATTTGGGTTGGAAGGGACCTTTAATGACCATCTAGTCCAACCCTCCTTCAATGAGCAGAGACATCTTCAACTAGATCAAGTTACTCAGAGCCCCATCCAACCTGACCTCAAATGTCTCCAGGGATGGGTCATCCACAGCTTCTCTGGGAAACCAGTGTTTCACCACCCTCATCATAAAAACTGTCTTCCTTATATCTATTCTTGGATCTGTGCTGTAGTCTGGACTATATGGACATGCAGGAGTGGTGCTGATGATGAGTAAATCAGAGGGAGATGCAGATTTTAAGATTCACCTAAGCTCCTTATAGTATAGGTATGGCCTTAGATGAAGGGAAAAGGTGACACAGACAGAGATGAAAACAGACTTCAGGAAGGACTCCTCTTCAGACATTTAATAACATTTATAGTCAGTGGGGCCATTTTTATCCCATGTTGTATCTGATCTAGTTTAGGCAGCCACCCTAGGATGAGCAGAAGCCTGTCCCTGTCCTCTAGCTGCAAGAGGTGAGGGAACACTGTGTCTGCAGGGTCACCTGGCAAAGTGGGCAGAGAGGGTGTTGTGACCCGGCTTCCCCCCAGCACCCCTCACAGCAAAAGAGTCTGAGAAGAGATGCTTTGTTCCCAAGAATCATGACTCCAAAAAAGGCACTAATCAGGGCCTGAAGCAGAGTCAAAACTCCTTTTGGCTCCTGTACCTCTCACTGCTTTCCTGCTGCCTCTCTGCAGTCAGCTAGAAAATAAACCCAGCCTACCTTCCTAGGAGCATCAACACCCTTGCCTATAAACAAGCCAACCTGGAAGGCCACTGGCTGCAGAGCTGAGTGCCATCACCAGTCTCGCAACCAGTCATTCATCCTATCCATTCATCTCACTCTACCTGGGTCCCAGTCCCCCTACTGAGAGGATAGAAAGAAAGACTACCTGTGCTCCAGATCCTTTCAACATCTCTCCAAGGGACATGAAATCCCTTTTGATATTTCAGTATCACTTTGTCATGGCATTCTTCAATCCTACATGAACAAGTAGGAATGGATGATAGTCCTCAGCTTTTACCAGGCTTGGTAGCTGTTACGGTTCAATTTTAAAGTTAGTAGAAATGCCTTTGCCAGAATTAAAGTGCAAACAAGACCATATGACAAAGTCAATAGTATGGATTTTATTTGATAGTAAATATGTGAGAGAGAGAGAGAAAGAAATAGAAAAGAGGTGGGGGGACAGAAAGAGAGTGACAGAAAGAAAACATCACCACTCCATTGATCCCACTGGCATCCTGATGATCCTCTCCAGCTGGTCTTCTTGGTGGGGAGGGTCCCCCCAAGAAGCACAGAATCTAATGGGTTAAGATACGGTCAGGCGAGCTGGGAATGCCCAGGTACCTCCCCCCTGGAGGGGTGAGGGGCAGTTTGGGTCTGTTGCATCACTTTTCGTCACATGCAATACTGTGGTGCAAGGCCTCAGGAATGAGTCTGGGGAGTGCTTTGGGGGGTCTGATGGATTATGACACCCACTCAGCTGCCTCCCACGTGAATGTCCCATGGATGTGGCTTTTCTGGGGTTGGGGGTTTCATAGCTGGGCTGGTTTGTGTAAGGGAGGATGAGTGTTTAGTGCCTCTGACCAGAGGTTACACAAAGCACCCAAAACCTCCTCCTTCCCCCGTTGGTTGGGGAGGAGTCTGTCTAAACCTGGCCTCTATGGGTTGTGGTCTCCACCACCCCAAACTCAGCCAGAGATGATTCTCAGTGCAGCTGCTGGGTTTGGCTTTCTTGTGGATGCATTCTTTTCCCTCAGCCTGAGATGTTTACTTCTCCCTAGACCTGAGATGATTAAACAAGTGTCCCCTTTATCTTATCTAGGCAGCTTAACTCACAGTCCAAAGTTCCAGTCAGGCATCTTGAAGGAGGGGTGGACTTCTGTGGTTGTAGCTTCTTTATAGTTTTTCCTATAATGGACAAAACTATTTCATAACAATGTTTAAGGCATGAACCATTTCAGTCCCTGACAGTAGCCTCTTTGTGACAGCCCAAACATAGGCCCCCAGTAGGTAGCAAGCCTCTCTAGAGAGGTTGTCCAGATGAAAAATGACCGCTTCTGTACTTTTCAGTGAGGAGTCACCAATAACTAACACCCTCCATGATTTTTTGGTGGTGCTTGTTCCAATAGGAGTGGCTGATTGTACTTAGTAGGATTCTCCTCTTTTTGATCTTAACTACCTATCTGTCTTGTAAGGGCACATTGGTAGCACAGGGGCAACTCTTCCACCTGCTCCGAGCAGGGACAAGAGTCCATTCTCCCTTGTCTTGTGAATTAGACAAGCCTAATGGCTCAGGGTTAGATGCTAATGTACCTTCAGCTTCCAAGGATTTAAGGCAGGACTGTTGCTTTGCATGTGTGAGAGCATAATACCAGGCATCAGTCTTCCATTCAGATTTCCAGATAGTACAGTGCCTGGTGAGCTCTTCATGCAGTGTTGCAACCTCCTCAAAAAGTTTGTCTATCTGGGCACACTTGCATCCATGGCACTCACCTGCGCCTTCAGGCTCCAGGGGGACTTCCACATTCTGGAGTTCCCCACAGCTGAAAGTTTAGGTAGCTCTCTCAGCCTTTGAGAGGTCTGTTAGGGTATAGGCATCTACCTGGGGAGGGTGTAGCACCTCTGTCTGGGTTTCAGCCTCAGCCTGGGAGTTGCAATGGGTAGACACCATTTTTGTTGCCAAACAAAGGCTGATGCTTGTTTACCACTCAATAGGATGGACTGGCCTCTCCTCTGTGTCCTTCCTCACAAACTGCCGCACTAACTGCCATGTAACATCCTGTTTGCCTGCCATGTTTGCCACACTCCCTGTTGCTCACGCTCCCTGGAGTCATTTAAATCTCCCATGATTGCCCCGGCTATGCCTTTCTCCACATTATCCTCATTTACAAGACCTGACAGTGATGCCTTTTTTGGGCTTACCTAGAAACAGAGGCCAGACAAAGTTAAAAGAATAAAAGTGGATATATTTAATGAAGGGCCTTCAGGTACATTGAGGGCAGACAAAGCCTCCCCAGGGGGCTACACCCAAAAGGGATGATGGTCACGAGTTTTTCACACAATTATAAGTTTGGTCTATTTACATATCAGGGGTTAATCCTCCAATTACAGCTTCAGGTAATGAAGTCACATTCCCCAAGTTTGCTCCTCCCCAGTTCACTTTTGTTTATACTTTTTGGGGCCTGAGGCTGTAGGGTATCCTTGAGTTTCAGGCCTAGAGGAATTGTTTTGTCTGACCAAAATGTGTAAAGAGTAGCTAACACTTTATATGGAGTTTAGTTATGTATTAATGTAGTACAGGATTTGAAAAATATAAAGGCTAAAACCTTAAGGCATCACCAGGACCTGACTGATTCCTGATGGGTCACTCAGCTGTTACCTGGGTTTCTCTGACTCAGGGAACCTCCTGTCCAGCTCGATCTAGTGCTACTTACTGTAGCTGTTGCTGCTGTCACCACTGTTGCCACTGACCTTGCTGAGTAACAGTTTATTTCTGGTGTGTTATGAACCAGTTTAATACAGAAGAGCAAGGAAAACTAAGTGTCTGTGAATAAAATGGATCGAATCCAGAAAGGTTCGAAATATATACCCCAAAACTTGATTAAAGCCAAATGAGATTAGATGTTGGTGCCAAAAAACTTGATATATTTTTTTTAACAGTAAATGAGGCAAATACAAAGAAAGAGAAAAAGAAAGAGAAAAGGAGGTGTTTGGGGGAGGAGGGGGGAACAGGGAGAGAGGGGTTAGGTAGAAATGTATTGTCACGGGCAGGGAAGACAGAGAGACAACACATTGAAGTTCATGTGGCAGAGCGAGCTTTAATGGCGTGCGCAACTCTTATATAGGCTATTCAAAAGACTCCGCGTTTAAACCTGATTGGTTATGATTTGATTACTACCCAGCTCACTGGCCAATAGCTACCAGCTTATGTTCTCATCAGGGATTGGCTGGCATCTGCTCTCTGTAGCCAAACCCCTCCTCCTCTCAGTGTCCTCTATGAGGCTTACAGACCAGCTGCTTGCCGTCATAACATATCACCCTTCAGAGGGTCCCAACGATGTCTCGTTGCTCCCCTCCATCGGGTCTTCTTGATGGTGAGGGTCCCCCACAGTCCCACCACCAAAAAGTATAGAATCCAGTGGATTAATATACATTTGGGCCCGGTGGGAATGCCCACATGCCTCCCCTGGGGAGAGCAAGTTTGATACTGTCCCTTGCAACACTGTGGATCTGTTGCATCATGTTGCAGTCCTCTGGTGCAGGGTCTGGGGACCCTTTGGGGGGGGGCTTTGATGGGCCATGACACCCCCTCTGCTGTCCTTCCTGTGGATGCAGCTTTCCCAGGGTGAAGGGGCACCTCCAGCTGGGCTGGTCTGCACAGTGAAGAATGGGTGTTCACTGCCTTGGACCAGAGGCTTTTTCATCACACACCCACAACCTCTCCTCTCCTGCTTTGGTATGAGGGTCTGTGTGAACCTGGAAGCTGATAGCCCTGTGCTGTGGTCTCCACCCTGAAGGTGCTACGCTTGATCCCTCTGTAAATGTATTCTTCTTCCCCCAACCCAGATCTGAGTCACTTTATCTTATCTCCATCAATGTGCAGAGCAGGGCCGGCCTTAGAGCATGGTAGTCTTCTCTGCAGCTTTTATACAGTTTCGCTATAATAGGCAAAAGTCCTTAATGAAGATGTTTAAGCTATANTGCCTTGGACCAGAGGCTTTTTCATCACACACCCACAACCTCTCCTCTCCTGCTTTGGTATGAGGGTCTGTGTGAACCTGGAAGCTGATAGCCCTGTGCTGTGGTCTCCACCCTGAAGGTGCTACGCTTGATCCCTCTGTAAATGTATTCTTCTTCCCCCAACCCAGATCTGAGTCACTTTATCTTATCTCCATCAATGTGCAGAGCAGGGCCGGCCTTAGAGCATGGTAGTCTTCTCTGCAGCTTTTATACAGTTTCGCTATAATAGGCAAAAGTCCTTAATGAAGATGTTTAAGCTATAAATTATAACATTTCAGTCTCTGACATGGTGACAAAGTGAACCTTCCCAAGTGACTTTTCATACAACCAAACTGAGGGAAAGGAATGCCGGTTCACTCCCAGGCAGCCCAAGAGCAGGGCTATCAGAGTTGGGGAGTTCACATACTGTTAAGAGAAATCCCCCCTGCAGTACCCAAGGTACCTGAGTACTAGTTCAAAAGGTTGTCAGCTCCTGTTTGGGGCTGATGTTGTGTCTTGGGAATGCCTATTGTTTTTTATCTTTTTTTCTTTTATATATTCTTTGTATTCTTCCCACATATATTGTTTTTTATCTTTTTTTTTTTTATATATTCTTTTTATTCNTCTAACTACCCTGTGAAGAGACCTTACTAACACCTAATATGAAGTTTCAGAGTTACACACTAAGCCGCAGAGATTCTGAAAAATATAAAAGCTAAAACCCAAGGCATCAGTACCAAGGGGGGGGCACCAGAGAAGGGGCTTGACCTGGGGGGAATTGCATCACCACTTGTCCTCCTAATTGGTGCTTTTTATTAATGGATGGCTTTTGTGGACATTCTTCCATAACTGCCCCTGGAGCTCCAATAGAGATCCACTTTTATATTACCTCCTATACTAAAATTATCTTGAGTTTCATTTCTAGGCTGAAAAAGGCATAATTTTTTATTCCATGTCAATTTTTTTGGTTGTTTTTTATTTTTGTTTCTTGTCCAAAAATGGTCACTGCCTCCTGCCCCAGGAGTACTGCAATGGGTGCGATCTAGCCTGGGATCCCAGGAGGGTTGGGGGCAAGGGGTTTTTTCGTTCCAGTGGGACGATTCATCTCTGCGGCCACACGGTGTGGTGCCTCTGACTAGGGATACTGTTGCCTTGTGGTTTTTGCCTGTTTCTTTTTTTTCTTTTCCTTCAGCACTGTGACTAGTGCTCCTCTGCTGTTTGGGACCTCAGGGCCAGGGCATGCTGTGCTGGGACCCGGGACAAGGTGATGCCTTTTTCAACCTAGAAATGAAACAACACACACCTTTGAGATAATATTAGTATAGGAGGTATTATAAAATCTGGTCTTTATTGGAGGCCTCCAGGGGCAGATATGGAAAATGTCTACACAAGCCCACCCACACAGGGTGAATACAGTTTTTATAGGTTTAGCAAATTAGCATATTTGACAGGAATTCCCAATTAGAAGCACAGGTGATGAGGTAATTCCCCCTTCTGGTTCAACCCTTTTCTGGACTCCCCCTTGGTATTAGCTGTACTTTGTTTATAAAAATGCATCTCAAAGAGCTATTTTCAATCTTGGTAGCCAGGGAGAACCAAGATAGGATAGGGGCCCTTGGAATATGTTTTATCTTTCTGCCTAGGGAAAGGGCATGGAAAACTACTGGGAAAACTAGCCACGAATGCAGTAATAGGCTACAATGCTCCAAATATATGTGTAAAGGATACAGAAAATATATATTTTAAAAAAGACAAAAATCAATATGCATCACTGGGAGCACCCCGTCCCCCACTGGGCCGCTGCCTTGCCAGTCAGCTGTGCGAAGGAGCAATCCCTGCCCAGCCCCCACTATTATTCTGACGCTGCTTCAGGGTCTCATGCTTTGTTTTAGCCTGACAGCCAGCATCCACCATGTTATAAATACATATTATGGTAGTGGCTTTTTGCAAATATTAGGGTGGATACTATATGTGTAGTGTTGAAATTGTATTTAAGATATAGTTTTCTCTAGGAGTAACATAGGCTGATAAAGTGTCGTTGTAGTAAGTAAACTACCTGCTTAGTTGAATAACACCCGGTGAAGACACTTGCTACTAATGTACCAGTTACCAGCACTGATCATCTGTAGAAATTGAAGACCACAGCCCAAATTAAGACTGATAAGAAAATTAAATTAAAACCACAGCCAAGAAACATGCATGCTCTAAAAAGGCGGACTCAAGGAGTGGCCATGTAAAACAGTTCCTGGAATATGGAAAATAGTTTATAGAAAAGTCTGAAAATGTATGATAGGTCTATGAATATGCAATGGGTTGTTTAATTTAAGGGGTGTCTCCAAAACAGCAGGTGTGCTCTTGGCTGAATGCCAAGCACCTGGCCGTTATAACCTTTTGCTTTATTGTTTGTCTCTTATTGTCTTTTATTAAACCTTTTAAAATGTACCAGGAAAGTGAACCTTGTTTTTCACAACCAGGACCCCCTGCTGCTTCGGCTTCTGCCACCACTTGGGGCTTGATGCTACACTTTGATTCACTGCCTCCGGGGATCGGCTCACCTCTGTCATTCCAGCTTGCTTATCTGAGGTTACTGCTCCAGCCCATTTTGCCATCAAGAGGGGCACTGGGATTGGCTGCCCCTGTGGATTTCTAAGGCAAACCCCTTTTCTATCTCTCCTGCTGGCTCACCCACCATTAACGCCATGGAGAGAGGTGGCTGAGATTGTGCCACAGTGTCCCCTTCAGCCAAGGGGGAATCATCGCACCTGACTGGCCTCTCTAGGAGCCAACAGTACCATAACTACACCAAAGGGGAAAGTCCTCAATAGACAAGAGAAGGCTGTCATTGGGTCTTGTATTGCACTGTTTGTTTCGTAAGTTGCACTGTTCATGGTTGTTATGGTATCTTCCATTCTCCCCCATCGGTCTGTGATATGGTTGAATCCTTCCTTTTGCCCCTCCCTGTCAGCAGCATCCTATTAGTCGCGGGTCTACTCCTCCTCTTTCCCTGAGTTTAAAAGTGCCCACCATCTTCTCTCTCTTTTTCTCCTCTCACCATGTGGATGACACAATAAACTGTGGACTATTTTTCCCATGGGAGAAAAGAGCCTCCATTGTTTTTTTTTTTACCCTTATTCACTAAAAGCACTTAAAACTTATTTCACTTACTTATTTACATGTTCCATTTATTTACTTCCTTATTCCATCTACTTACTTACTAATTCTATCTACTTATTTGCTTGCTCACT
>VWZS01002966.1:2088-23080 GCA_013397075.1 Rhabdornis inornatus | reverse complement strand
GCGGCTGCGTGGGAGGTTACCCTGGCTGGGGGGGTGACACCCTCGAGGAAGGGGGGGTTCCCCGAGCCTTGGGGACATCCTGGGGGCTCCCCCCGGTGCCAGGACCCCCGGGTCCCCCCGGGTCCCCCCGCCCCACCTCGGTGTCCCCCCGGTAGCTCTTCCGCAGCTCCCCCAGCTCCATCGCGGCCGAGCGGAGCCCCCACCATGCCGGGGGCGGGGCTAAACGCGGCCCCGCCTCCTCCGCGTCAGCCAATAGAGAGCGGCGGAGCGCGCGCGCCTCTGGGAGAGCTGGAAGCTCATTGGAGAAGGTGAAGGGGCGGGGGCAAAATGACCCGGAAGTAATGTCGGGGTACGGGGGTGCTCTTAAAGGGGCAGCGACATCGGGAGGGCGACACGGGGACATCGGGGACAAGAAGGGGACACTGGGGACACACAGGGACACCTGAACATGCGGACAGCGGGCATAGGGAACTGGGAACGGGATAGTTGGGCCTGGGGAGGTGGTGACAAGGGGCTGGGACATGACAGGACATTGGGGACAGGGAAGGTGGGGATGGGACATTTGGGATGCTGTGACAAGGGACAGGAATTTGGGGACAATTGGGGGCAGAGAAGATGGAGATGGGACATTTGGGCCAGGTGGTGATAAGGGGCAGGGGCTGGGAGATGGTGGGGACAGGGATTTGGGGACTTTGGGGACAGGGAAGGAGGAGATGGGACATTTGGGATTCTGTGACAAGGGACAGGAATTCGGGGACATTGGGAATCTGGGGATGGGACATTTGGGATGCTGTGACAAGGGACAGAGATTTGGGGACATTGGGAATCTGGGGATGGGACATTTGGGATGCTGTGACAAGGGACAGGAATTTGGGGACAAACCCACACTCCTGACCCAGCAGCTCACAGCAACAGGGGGAGCACAACCAGCAGCAAATTTCCTGCAAAAAACCTCAAAATTCCATCAATTTTGGTCATTCCCATCCACCAATCCCACTTTTCCCAGCGTTCCACCTGGCTCTTCCCGCTGCATCCACAACATTCCAGGGAAAAAGAGAAGAGAAAAGGAGCCTGGATTTGCCTCTGGTGACTAAATTTATTTAGCAAGGAAAAGCTCCCGGCTGCCTCCGGGTACAGCTCAGAAAACTGGGAACAGATCCATCACATAATCCAGGGAAAACGCCCTCGGGTGGGCACAACAACTAAAAAATAAAGTGGATTTGTTTAATTTAAAAGCTCCAAAGCAATATAATCTATGATACAATGTACACTGTACACAGGGGGGAGTCCACACACAGGGCAGGAAAAAGGGGAAAAAAAAAAAAAAAGGGGGATGAAGTCCCAAAATTCCAAAGAAAAGAGGAGAAAAAAGGGGAAAACGCCAACGTTGCTCGGAAATAAAAACTGGGAGAGAGGAATTCATGGAGGGGAAAAATGAGTTTGGGGAGAGAAATCCAGGGGATTAAATAGATTAAAAAAGCACTCATGATCCACAGGGTTGGGATCTGGGAGAGGGGGAGTGTAAGGCAACGATCTCCATAGAAAAAAAGGGATTTTTCCAAAGGGGTTATATAGATATTTATAGCTATTTATAGACTTTAAATATAAAGTAGGAATGTGCTGTGGAGCCTCTGGAGCCTCTCCTGGGCGTCNATTTGGGGACTTTGGGGACAGGGAAGGAGGAGATGGGACATTTGGGATTCTGTGACAAGGGACAGGAATTCGGGGACATTGGGAATCTGGGGATGGGACATTTGGGATGCTGTGACAAGGGACAGGAATTTGGGGACATCAGGAAGGTGAGGATGGGACATTTGGGATGACAAGGGACAGGAATTTGGGGACATCAGGAAGGTGAGGATGGGACATTTGGGATGACAAGGGACAGGAATTTGGGGACAATTGGGGGCAGAGAAGATGGAGATGGGACATTTGGGCCAGGTGGTGATAAGGGGCAGGGGCTGGGAGATGGTGGGGACAGGAATTTGGGGACTTTGGGGACAGGGAAGGAGGAGATGGGACATTTGGGATTCTGTGACAAGGGACAGGAATTCGGGGACATTGGGAATCTGGGGATGGGACATTTGGGATGCTGTGACAAGGGACAGAGATTTGGGGACATTGGGAATCTGGGGATGGGACATTTGGGATGCTGTGACAAGGGACAGGAATTTGGGGACAAACCCACACTCCTGACCCAGCAGCTCACAGCAACAGGGGGAGCACAACCAGCAGCAAATTTCCTGCAAAAAACCTCAAAATTCCATCAATTTTGGTCATTCCCATCCACCAATCCCACTTTTCCCAGCGTTCCACCTGGCTCTTCCCGCTGCATCCACAACATTCCAGGGAAAAAGAGAAGAGAAAAGGAGCCTGGATTTGCCTCTGGTGACTAAATTTATTTAGCAAGGAAAAGCTCCCGGCTGCCTCCGGGTACAGCTCAGAAAACTGGGAACAGATCCATCACATAATCCAGGGAAAACGCCCTCGGGTGGGCACAACAACTAAAAAATAAAGTGGATTTGTTTAATTTAAAAGCTCCAAAGCAATATAATCTATGATACAATGTACACTGTACACAGGGGGGAGTCCACACACAGGGCAGGAAAAAGGGGAAAAAAAAAAAAAAGGGGGATGAAGTCCCAAAATTCCAAAGAAAAGAGGAGAAAAAAGGGGAAAACGCCAACGTTGCTCGGAAATAAAAACTGGGAGAGAGGAATTCATGGAGGGGAAAAATGAGTTTGGGGAGAGAAATCCAGGGGATTAAATAGATTAAAAAAGCACTCATGATCCACAGGGTTGGGATCTGGGAGAGGGGGAGTGTAAGGCAACGATCTCCATAGAAAAAAAGGGATTTTTCCAAAGGGGTTATATAGATATTTATAGCTATTTATAGACTTTAAATATAAAGTAGGAATGTGCTGTGGAGCCTCTGGAGCCTCTCCTGGGCGTCCCTGGCTCCTGCCCCACATCTGGGGGGCTCTGGGTCACCCCCTGAGCCTGTGGGGGTCACAGGTAAAGGTGACCCCCACCTTCCCCCCACCCCCCCGCTCCTTTTCGGGGTGCTCTGCGCTGTTGGGAGGGTGGGGGACGTCCCCAAGGTCCCCTTCCTGGGAGTGCTGGCCCGTGGATCCGGGATTTGGGATTGGTTTTGGGGTGGGAGGGAAGCTCTGGCTCTGGCTCTGCCTCCCCTACAAGTTCTTGGTGACCAGGTGGGTTTTGTAGTGCTTGGTCAGGTGGTCGGAGCGCATGAAGCGTTTCTGGCACTGCGCGCACTCGAAGCGTTTGTCACCTGTGGGGACACGGAGGGGGACACTCAGGGGCTGGCACAGCTTTGGGATGGCCCTGAAGTGCCACCTCCTTGAAGGGAGGTGACACCCCACGGGATACGTCTTCGTTAATCCCACCTCGTCCGCTGAAATTCAACTCAAAATTCACCCCAATTCATCTCAAAGTTATCCTGAAATTATACCCAAACCCGGCCAAAATTCACCCAAAAGTCACGTCAAAGTTCACCTCAAAATTATCCCTAAACCTGGTCAAAATTCACCCAAAATTCACCTCAAAATTGTCCCGAAATTAGCCCCAAAACGGCCAAAACTCACCTAAAAATTGTCCTGAAATTATCCCCAAACCCGGCCAAAATGTACCCAAAATTCACCTCAAAATTATCCCTAAACCCGGCCAAAATTCACCCAAAATTCCCCTCAAAATAATCTGAAAAATATTTCCAAAAATGGCCAAAATTCACCCAAAATTCACCTCAAAATTATCCCAAAAAATATCCCCCAAAATGGCCAAAATTCACCTCAAAATTATCCCCAAATCCAGCCAAAATTCACGTCAAAAATAATCCCAAAAACATCCCCCAAACCGGCCAAAATTCACCTCACAATTCACCTCAAAACAATCCCAAAATTATCCCCCAAACAGCCAAAATTCACCTCAAAATTATCCCAAAATTATCCCCAAAAATGGCCAAAATTCACCCAAAATTCACCTCAAAATTCTCCTTAAAATTATCCCAAAAATATCCCTCTCATGACACCTCTGTCACCAGAGACCCCCCAAAATCCTGCAGTCCCTCCCAGAACATACATGAATAAATATGAACCCCAAAAATAATTTATGGTAGCCCAAGATCGTCCCTGTGGCTCTTGGGGTGGTGACACTTCCAGGACACTTCCCCTTGATGTCACCATCACTTTCCCATGACACCTCTGTCACCAAAAGGAGCAGAGACCCCTCCCCAAAATCCTCCAGTCCCTCCCAGTATCTCAAATCCCAAGATGATTTATGGTGGTCCAAGATCATCCCTGTGGTTCCCAAGGTGGTGGTGGCACTTCCAGGACTTGTCCCCATAATCCCCTCATCCCCTTCCCATGACACCTTTGTCACCAAAAGGAGCAGAGACCCCCCCAAACCCCCCCAAACCCCAACCCCAAACACACCTTGGGGTGTCCCATCCTCCCAGCGCTCCAGGGTGGGATCTGGGGGACGGCTCCTTGGGAATGGGGAATATCCCAAGAGGANTCACCCAAAATTCACCTCAAAATTGTCCCGAAATTAGCCCCAAAACGGCCAAAACTCACCTAAAAATTGTCCTGAAATTATCCCCAAACCTGGCCAAAATTTACCCAAAACTCACCTCAAAATTATCCTAAAATTATCCCTAAACCCGGCCAAAATTCACCCAAAATTCCCCTCAAAATAATCTGAAAAATATTTCCAAAAATGGCCAAAATTCACCCAAAATTCACCTCAAAATTGTCCCGAAATTAGCCCCAAAACGGCCAAAACTCACCTAAAAATTGTCCTGAAATTATCCCCAAACCTGGCCAAAATTTACCCAAAACTCACCTCAAAATTATCCTCCTAAAAATCCTAAACCCGGTCAAAATTCACCCAAAATTCACCTCAAAATTATCCCCAAATCCAGCCAAAATTCACGTCAAAAATAATCCCAAAAACATCCCCCAAACCGGCCAAAATTCACCTCACAATTCACCTCAAAACAATCCCAAAATTATCCCCCAAACAGCCAAAATTCACCTCAAAATTATCCCAAAATTATCCCCAAAAATGGCCAAAATTCACCCAAAATTCACCTCAAAATTCTCCTTAAAATTATCCCAAAAATATCCCTCTCATGACACCTCTGTCACCAGAGACCCCCCAAAATCCTGCAGTCCCTCCCAGAACATACATGAATAAATATGAACCCCAAAAATAATTTATGGTAGCCCAAGATCGTCCCTGTGGCTCTTGGGGTGGTGACACTTCCAGGACACTTCCCCTTGATGTCACCATCACTTTCCCATGACACCTCTGTCACCAAAAGCAGCAGAGACCCCTCCCCAAAATCCTCCAGTCCCTCCCAGTATCTCAAATCCCAAGATGATTTATGGTGGTCCAAGATCATCCCTGTGGTTCCCAAGGTGGTGGTGGCACTTCCAGGACTTGTCCCCATAATCCCCTCATCCCCTTCCCATGACACCTTTGTCACCAAAAGGAGCAGAGACCCCCCCAAACCCCCCCAAACCCCAACCCCAAACACACCTTGGGGTGTCCCATCCTCCCAGCGCTCCAGGGTGGGATCTGGGGGACGGCTCCTTGGGAATGGGGAATATCCCAAGAGGATCCCTGACCTGTGAGGATCTTGGGGGGGGCTGCCCTGGGAATGGGGACACTCCAGGGATATCCCAGACCTGTTTAGGGGATCTGCCCTGGGAATGGGGACACTCCAGGGATATCCCAGACCTGTTTAGGGGATCTGCCCTGGGAATGGGGACACTCCAGGGATATCCCAGACCTGTTTAGGGGATCTGCCCTGCAATGGGGACACTCCAGGGATACCCCAGACCTATTTAAGGGGTTCTGCCTTGGGAATGGGGGATATCCTGGGATGTCTCAGACCTGTCTAGGAGTTCTGCCCTGGGAATGGGGGACACTCCAGGGATAGCCCAGACCTGTCTGGGGACTCTGTCCTGGGAACAAGGACACTGCAGGCACATCCCAGACCTACTGAGGGGCTCTCCCCTGGAAAGGAGGGATATCCCAGACCTACTGAGGGGCTCTCCCCTGGAAAGGTGGGATATCCCAGACCTACTGAGGGGCTCTGCCCTGGAAAGGGGGGATATCCCAGACCTATTTAGGGGTTCTGCCCTGGAAGTGGGGATATCCCAGACCTACTGAGGGGCTCTGCCCTGGAAAGGGGGGATATCCCAGACCTATTTAGGGGCTCTCCCCTGGAAACGGGGGATATCCCAGACCTACTGAGGGGCTCTGCCCTGGAAAGGGGGATATCCCAGACCTACTGAGGGGCTGTCCCCTGGAAAGGGGGGATATCCCAGACCTATTTAGGGGTTCTGCCCTGGAAAGGGGGGATATCCCAGACCTACTGAGGGGCTGTCCCCTGGAAAGGAGGGATATCCCAGACCTACTGAGGGGCTGTCCCCTGATCAGGGGGACACTCTGGGGACGTGGCAGACCTGTGTGCGTGCGCGCGTGCCGCTGCAGCTCGTCGGAGCGCGTGAAGCGCTTGCCGCAGAACACCCAGTTGCACACGAAGGGCCGCTCGCCCGTGTGCAGCCGCACGTGCGCCCGCAGCAGCGACGTCTTGCGGAACGTCCGCCCGCACTCGGGGATGTGGCAGATGTGCTTCTTCTTCCCGGGATCGCCCGGCCTGCGGGGAGAGGAGGGGTCAGGGAGAGGATCCAGGGGGATCGGCCTGGGAGGGGATCCAGACAGATCAGCCTGGGAGGGGATCCAGAGGGATTGGCCTGGGAGAGGATCCAGAGATCAGCCTGGGAGGGNGATCAGCCTGGGAGGGGATCCAGGGGGATCGGCCTGGGAGAGGATCGAGGGGGATCAGCCTGGGAGAGGATCCAGGGGGATCAGCCTGGGAGGGGATCCAGGGGTTAGCCCAGGAGAGGATCCACAGGGATGAGAGGTTAGCCTGGGAGAGAAGATCCAGAGGGATGAGCTGCTCCAGGAAAGGCAGATCCAGAGAGATGAGCCACTCCGGGAGAGGCGGATCCAGGCGGGATTAGGGGTTATTCCGGGAGAGGCGGATCCAGAAGGATGAGCCCTTCCCACTTCCCAAACTCACCGCTTGTCGCCGTCCTTGCAGTTGGGGCAGGTGCAGGCCATCCTCCTCCTCTTCTCTCCGGGCTGGATGCTGTCCCCGGATAACGCCTGCTCCATCTGCAGCTGGATCTGGGTGGGGCTCAGCCCGCTGATGGTCACGTTGTTGCCGGACACGTTCTGCACCGTCAGCTGCTGCTGGCCTGGGGAGGGAAAAGAGGCAGTCAGGATCCATCCACGCTCCTCCCACCGGACCCTCTGGAGCAGGGAATATCCCAAATTTATCCCCTCCCCAAGCCCCGCATGCAGCACAGCCCCCTTTTGCCACGCGCCGCTCCTGGTAAGTCCCTTTTTTCTGAATATACTGTGCGGTTTTTCAAAGTTTTCAAAAGTTTTTCGACCCTTTTTAGCGGGGCGGGGAAAAAACAGATGATCTCAAAGAGGAAACAAAAAAGAAACTTTGAAAAAACGTGCAATATATTGAGCAAAAAAACGGGACTTACCCCGCAGCCTAAGGGCCGCTCCAGGCTCGGGTGTCCCTGGCAGACGTGACAGGGGCTGGAAAGAAGAAGATGGGGTCAGCATCAGCAAGCGGGGCTGGGATTGGGATTGGGATTGGGATGGCTGCTCCCAGGGCAGCAGGAGAAGGAGGAGGAGGAGAAGGAGGAAGGGAAGAACAAGTGGGGTTCGGCAGCAGGGGAGCAGAGGCAGCAGGGAGGGAGGGAGCGCAGGCAGAGCGAGAGATCGCGCGAAGCCGAGGGATGGGAGGAGGTGGGAATGTCCTGGCTGAGCCCTGGCTCAGCTCATCACACCCGTGGGTCCTTACTGGTGCCCTCCACATTGATTGGAATGTCTAATTAAATCCATCCCAAATCCCTTAAAAACCAAAAAAACAATCCCAGGGGAACGGTGGAGCGGGGAAACCACGCCAGGCTGGGATTTGTGTTGATTTCTGTTGGGATTTGTGTTGATTTCTGTTGGGATTTGTGTTGATTTCTGTTGGGATTTGTGCTGATTTCTGTTGGGATTTGTGCTGATTTCTGTTGGGATTTGTGCTGATTTCTGTTGGGATTTGTGCTGATGCCTGGAGAGGAGGAGCAGATTCCCAGCTGCTGGAAAAGAAACCACGGCAGGCAGCAGGTCTGGCTGGCTCAGGAAGGAGATAAAACTCCCCACAGACACAGCTCCCTCCTCTCAGCTCCTTGGGAAGGCTTTGTCCCCCGTGGAATGGGGACAGGGATGTGACATTCCTGGGATCAGGAGCACACCGGGGCCGTGTCTGGCTGGTTTTGGGTTTAGGGAGATCCCTGGAGTGAGGGGTTCACTCCCTGGAATGGTGATCCCTGGAGATGGAAGAATGCAGCTGTGTGAGTGGGTTTGGGAATTTGGGAGAGTTCCTCATTGCCAGAGGATGCAGGAGAGTTTCCAGCCCTGGGATGGGGATCTGGAATGGGATCCAAGGGAGATGTTCCAGCCCCAGGATGGGGATCTGGAATGGGATCCATGGGACACAACCATGTCCCTCTGCGTTGCTGGATCCTTGTCCTCTGGAAAAAAGGCATCCCAAGGATTTGGACACAGAGCTGAGGACGGGACAGAGCTGGGCTGGGCTCCAGGAAATCTCTGCTGCTTCCTGCAGCTTGGCACTGCCAGGTTGGGCAGGGAGCCATCCCTGCTACCCACAGCTCCCCAGGATGTGCTGGGAATCACCCAAAGGACACTTTAGGAAACACTCCTGGAGTGCTGGAGCGACTACGGAAGGTGCTGACACTGCAGAGCCCCTCGGGGGCATGAGGGATCTGATTTAATCTGATCCAGGGACATCCCATCTTTGGGAAGCTCAAGGAGCCGCCCACTGTCCCTGTCCCCTCTCAGGAGCATGAGGAGTCTGATGTAATCTGGGAAGGATTCCATCCCACATTCCCATCCTCAGCAGGCTCAAGGAGCTGCCCAGTGTCCCTCTTTCCTCTCAGGAGCACGAGGGATCTGATTTAATCTGATTTAGGGACATCCAATCCTCAGGAAACTCAAGGAGCTGCCCACTGTCCCTGCTCCCTCTCAGGAGCATGAGGTATCTGATTTAATCTGATTTAGGGACATCCAATCCTCAGGAAACTCAAGGAGCTGCCCACTGTCCTTCTTTCCTCTCAGGAGCACGAGGGATCTGATTTAATCTGATTTAGGGACATCCCATCCTCAGGAAACTCAAGGAGACACCCATTGTCCCTGTTCCCTCTCAGGAGCACGAGGGATCTGATTTAATCTGATCAGATCCAATCTGATCGGATCTGATTTAGGCACATCCCATCCTCAGGAAGCTCAAGGAGCCGCCCACACTTTTCCACACCCCCCCCATCCCCAACTCCCGCCGGGTGCCACCCACCTCCGGAGTTGGTGATGGTGACGGGCACCCCCTGCACCTGGACACCGTTGATGTTGATGGTCTGCATGGCCTGTGCAGCTGCTGCCAGCTGTGCTGCGTTCAGGCTCAGGATGCCCCCGGCCGGGGCGATTTTGGGCAGCGGCCTCTCCTTGCGCGGGGCCGGTTTGCGGGCGGGGCCGGCCCCGGGGCCGGGGCTGCGGGACACCGGGCTGCCACACGATGTCCCCGAGGATGGAGGCACGGGCACAGGGACGGGCAGGGACGAGGCCTCCTGGAGCAGCACGGTCTGCAGCTCGCCAGAGGGGCTCTTGAAGTAGATCTGGAAGGGGAGGAATGAAAAGGGGAGGGATTTTGGGATGAGATCCGCCCACGCAGCCCAGGAATGGTGGAATGGTTTGGGGAGGAGGGATTTTAATCTTGTTTCAACTTCCAGGGATTGCTTCTGCTGTCCCAGGGCTTGGAGACTTCCAGGGATGGGGCAGACACAGATTGTGTGGGAAATGCATCCCAGCCCCTCCCCACCCTCACTGGGAAGTAAATGTGGATCTTTGTGAGCCTCCTGGAGAAAGGAGAAAGCTCCTGGATTTTACCCACTCCCTCTCCCACCTCCCTTTGTGTCCCAGGAGCTTCCCAGCAGGCTGGCTCATCCCAACCCTGCTGTGGCACCAGGGACGTTTCAGCTCCTCCAGATCCTACAGAAGCAGGCAGAGCTCCTAAATCCCTGTGGAGGAGAATGGCTGCAGAAAATCCACTCAGCAACACCCAAACCAAGCTGAGAACACCCCACAAAACCCTCCAGCTCCTAAAATCTGGGCGAGGATCAGAGGGGGAACAACAAGGAGAAGATTCCCGGGGGGGCTGTACCTGTGTGGGGGTGGGCTCGGCCGCCTGGATCTGGAAGTTCTGGGAGGATTTCTGCGGCACCGTGGGCAGCGTGGCCGAGGCCGCCTGCACCACGCGCAGCGCCTGCTGCGGGATCTGCACCACCTGCGACTCCTGCTTGGGCTGCACCACCTGCACCTGCTGCACCACTGCTGGCTGCCCCGAGCCAGGGCTCTGCACGATCAGCAGGTTGTTCCCAGCCTGGATGATGTTTTCTGCCGTGGTTTCGATCAGCACCGTCTCCACCTGCTCCGCCACGGCCACTGCGGCCGGCTGGGCGGGGGACATGGCCTTTTTCCGAGGTTTTTTACCCGGTTTTGAGGGGCTGTCCGTGACCAGCTGGGTCTGCCCACCTCCCTCAGGGCTCACCAGGTTGTTGACGGGCAGGGTTAAGGTGACGTTGCCACCCCCGGGCAATTTGACCACGCCGCTCGTCGCCGACGCCGCTTTCTGCGCCGGGGCCGGTTTGATGGGCACGGGTTTGTGTGAGGATGAGGAGGATGGAGTGAGGATGGCCTGGTTGGTGCCTGGGATGATCTGGATCTGGTTGGGCTGCACCTGGATGGTCTGAGCCCCACCAGGCTGCAGCTGTGGCACCGCCTGGTACTGGATGTTGGAGGAGGAAGAGGAGGACGAGGAGGACGAAGAGCGCGTGGCTTTGTTGAGCACGGCCGGGTTCTGGATGGCAAAAACCAGCTGCCCCCCGGGGTAGGAGGTGCCCACCTGGGAACCCTGGATCTGGAAGAGGTTCCCCTTGGAGGACAGGATGCCGATGCTGCTCTTGGCAGAGCCCAGGGGCAGCGGGGCGGGTTTGATGGGCACCAGTTTGCGAGGGGTGGGCTGGGGAGGGGCCGGCGGCGTCACGGCGGCTTCCACGGCGGGGGGACCGATCTTGCTACATGTGGCTGCCAGCAGGGCCAGGGGAGAGGGCTGGGAGTCCTGGGGAGACAGGGCAGCACTCCAGATCCCCATCCCAGGGCTGGAACATCCCAATCCAGATCCCCATCCCAGGGCTGGAACATCTCCCTGGATCCCTTTCCAGATCCCCATCCCAGGGCTGGAACATCCCATTGCAGATCCCCATCCCAGGGCTGGAACATCTCCCATGGATCCCATTCCAGATCCCCATCCCAGGGCTGGAACATCTCCCTTGGATCCCATTCCAGATCCCCATCCCAGGGCTGGAACATCCCATTCCAGATCCCCATCCCAGGGCTGGAACATCTCCCTGGATCCCATTCCAGATCCCCATCCAGGGCCGGAACATCTCCCTCAGACCCCATTCCAGATCCCCATCCTAGGGCTGGAACATCTCCCTCAGACCCCATTCCAGATCCCCATCCTGGGGCTGGAACATCTCCCCTGGATCCCATTCCAGACCCCCATCCTAGGGCTGGAACATCTCCCTTGGATCCCATTCCAAATCCCCATCCTAGGGCCGGAACATCTCCCCTGGATCCCATTCCAGATCCCCATCCCAGGGCTGGAACATCTCCCTTGGATCCCATTCCAGATTCCCATCCCAGGGCTGGAAGATCCCATTCCAGATCCCCATCCCAGGGCTGGAACATCTCCCTGGATCCCATTCCAGATCCCCATCCAGGGCCGGAACATCTCCCTCAGACCCCATTCCAGATCCCCATCCTAGGGCTGGAACATCTCCCTCAGACCCCATTCCAGATCCCCATCCTGGGGCTGGAACATCTCCCCTGGATCCCATTCCAGACCCCCATCCTAGGGCTGGAACATCTCCCTTGGATCCCATTCCAAATCCCCATCCTAGGGCCGGAACATCTCCCCTGGATCCCATTCCAGACCCCCATCCCAGGGCTGGAACATCTCCTTTGGATCCATGGCACTGAGGGCCCAAATCCTCCCAGTTCCACTATGAAATCTTCTTGTTTCCAGCCCCAAATCTTCCCAGTTCCACCCCAAAATCACCCAATTTCCAACCCACGCCATCTCCCTGCTGCCTGTTTTTTGGGAATGAAAAGGAATTCAGAGAAAGATTCCTGGTTTTGAACAGTTTCTTTTTAAAGGCTTTAAGCCCATCCAGTCCTTCCTTACACACCCCCAGGTGACTCCACCACCTTTCTGGGCAGCCCATCCCAATTCCTAATTTTTCTGTGAAGGAATTCCCCCACCACAGCTTTTAGCAGCGTTGCCATCGCCTTTTAAATCCCATCCTCACGTCTTTAAAACCATCATAAACCTGTGGATACCCTGAAAACTTCCTGGGATTTACCCCTGGCAGCTCAAATCCCAAACCCACCCCGAGCTGTGATCAGAGATCCGCGGGGAGGAGGAACAACACCAGGATCAGGATTGGGAATGAGGACCCCCAGAGTGGTTCAGGGGCTCTGTCCTGCTCTCCTGGCTCTTCCTGCATCCCAGGAAAAGCCCTGAGGAGGGATGGACTCACCTGGGCAGCAGAGGTGGCTGAGGGCTGCAGGTATTCACTGGGGCTGACAGCAGCAGTGGCAGCCATGCTGTCCCTCGAGCTGTGGGGACACGGCAGGCAAGGATTTAGGATTTGTCCCCCCAGAATTATCCCACCTCACCCAGGGATATGGGATTGCCCCCAGTGTGTCAGTTTTTCCACCATGGTTTGGTTTTTGTCTACTTCCCAATGAGTATTCCTGGTTTTCCAGGTGTTTTTGTGGATTCCAGCACAGACCTGGCTTGAAGGAGCAGCCCCCCAAAACTGACAGAGCACAACTTCAAGGCAGGGGTGCCCAGTGAGCTGAAATCTTCCCACTTCCAGCCTGAAATCTTCCCATCCCAATCCCCAAATCTTCCTGTTTCCACCCTGAAATCTTCCCAGTTCCAGCCCAAAATCCTCCCAGTTCCATCTCCAAATCATCCCAGTTCCAAACTGAAATCTCCCCATTCTCAGCCCCAAATCTTCCTGTTTCCACCCTGAAAACTTCCCATTCCCAACCCAAAATCTTCCCATCCCAATCCCCAAATCTTCCTGTTTCCACCCTGAAATCTTCCCATTCCCAACACAAAACCTTCTTGTCTGCAGCCTCAAATCTTCCTATTCCCAGCCCAAAATCTTCATGCTTCCAACCCCAAATCTTCCCATTCTCAGCTCCAAATCTTCCCAGCTCCAACCCAAAATCTTCCCACATCCAGCCCCAAATCTTCCCAGTTCCATTCTAAAAATGTCCCAATTCCCAGCCCAAAATTTTCCCATTTCCAGCCCAAAATTTCCCAATTCCCAGCCCACACCATCTCCCTGCTGCCTGTTTTTCCAGTTTTGGGAATGAACGGGAACTCAGGGAAAGATTCCTGATTTTGAACAGTTTCTTTTTAAAAGTTTTAAGCCAGGAAAAAAAAAAAAGACTCCTAAACCCTCAGAATTTGCTCCGTGTTTTGTTCTGGATTTGAAGACAAATTTCCTCTGACAGATTTCCCCAGTAGCCCCCATCCAGCTGTCACTCCATGAAATTTCCCTGGATAAGCTTCCAAGAATTTTGGGTGGCTGAGGGTGACAGGGACAGCCCTGACCTTAGGAAGGCCCTTCCTGGAAGCAGCCAGGACGTGGAAAAAAGGGAAAAGGAGGAATTTCCTTCATTTTGGAGCCTTGTCAGATCCGAGGGACTTTTAAACCCAGAGAAAATTCCTCCAGGAGATGGAGGAGCAGCCAAAACTCCTGGAAAACCCGAGGTGAGACCTCCCAAAACCCCTCAGATATCCGGGGATAACATTTCCTCCATGGGAATGGGGAATGTCCTCAAACAGAGCCACGGAGAGCAGGAAAAAAAAATTGGGAAAAGTAATGGGAAAAGTCTCTGAAATCCCTGGGAAGAGGCAGGGATGTTTTTCCGGGGATTTTGTGTGGCTGTTCCCTCCCTTCCATCGGAATTTAGGGCAGAGCTGAGGATTAACAGCCCTGACCACGAATCAGAGCAGGGCTGAGCTGGGCAGGGAGGAGGCAGATCCCAGGAGAAATCCCATTTTCCCTGAAGAAATCACATTCCCCCTGGAGAAATCCCATTGTTCCTGCAAGAAATTCCATTTTTTCTGGGAGAAATCCCATTTTCCCTGAGAGAAATCTCATTTTTCCTCTGAGAAATCCCATTTTCCCTGGAGAAATCTCATTTTTCCTGAGAGAAATCTCATTTTTCCTGGGAGAAATCCCATTTTCCCTGGAGAAATCTCATTTTTCCTGGGAAAAATCCCATTTTCCCTGGAGAAATCTCATTGTTCCTGGGAGAAATCCTATTTTCCCAGGAAAAATCCCATTTCCCCTGAAGAAATCACATGTTCCTGGGAGAAATCCCATTTTCCCAGCAAAAATCCCATTTCTGCTGAAGAAATTACATTTTCCCAGGAGAAATCTCATTTTCTCAGAAGGAAAATTTTCCCTCACCAGGGAAATTTGGGAACCATCCTGAATCCCACCAGGGGAATGAATCCCAAGGAAATTAATCCCACCAGGGAAAAGAGCCCAAATCCCACCAGGGAAATTTGGGAACCATCCTGAATCCCACCAGGGGAATGAATCCCAAGGAAATTAATCCCACCAGGGAAAAGAGCCCAAATCCCACCAGGGAAATTTGGGAACCATCCCGAATCCCATCAGGGAAGTGAATGCCATGAGGGAAATTCGGGAACTATCCCAAATCCTATAAGGGAAATCCCAAATCCCCCCACGGAAATGAATCCCACCAGGAAAACAGCCCAAATCCCACCAGGGGAATGAATCCCATGAGGGAAATTTGGGAACTATCCCAAATCCCACCAGGAGAATGAATTCCAAGGAAATTAATCCCACCAGGGAAATTTGGGAACCATCCCGAATCCCATCGGGTAATGAATCCCATCAGGAAATTTGGAACAATCCCAAATCCCACCAGGGGAATTAATCCCACCGTGGAAATTTGGGAACCATCCCGAATTCGGGAACCATCCTGAATCCCACGAGGGAAATTTTGGAACCATCCCAAATCCCACGAGGGAAATTTGGGAACCATCCCCAATCCCACGAGGTAAATTTGGGAACCATCCCCAGTCCCATGAGGTAAATGAATCCCCCCAGTGCCCGAATTCCCCCATCCCTACGAACCCTTCCAAGGGGAACCAACCCCGACCCCACCCAGGAGAACCGACCCGAATCCTCCTCCAAACCCCACAAAATTCCTGTCCCAAATTCCCCCCCAAAAACTCCCTAAAACCGGGGCGGTTTCACACAGACCCCGACGTGTGGGGGAATCCCCGGCCCACNCGCTCACGGCGCCATCTTCCTCCGCCGGGCACCGCCCTGCTCCGCCCGCCCCCCGAGGGTGTTTGGACCAATCACCGTCAGGCTTCTCAGAGCGCTGGCCAATAGGTGGTGAGATTGTGGAGCGGCTGCCAATCCGCGATGGGGTACAGGTTGATGGGCAGCTGAGCCGAGCAGTAAGGCTCGTGATGGAGGGAGAGCTGCTCCAATGGGCGCGGAGTTCTGAAGTGACGGACGGCAGCGGAAAGCCAATAGAAGGGCAGAGTTTTGATTGACAGCGCAGACAGCCAATGAGAGAAAGCCCAGCCAGTGACCATCCGCTGTTTGATTGACAAGCCTTCAAGGGGGACGGACCCCCTCGTAGGAGAGATCCGCACAAAACGCGGCTTCTGATTGGTCAAAAGATTTTGATTGACAGATCGACTAAGCAATGGAAGGCGCGACGCGGACGAGCTGCGCTTGTGATTGGCGTAGGGGGGTCAGAGCGAATGACGTCAGCGGGGTCCCCGGGCGGGTGGGGAGTCCCGGGGATCCCCCGCGCCCCCCCACCCATCAAAGGCTGCTCGGGGCACCCCGGCGTGGTCAGAGAGGAGGATTTGGGGGGGCCAGGGAGTGATGGCGCTCCTGAGGGACCCCAACCCCTCCCGAGAGGGGAACACAGCGGGGTTTGGGCTGTCCCGTCCCCCTGCAGAGCTTGGGGTGCCCCATCTTCCCTCAGGAGGGTGGGGGTCCCCAGCCCAGTCCCCTTGCAGAGGTTTGGTGGTTTAGGGTGCTTGGAGGATTTTGGGGTGTTCAAAGCGCTAGAAGGGACTGGATTCGGAGGTCTCCAGTCCCTTAACAGATTTTGGGGGTACCCAAAGGCGGTGGGGGATGCCCTCACAAAAATCGGGGTTCTTTTTATGGGGGGTGTTCAGTGTCCCAGAGAGCATCGGGGTTCCCTGAGAGGATTGGGGTCCCCATTCCCCTTGTAGAGGTTTGGGGGTTCAGGATGCTCAGAGAGTTTTGGGGCGTTGAAGCTGCCACAAGGGATGGGGTCCCCATTCCTCTTGCAGAAGTTCGGGGGTTCAAGATGTTTGGAGAGGTTTGGGCGTTCAGGATGCTCGGAGAGTTTTGGGGTGTTCAAGGCGCTAGAAGAGCCGGGGATCCCCAACCCCCTTAACATATTTTGGGGGTACCCAAAGGCGATGGGGATCGCCAACCCCTCACTAAAATCGGGGTTCTTGGGGGGGGCGATGTGCCAGTGTCCCAGACAGGATCGGGGTTCCCTGAGAGGATTGCAGAGGTTTGGAGGTTCGGGATGCTTGAAGAGTTTTGGGGTGTTCAAGGGGCTAGAAAGGCCGGGGGTCTCCAATCCCCTTGCAGAGGTTTGGGGGTTCAGGATGCTTGGAGAGTTTTGGGGTATTCAAAGCGCTAGGAAGGCCGGGGATCCCCAACCCCCTTAACAGATTTTTGGGGCACCCAAAGGCAGTGGGGATCCCCAACCCGTCACCAAAATCAGGGTGCTCAGGGGGGGGATGTTCAATGTCCTAAATAGGCTCAGGGGATCCCCATCACCCCATCCCCACCTCGGGGGGATCCCGCACCCCTCGGGGCCCCCTCGGCGGTGCCAGCGCTGCCAGCCCCGGGGTGCCCAGCTGGCTCCAGCCCCCACGGGCCCAGCAGCTCCCACTGGAGCCAAATAATTGCTCGGTGCTTTGTTGTGCCGTGTCTGTGGCCGCGGGGCCTCCATTTGTGGGAACCTGCTGTGGCGAGAGCCTCCCTCCCTTTAATTACCGCCCTCCCCGCGCTCCGCTTACTCACCCGCCTGGCACCGGCGCCCCGACCCCCGCCCCGACACCCCAAAAACCCACCCGGGGGTCCCGCTGGCCGATTTGGGGGTGCCGGAATCACCCTGAGCCACCCCGGTGCCCCCGAGCCCGTCGCGCTGCAGGTGGAAGGGGTGGGGTTGGGTGGCCCCGGGGGTCGCAGGGGTTGGGGACACTCAGGGACGTCCCCAGGGACAGCGCGGCTCCGGCCAAGCTCGTAAAAGCCGCGGGAGGCAGCGCGGACGCGGACGCGGGCGTTGGGTCCCTGTGTTGGGGACACGGGGACAGCCACGTGTGGGACGTGGCCGCGGCTCGGGGACACCCGGTCCGGATCCCGGTTCTGTCCCTGCGGCCCCGAGCGGGATCCCGGAGCTGCCGGGGGACACCCAAATGGCATCGCCACCCATGGAGGGGACCCTGCGACATCAGCCGGGTGGCGGGGACATCTCCAATGGCGTTGTCACCCCTCGAGGTGGAGACCCTGCGACATCAGCCAGGCTGGCAGCGGACATCCCCCAATGTCATTGTCACCCTCAGGGAGGGGACACCGGGTGGGGACCCCGATCAGGGGACCAGGGGCCCCCGCGGGCTCAGCCGAGGCTGCCGGGGAGGGGACAGGGTCGCCCCCCGGAGCCCCCCGGGTGACTCAGGGAAGGCTCCGCTGCCGCCGGCCCCGCCCCGGGGACAGGGACAAGTCACAGCCTGTCGCTCCCTGCCTCAGTTTCCCCAGGCGGGAGTGACGCGATCCGTGTCACCGTGCCTGGGAAAGCGACATCGCCACCGTCCGGGAGGTGACACTGATGAGCAGTGAGAGGGGACAGGGATGCGCTGGTTGCCATGGCATGGCTGGGATGGGGATGGAGAGACACGGGGACAGGGGGACAGAGGGACACAGGGACAGGGGGACACAGGGACACGGGGACACAGGGATACGGGGACAGTGTCTGTGCAGTGAGAGGGGACAGGGACGCGCAGGCTGGGATGAGGACACGGGGACACAATGGGAACACAGAGGCTGCACCAGGAGGTCCCGCAGGACCCAGAGGACCCGGAGCAGTGACGCGGAGCGAGGACACGCCATGGCTGCGGTCCCTGTGCCCGCTGTCCGTGTCCCCAAGCCCCCTGTCCCCGCCCCGTGCCAGCGGGATGCGCCCGAGCCCACGCTCGGTCCCGGGAACCGCAGCTCCTCCCGCGCCCGCTCCCTCCCCTGTCCCTCACCCTTGCCAGCGCCGTGTCCTTGTCCCCAGTGCAGCCGGGTCCCATTCCTGAGGCAGCCGTGTCCCCTTTTCCCAGTGCCGCTGTCCCCAAGCGCAGTTCCGTGTCCCTGTCCCCATCCCTGACACATCCCAGTGTCCCCATTCCCACCGCATCCGTGTGTCCCTGTCCCTAGCCCGGTGTCCCTGTCCGCAGTGCCACTGTGCGTCCCTGTCCCCTGGTGCAGCCCAGTGTCCCATCACTGCATGTCCTTGTCCCCAGTGCATCCACATGTCCCAGTTCCCTCTGCATCTCCATGTCCCCGTTCCTGCCCAGTGTCTCAGGTGCGATGTCCCCGTCCCCAGTGTCCCAGCCCCGGTGCAGAGTCCCTGTCCCCAAAGCATCCACATGTCCCAATTCCCATCCATATCCGTGTGTCCCATTCCCAGTGCAGCCATGTTCCTATGTCCCCAGTTCAGCCCGGTGTCCCTATCCTTGTCCTCATCCCGTCCCCACGTCCCCAGCACAGCCCGGTGTCCCTATCCCTGTCCCCTTCCCCGTTCCCATCCCCAAACCCATCCCCGTCCCCATCCCTGTCCATGTCCCCGTCCCTGTCCTTGGCACAGCCCGGTGTTCCCGTCCCCTCCCTGTCCATGTCCATGTCCCTGTCCCTGTCTCTTATCCCTGTCCCTGTCCCCAGCCCGATGTCCATGTCCCTGTCCCCGCTCTCTCCACGTGTCCCGAGCCGGGCTGGCGCTGCCGCCCGCTCCCCACCCCGTGCCGGGCAGGTTTCCCCAGCCCGTGACTGACAGCCGGGCAGGTTGGGCGCAGATACGGCAGCGAGATTAGCACGGGACTAATTAAAACTCAAATTAAAAATCGCATTTAACCCTCCACCGAGCCGCCAGCTCCGTCGCCGCGTCGCAGAGGTCGAGTCCCGACAGTAATTCCTGCTCTGGCTGAGGAAACGCCGCCTCCGGGCACGCCGTGACCCGGCGCACGCTGCGGGCAGGGGAATCCCGTCGCGATAATCGCGATAGAGATCTCTGCCAGGCTGGCAGGTGGCCCTGTCCTCGGGCAGCAGGTGGGCAGGTCCGTGCCAGCTCGGTCCTTGTCCCCGTGGGGGCACAGCTTGAGGACAGGGAGGGGGTCCTAGATTGTGACACCCCCGTGGGGCTGTGACACCCCCCCTTGGGCTGTGACACCCCCCTTGGGCTGTGACACCCTCGTGGGGACTGTGACACTCCAGTGGGGACTGTGACACCCCCGTGGGGCTGTGACACCCCCATGGTGGCTGTGACACCCCCGTGGTGGCTGTGCCACCCTCTTGGGGCTGTGACCACCTCGTGGGGACTGTGACACCCCCGTTGGGCTGTGACACCCCCATGGTGGCTGTGGCACCCTCGTGGGGACTGTGACACTCCAGTGGGGACTGTGACACCCCCGTGGGGACTGTGACACCCCCATGGTGGCTGTGGCACCCTCGTGGGGCTGTGATCACCTCGTGGGGACTGTGACACCCCCGTGGTAGCTGTGACACCCCCATGGTGGCTGTGGCACCCTCGTGGGGACTGTGACACTCCAGTGGGGACTGTGACACCCCCGTGGTGGCTGTGACACCCCCGTGGGGACCATGACACCCCCCTGGGACTGCGACCACCCCACAGGGCTGTGACCACCCAGTGCCATCCCCATCCCTTCCTCACCTGGCATTGTCCCCACCGTGCCACCTCCAGCAGTCTCAGAGTCCCCCCCAGGCTCAGCAGGTTCAACGTCACCCCCGCGTCACCCCCTCGGGGCCGTCTGGGCGTGGGGCCCCCCAAAAGCCCCGGGGAGGATCCGGGGAGCTCCGTCTGTCCCCGTCTGAGGCCCCGCGGCCACTCCCGGGGTGTCCCCTCGGGGTGGGGCGACCCAGACGGCGCAGCCCTGTGGCACCCACGGCAGAGGCCCCCCCGGGGACCCCCCCGGGGCACCCCGACTGCGTGATCAGCTCCCACCCGCGCCCGGACGTGCTCGGGGACAGGGATGAGCTCAGGGACACGGTGTGACACCCCCCGTACACAGGGACAGTGACACGGACACGCTCCTGTCGCTCTCCCCTCCATGATTTTTTTTTTTTAGGAGGAAATTGTCGCCTTTCCGGAGGGTTTGAAGTGCTCGGCCCCAAGGCTGGGAGGGGGTTTGGGGTGTCCCTCTGTCCCCCAGCATCCTCCTGGGGTCTGGGGGACATGGCTGTCCCTCTGTTCCTCCTCCCACCTGGTACCGGGGAGACCAGGAGGTGACTGTCCTACTCCATCTCTGTCCCTGTGTCCCTGTGTCCCTCCCTCCCTCCCTTCATCCCCCACCTCCATTTCCCGCTGTCCCCAACCCCCAGTGTCCCTGCCTGATCCTGCCCTTGTCCCCTTCCCTGTC
>VWZS01002965.1:355429-420429 GCA_013397075.1 Rhabdornis inornatus | reverse complement strand
TATTAATAGTGGATCGTGACACCGTATTAGATGCAACTATTTCCCTTGGCTCTCAGCAAATTAATTTCTGGAAAAAAATAAGTGAAAGAAAAACATTTCTCGATGTGATTTCAAGCATGGTGGCAATGCAGGACAAAGCTGGAGCCTTTCCTGCAGCAAGCTCCTGGGGACACTCTTGCCAGAACACTCACTGCAACATCGAGTTGAAAACATTCCTGCTCATTGCAGGGGTTGGACTGAATGGCATTTAAAAGTTCTTCTCTAACTCAAACCCTTCTGTGATTCTATGATCCCAGGGTCACAAGCCCCATTCTGCTAGGAAAACCAAAGAGGAAGGAAGCAAAGCACGCTCCATCTCCACCTGTCAACGGAGAGATTCATCCAGGGCAGTTCATTATCACCTGAAAAACCTCTACTCTCATTGAAAGTTTTTATTAATACCACAAAATTATTTTATTACTGTGGCAAAAGCCACAGTGAGCACTCAGAGTCTTTGCACTCAGCTGTGGCAGCTTGGAGAGGCAGCTCCACCTGGCAAATAAAGCTCATGACTTTTTTTTTTTATTATTCCTGCAGGTTTTTCAACTCTGTAATGTTTTTCTGCTTAAGCTTCTGGAAGGCATTTGGCCCCTGAACCCCAGAATTCAAATAGGCTGGGTGTCTGCTGGCTGAGCTGGGGGTGATTATGCAGCCTGTAAGGCTTCAGTGTGAGAGTGAGTTTAGGACAGAGCACAAAGACCAGGTGCTAAAATTACAACCTGGCTATGTCATGAGTATCAGTGGTATTATCAATACTGATAACAACTTCAGATGAACAGGAACCTACCGGGAGCTACATATAATTAGGTACACCTATGTATAATCAATGTATACTAGAGTACATAATGAAAATTATGGGCCACTTAGTTAACTTACACAGTAAGTACATCCCATTTAAGGAAGTGCATTTTAATTAGGGATGGACAGACAATATCCACCATGCAGGAAATCCTAATGCTGCAATGCTTACTTTAATTATGAAGTGGAGAGGAAAAACAACATTTCAGCATCGTTTCTGGAGGATCAATTCCCCTTCCTGCACAAATTCTTTCAACTGCCTTGAAGGCACAGATGGGCAAAAGCCATGCTGTGGTTTTACCAACTAAACAATGTAAAGGGGTGTGGATTATGGAATACATCACTCTTCGTGAAGAATGTAATTTATTGCTGTAGTTATATTAAATTCAGATTAATCAAAGGACCACAAACAATTTTATTTACATGAAAGGAGAAAGGTGGAGGAATTGGGGAGAGGGGAAGCTGTTTCTTGCTTAAATTCTTACTTGCACAGGAATGTTCTGTTTTCTCCAGTTCCAGTGTTGGTCTGTGTGATTTTGGTCAGCAAGCATTTACAGAAGGGGAAAAAAATTGCCTTTCTTTCCGGGTCCCTGTGTTTGTGTGGGACACAGGACCAGGAAGGGTAAAACGGGATTGATGGGATGCCATGGTGAAGAGGGACACTGCCGCCTTTGGCTGTGCCAGTAGAGCACCAGCTGTGCCAGGGAGCCCGACCCTGAGAAGTTTGTGTGCCAGGCCCAAGCCTGTGTTTCTTTAAAGGCTGCTGAAAAGCTGGATAAAATCCAGAGGAGGGCAATAAAACTTGGCCAGCAGCTGGAGATGATACTTTGTGAGGAAAGAGAGCTTCTTCTGCTCTAGTTATTGAGGAGTGAGATGTGAGTGATGCATGAGCCTTCAGGAGATGCAAATGTTGAAAGGACTTTTCACTGAATGGGGAAAGAAAACCCTAATGTTTCTTTTTGGGATTGGACTTGGGGCTTGCTTTACTAGAGAGCAGATTCCTGAGACCAGTGCAAAGGAAATGAGTGATACAGATGTATTTGGCTGGCCAGGTGCTGTGGGGACAGCAAGTCCCCTTCTGTGGTGCACCATGCCCTCCCCATGCCCTCCCCCTGCTCTAGGCAGGAGGAGAAGCAGAACTGAGGAGCCACTTGAAGTATGAAAGGACGATAAAGAAATTCCCTTTGGTGCTCCCATGAGAACATATCCCAATTCACGTCTATCTCTCCCCTGCACTGCTCCATGAAGGCCAGACCTACTCTACTGAGTTAGGGGCTTGAGGGGTGGCCATATGGCTTGGCATGCACCAAGCCAACCTGGCTTTGGCAAACCAGGGGCAGCATCTGGCTGTGAATGACTCAAAAGTGGCTCCTTGATTTTTTAATGCCACTTCTACATCTCTGTGCACTGCACTGCTTTTTCTCCCCCAAAGTGGGACGGGGTAAGGCTAAGCCTTCAAAACCTAAGTAGCTTTAAATGACAGTCCCAGGCCACTGCTCTTGTTTTAAATCCATTATGTAATGCTTAGATACCTTGACAGAAAGCACATTATAAATTTGGATAAATACACCAACACCACGTTCCTCTGCTATGCCAGGTATCTTTGAAAAGCTTGTGACTTTAGCCTTTTCCTCTGAAAACTGCCTCCTTTTCCTTTTTTGCACCACAACAATGTTTTGCTGCCTGTAAACACCAGGCAGGTCTGAAGGATCTGCTAAAAAGAGCAAGCCCATTCCCAGAAAGCTTAAATGTACCTGCACAGGAAAATATCTAAGGGTGCAGAAAATCAGAAAACAAGATGTCAGCTTAGTTGGCAGCAATGAGTATACAAAGAAGGAAGATCTATTGTAGTCTTTGCAAAGATGTTCAATATTTAAAGTTAAATGTACATCAATTAACTGGAGAAGAGAGGTCTAAGAACATTTCCCTGAAGTGACTATAAATATAATTTGCTGTAATTATGAAGCTCTTTCTGTTGCCATAGTGACTTAAAATGTCTTTAGTCTACCTGAGAATTTGCTTCATTGATTTTGACTTTAGCTCACTGTCGTGGTTTGACTCCAGCCAACAACCAAGCCCCACACAGCCGCTCACTCACTCCCCCACCAGCAGGACTGGGAGAGAATCAGAAAAGTAAAAGCTGGAAAACTCATGGGTGAAGATAAAGATGGTTTTATAGGGAAAGCTGTGCACGCAAGGAAAGCAAAACAAAGAATGGGCAGGCAGAAGTTCAGCCATCTCCAGGAGAGCAGGGCCCCATCACACATAATGGCAACTTGGGAAGACAAGCACCATCACTCCAAATGCGCTTCCCTCCCTCCTCCTTCCCCCCACTTTATACACTGAGCATAATGTCACATGGTCTGGAATATCCCTTTGGTCAGTTGGGGTCACCTGTACTGGCTGTGTCTCCTCTCAACAACCTCTCCTGCATCTCCAGCCCCCCCATACCAGCAAGCCCAGTATGGAAAGCAGAAAAGGCCTTGGCTCTGTGCAAGCCCTGCTCAGCAGTAACAAAAAATATCTCTGTATTAGCAGGCCTGTGTTCAGCACAAATCCAAAACACAGCCCCACACCTGCCACCGAGGAGAAGGTTAACTCCACCCCAGACAAAACCAGCACATTCACATATAAATTTTCAAGGAGCTGATAGATTATCATAGGGTTTTTTTCGTTTATTCAGAGGTAGATAAGGAGCCTATCCTTTTGGTGCCCTGTGTGAGCACAGAACCACCCCAGGACAAAAGACCACTCCAGACAGAGAGCCTGGCATCTTGTTGCGCTGTTTGTCCTCCTATGAAACTAATCCCTCCTTCCTTGAAATGTGGCTGGGGTTAGGCGAGGAAGGTAGGAAGGCATTAATGTTTTTATTGAGAATGCAGGAAGAATATCCATAGCCTTTGTATACACTGTTGTGTAACCATGACCTAGATGACAACTTGTGGGCTAAGCTTTTGTCAATGCACTGTTTTGATTTAATACTGTTTAGCTGGAGCATTTGGCTCCTAGGTATATGAGCCTGTGAAATATCTGAATGTTAATTTCCACGCTCCTGTCTGCTTTCTAAACATGTCTGAATGCTCAAATACATGCCTGAAGTTGCCTTTATTCCAGATGGCATCTCATTGGAAACAGTCATGCCCAATGTGTGCAAATAGGCTATGATGTGCAGGAATGTTTACGAGGCAGCCATAGGTCATCCAGCCCCTCCAGCTGCTGTGGAGGGCCCAGCACTTTCTCCCAACCAGAGGGAGAAGCTCAGTTTGTCACTCCTCAGCCCCAGCGAGGCTGTGGGCACCACAGCCACTGTCAGTGGGGCATGTGGCTGGTGGTGGCCTGATGCAGTCACATCCAGGTAACTGTGTGTTGCAGGGGGACTCCATGTCATGGTGAGGGGCAGGAGCTGCCTCCCAGGCAATGCATCTGAAACCCGTTTCAGCAGATCTCCACTGCCAGGCTGTATTTTATCTGTGATGGGAACAAGTCAGGTGAGCACAAAAAAGCCCAGCTCGTGCTGGCACTAGGACTGCGCCTCGTGTGTGTGACCATGAGGCTGACAGACTGAAGCTACCTTGCTTGGAGGATATGACATAGGCTGTAAAGTTCCACACTGCTGAAGTTTAGGGCTGCTCCTGGGGGACCAAAAGATGTGGGAAGCAAATGTAATTGGCTTTTCATAGAATATACATTCCCACAGAATATGCATTCCCAGTCGCTCCAGGAGCATTTGAAAAATATCTACTCCGAAAGCCCCTGAGCATAGCCTTCCCTATGCATGGATGCCCCCTGTGCGTTGTAATTTTTCCTTTGACAGGAGTAATATATCCAGCCATTTAAGAAGGCTCTTACAGATTCCCCTGCATGCTTTGAAATTAAGTGTCATGTAACCTAGGTTCACGCATTTTTTCCATTCTTAAGAAGAACTACAGGGAAGGTATAATAAGAATTATTATCACCTGGTATAATAACTGATATTTCCATGTCTTATCCAGGGTCAGATTTCATCTGATCATTATGGTCTGACCTTGGCACATTCCAAGATTTTTTCCGCTATTATTGTTATCACCTTCTCTGCTCTTTAAAGAAATTATCCATCCACGTTAGCAAACCATTCCACTACTTAGAAAAGTTGGACATATTTTAAGAGCTGTGTGGCCAGGGGGGTTTTTCCAAAGTGCTCAGGCATCTGCTAGAAGTGTTCTAGAAATACAGCTGTCAACATGGAAAAATGCTAACAGCAAAATGCTCTGATGAAAATTTAAGATGTATAGAGGGGAAGATATTAAATTTCTGTTGCCCTGACAGAGCTACTGAGAGAGAAATATTACAAGCTCATCTCATTGTGGGTCTGCTTTGTTCCTCTCCTCCTGGCTCCCCAGCATTTTCACTCTGTCTTGTAGACTCACCATTGCTTGGAACTATTTTTCTGTGCATGGGGATGAAGGTACTGATTTTTTTTTAGTTTTCCCAGTGGACTATCTCCAGGAAGGGCAAGGAGCTGAAACTGTAATTTAACTGAATTTCATCTCTGATTTGGAAAATCCAACAGCCTTCATTGCTACATCCATTCTCCTTTATGTTGCAAGCCTGGATATTGCAATGGTAAATATGGGTCCCAGTTTTTGGCACAGAAAATAATCGACCAGTAACAAGTTAATGTCATCCCCTAGATATTGCTACTTTTATATATGGGTATAGTTCTGGTATTCATTAGTAATTCCGGCTCTTGCAACATTGAAGACCAAGCAAAACCTAACAGTCTTGCAAATCACACCTAAATTTTGTAGTCATTTCCCAACCTCATATTTGACAGAGGGCAAAGCTCACAAGAAGGGGTATGGGACTCAAAATTTGTTTATGTAACATTCTTCCAGCGCAGGATTTTGCTTTCCCCTTGGCCCCCTCATTTCCCGGTGCCCTGTAGATGTACAGCCCTCAAATACATCTGTGCCACCACTCCTCTGAACTCAGAGGAGCTGTTGGAGCAACAAACCCACAGTGGCACAAACCCCATCCCAGCTGCCTGTAGCCAGTGCAGCCCATATGGTGGCACACAGACACCCAGCCTTGCCCCTGTCACTCCAGTGTCACTGTGCACAGGAGCAGTGACATCCTCTACTAATGCAGGCCTTGGCCTGCTGTTTTCTGCAGCAACTTGGGGACAAGCAAGTGGTCTCCAGGGCCACCTGCAGGTGCACAACAGGAGTTCATCAGTGGTCTTGTCCCCAGCAACATCACTCAAGCCAAGAGAAGATACTGGCTGTCCTCACAAAGCCTCGTTCTGTTCTCATGATCAAACCACAACAGCTGTACCCACCCAGCCATGACAATTGTTTTTACGCTTAGAGGTGTAGCACAGTCTGGTGCCCTCTGGGCTGCTGCCCATGGCCATTTTTCTGGCACTAAGTGCATTTGTTGTAGTCAATGACAGTCCTAGATTCTGGTGTGGACAGGTTGTGTTTCCCCATGGAAGGTCAGTAGCATAGCTCACTGCTTTCTTATTCTCCCCAGGCATCCTCTTGCAGGCTCTGCTGGTGATAGACACAGGTGCCAGGCAGTTGCTTTGCTGCTCCTGAGCAGGAGGAACATGGGGGCTGCAGCTCTGGGCCACTCTGATCTCTCAGGTGTAGCTACCTGACAGGGCTGGGGCAGCACAACCTTGTGCATCCCTCAAGGTGGTACCGATGCATGGAAGCACTGGCTTCAGGAAGCTGAGACAATTAACAATTAAACTGAATCAATCAGAGCAATGCCTGTGTTTCCAAACCAGCTTCAAACTTAATTCTCATGGATTTTAGTTTTGGCAGTTGATGGCAGAGAGGCAGTGGGATAGACACATTGGTAGGGAGACAAAATCAGTGTCCATCAAATAGACCAAATAGAGCCATAATAAATGACCAATTAAGATCAGCAAACTAAAAATGGATGTGATTAACCAGAGGGAGTGCAAATGGTAGCTGTGAAATTGGAGTCACAATAGCAGGGCAAGGGTTATTAATGAGATGTGGCAGCAATCAGAATGGCCTTACTGTATTAAAGTACTCTGTCTCTCATGGGTTGTGTTAGCTGACCTGTCAGTGGCACACTGAAAAAAGAAAAGCAAAACAAACAATCAAGCTTCATTTTAGAGGCTGGGGATTATAACAGATGTGGTGCAAACATAGTTGCTTCAGATGTGACCATAGTTCAGCTGCTTTTGTAACATAGAAGTGAGTCTGTTTCAGCCTGTGAAGGGCTGTCACAGAAGGCATCGTGTCCATATAAAGGCTCAGATTTCACTATTCCAGTGAGATTATTTTCCAAGGCAAACTGCTTTCAACCTCTTTTATGGCTTGTTCCAGTATCTTGTTCTTTTTAACAGAAACTACCATGAGTGCTGCTTCTCTTGTTAGAGCATCAAAGAAGGGGCAAAAGCAGTGCCAGTGGGAGATCTCTCCTGATGGAGACACCAGCCCCCTCCCACCGGTTTCCTGCCTTGGAGCCACTGCTGAATAACCCCTGCACATTTCCCACATCCAGCAGCCCCTCCATTTGCAAACCCATGGAACAAAGCAATGAATGGCAGCCAGGCACCCTTTTCCAGCTCCACTCAGAAACATCCCTGTTAAATTCTTCTTGGCAGATGGGGAGAGGGATTGAATTCAACATGGCAAATTTTCAGCTTTTTCACACAAGGAGTTTCACTTTTTCTACTATTTTAAGACTTCTGTAATGGCTTTACAAAGTGTTTCAAACTGGCTCAGTGTTGGAGGTTATCATCTTGGGGGCCTGGTTCCCTGGACAGAAGAAAGGAGAGAAAAATTCCAGCAAATTTTCATATTTCCTGCCTGTTACATGAAGATGGAGAAAGACAAATGAGCCAATTTCCTAGAAAAAGCTGCAGTGCACAGAGAGATCTTGCAGGCTCTCTGTTACTAAATTTGCCATGTCAATAGATGCCAAAGTCATTATGACATTACTTATTGCTGCAAATCTTACAGATGGAAATCATGGATAAGGTTCCCTGAGACTAGATTACAAAGTTCAAAAGTTTGTCCTGTTTAGTAAGATTATTTAGCATTATTTTGACAGAAATGCATTGTGGGGTGAAGGTGTGGCACTTAGGAACACTGTATTTCCCTAAGAAAGGAAATATTACAACAAAAATTAAACCTATTACAAAATTGCATTTTCAAATCTCTCTTTTAAATGAACATGCTAGGAATTGCATTTTCATGCTGTTTCAGAATATAAAGCAAGACAAAGATTAGACAGTTTTCCACAAATAAGAAATGGGTTTGGACTATCTTACTGTCAGGCTATCTATGCTAAAGGACAGAATTCTGATACCCCTTCAAAATTTACAGTTATCTGAACACTAAATCTTGATGTATTTATAAAACTCCCTCCCTCTTGGAAACTGCCAACATCTGCCTTGTGATTTCTGCCTACAAATGAATCCCACTGCTCTTGGGGTCCTCACAAGCAGGTCTCATTTTGCCCTTTCACCTCATTCCTGGGTTAAAACCACGTTTTCCAAACCACTTTCCCAAGCGGCTTAACCACTTTCCCGACCAGCTTTTCTAATTATTGGCTGTTTTTCTCAGCCTCCTGTGTGGTTTGGGGTTTTTTTGGGTGGTGAAAACTTTTCCCCCTTTTTTTTTTTTCTTTTTTTCTTTTTTTAAGAAAAGAATCTCTTGGTGTGTGTAACCTTAACTTTGGCTTGACCACTGGAGGAACATTACTCTCACCATGCAGATTTACATTTCAGCCTGCCTTATTTTTGTGACAAAAATGTTCAGCCATGTTTCAAAGCTTCTCTGACAGCATTTTGCAATCAATTGTGCACTCTGAGGAGGTCCTTCAGCTGGTGCACAGGGATGCTAGGCTGAGGCTGACTCTACTGAATACCAGTAAGTATGGGGTTTTTTTCTCAGCTTTTTGGATTGTTTCAGCAACTTGGGGGAGCACAGTGCAAACATGACAGCAAGAACACTTGTCTGAAGATGATTCCTTTCAGTGCAGAGGCTGATAAGCTGTGTTTGATGCTCCTTTCCCTTCTCAGAGATGGAGACTGTTTTGGAGGGGACACTAAGTTGCTCTGATGGGCTTAATTGAGATGTGTCTCTTTTACTCCCCCCATTGACTGGGTTCTCACCTGTAGGACACAAATTCTATCCTTGGTACAAAATACTGCAGAATGGTGAGTGCCTTCAGGACAGAGTGGGTGTGCCAGGAGTCTTACAGAATTACTGGCATGTTCTCAAAACCATGGCCTCCTGGTGAGACCTGTCAACTCCCTCCCTGCCCAAGAAACCACAGTCCTGTGAGAGGAAGAAGGGGGGAAGAGGGGCTTGGTGCTCTCTTTAAGCTCACAACAGCTTTGCCTTGAACACTGAGTGTATACATGGTGCTGCATGGAAGTTGAGGAGAAAGTGTCTCACTCCAAACATTTTTGATCCTGCCCTCATTCCAGGGGAAATCGCAAATGCTGGTCTGTGAGCTTGGCTCTTACATGTGTTGTATAAGCTGGGAAATGCTGCACAGTCAGAAAAGATACCCTGAATGGACTTCACTGGGGCTGACAGTGACAGAGCAAGGAGAACAATTCCACATATTGCAAGATGAAGGAAAAGCTCTCCAGGCAAAGCAGAGCAGGGGAAAGGAGAGAAGAGAAACCAAAAGGGCCTGGGGCTGTGGTGGAGGCATTGTTAGCTCCAGTGAACCATGACTGAAGAGGGACAAGAGGACTAAACTATGGGTACAAATACACTATGGGTACAAATCCTCTCCAGCACACCCCATGGATATTTTCATCCCCACGAAGCCACACACATCTGCCCCCACTGTGATCTCCTGTTGGTGGTGAGCTGCAGTGCTTGGCCCAGGGTCCCTTGTAAACTTTTCCTCCTCCCACTTTGCACCTCCTCACCCTAGGAGACAGACATCTCTCCACCCCAGGCCTTGTCATACATCTCAGATTTTCTCCTCCCTTTCCCAGCAGCTGCCTTTCCTTTCTTTTTAGACCTCCCCCACAGCTGTCTTTGCAGACCAGCCCCAGGGTCTGTGTCAGCACCCTTTACTGTCACCATTGCTGCCAGTGATATTGCCTCTGTCTGTGATTTGGGACAATTCAGTCTCTCAGAAAACCTTGTACTACTTTAATAACACAACCTGTTGCTCATGAGGCACAAAAACTGGGGGATTTGTGCCATTGTGTTGGAATGGAAGACTCACAGGGGATCTAACATATTTGACACTCTCTCAGAAGAGCTGAAGATTTGCAAGTAGGTAAAAAACTGGATTTTAACTTTGCTGTGAACAGAGATTAAAAAAAAAGGTTAAAAAAGAGTTAATTTCCACCAGCACTTTTCTATGGCAAGCAGTTTTCACTGTTGATGTTTATGATTAGAGAATATGCAGACGTCACTTCCATGTCCCTGTGCACGCAGTGGTGAGGGATTCTGTCAGGACATAAAGCTGGGCTCCTACTGAACACTCGCTTCCAAGCACTGTGGAATTGCTCAAGAACCCTCACTTAGAAGGTGGCAGACATCATATCAGGATCATGAGAAGACAGGGGCAAACATCGAGTCAGTGCCTTCATTGCAACCTCTTTTCAAGGTACCAGGCACAGATCTCCCCAGAGCTGGGATGTGTCCCTACAACCCTCTTCTCCTCTATTCCCCATCAGATGGGGGCTGCATCTGTGTGGCAAAACACCAGCAGTGCTGTCAGCCAAGAGTTGCTAGGCAAGTCTGAGCAGTGGGAGGATTTTCATATCACACAGTCACCTGAACTGCTGCCTGCCACTCTCCTCCAGCTCTCTCCACTCAGAGGTCTCAGTCCCTCTTTTCCACCCTTGTGATACCCCCTCTTCCATGCATTTTCTACCTTTAAGGCAAGCCCCCTCTCTAACTCTCTCTCAAGCTTGTTCCTTGCCATTCGCCATGGGGCAATCCACATGTGCAGCCAGTGAGGAGCAGCAAATTTCAGTGCTCTGAGAAAACACTCCATTTCCCTGGATCAGCCAGGCAACCGCAGATCTTTGTAACACTGAGGTGATGAAAAGTGGGGGTAAGCTCCCTGAGACAGACCCAAATGTGACACACAGAGCCCACAAGTGGAGCCCTTCTCAGGTCTAGTGGTGCCCCATGTGTTCAGCAGGCTGAGGACACAAGAAAGCACCTCTTGCTTCTGGAGGTGCTGGCAGAGGAATAAAGCCCCTCTGCCAGGAGGTCATCAAACACTGAAGAAGAAAAGCACCCTACATTAAAACTGCTGTAACTTCTGGCCTGGGGATAGAAAGCAAAATGTGACACAGAGCAATTAAAACGCAGCAACTGCAGACCAGCTGAGCGGGATCACACCCTGTCAATCCCTGCTTGTTTTTCAGTTTATTAGTAAGAACTTAACTGAAGAGAGAGCTGGGAGATGGTTAAAGAGCAGCAGTGGGAGCTTATTTGTAGGATGCCAGCCAAAAAAGAAGAAAATTTGTCGGAGGAGTTCAAAGGATGGAAATGGACTTGTTTTTTCAGGCATAGTCTGAAAAAAGTAGTTCCAGGGCTCAGAGTTATGAGAAGGGTCTGCAGAGCAGAATAACCTGCTTGGCTCTGAGTGGACAGGTTTGAAAGAAGGACACCCCCCCAGATGAAGAAAAGACTATAAGAATAACGTACATTTGCTTTGTGTTATGCTAAAACTTTTCTTTTTCCTCTCCATTTTTGTGTTAAGGAGATTTTTCTTTCCCCCACAACATCCAAAATGCCCTTTGGAAACCACATTTTCAAAAGTTTTTGAAGAACTCTCAACCTTTTACCAGACTCACCTGGACGAGGCCTCAGACTGATGGTGCTGATACCAGAGCTGAGAGCAACGAGATGTTGGACTGGCTGGAACAACTCCTTTACTACATCATCCTGGAAACAGAAATATGAGAGTGAGGAGGGGGGGATTCCTACACTCCTTTAGACCAGCTATGCTGGAAGAAATTGTTTGCCCAGCAACCATCCTACTCTGTGAGTGGAGACATTGGCTACAATCCCTATATCCGAGAAGTCGCCAATGCCAGAGAACAGAGTAAGATACAATAGAGCCATCCACAGTAATTTGTGTTTTGCTAGATCTGAGATTATGTTTAGCACTATGGCTGGTGGGGGGGAGGAAAAAAAAGGAAGAAAAATCCCAAACAGCTTTAATAATAGATTTTTGGGGACTTTGAATTGTCAGAGCCATTTTCTAGTGATGGTTTGTCTGAATCATACTTGGTACTGGTAATATACCACATCTCCTGCCATTTTAAAATTACTTTATAGTCTTTTAAAAGAGCATTTCAAAAAATTAATTAAGAAGACCTCTGATTTCAGACCAAGCATGAGAAAATAAAATACTCCTAGTGTTTCATTTTAAGTGGCAGGTTATGCTGGTGCTGAAGATAAGCTCTCTGAAAAATCTGACATGCCAAGACTAGAACAACCCCAAAAGATAATGTAATTTTTTATCTATTTAAGGGCTTGGGAGGAAAAACATTTTGAGTTTAAGGAAACTAAGGATCTCTGTTAACTGATAATGTTACCAGAATTCTGCACGTGATGGATTGGTTCCACTCTTCACCGATTAAAGCTTGAAAAGAAACTAAGGTTAGTCTAGAGCTGCTTGTAGCCTGTGATAGAAATCGCTTGCAGATTTCTTTTGTGCATAACCAGAGGATATGAACTCTTTGAAAGACAGTAGAAATATCAGCATTTTAGGAGTCATATATGAGTTGAACAAGATGTTTTTGCTTTAACAGCTTATTTGATGGATTTTGGTCTCAGCCCAACAGATGTGTCTAACAGCCATATTCATGCAGTTTATTCAGGGGCAGATCTTGGGGTCAGTGGAGCAGTGTTACCTGTTCTACAGCACAGCTGTGTTGCTTGGTTAGAAATCGTCAGCTCCATCCTGGAGGAGAAGGTGTGAGAGGGAATCTGGAGAATGTACTGTCTGTGCATCACTGTGAGTATATGGACAAGTAAATATATTTATTTGCTGCAAATGCATTCTTGTATACCCAAAAGGGTCCATGTGCCCTGTGTGATGAGAGGTATCCAAGGGAATAATCAGGATCTCAAATAGCAACATCTGAACCACTGGCCCTGCCTTACTCCAGCTCACATGTGGATCCAGCAGCAGGACCAATTGCACCAAAGGGGAAGAGGAGAAACCCAGAGGGGAATCTCACAGCTTCACCGGATTAATGAGCCATTTTTGTCTGTCTGTGCAGCAGGTTTACCCAACACCAGCAAGGCAGGAGTGTCTCTGCTGTCCTTGTGACATCTCAGGGGGAAGAGACAGCCTGGTCTGGAGCAGAGAAGTCCTGTTTCTGAACAGAAAGAACAGAAAGAACAGAAAGAACAGAAAGAACCTGCTCCTGGTTCTAGTGCCCACTCCAGCCCAAGAGACTTTAATTTACCCATGCCCTAGTTTCTAAACTGTGCCAACAGTGACACCTTGGTTTGTAACCACACTGCTGTTAGGTTGTTACCTTTCTTCAGAAAAAGTGTTTGCCTGGTGTTAAATTGCAGTAGGTGAGTCCAGGGACCCTTATCCAGCTGCTCAGAGGAGGCTGGGAATACCTAGTTGGCAAGTTTGCAGCACCTACATCCAGGCCAGTCTCCATGGCTCCTTCCTGCTCCCACTCCCGAGCAGGCAGAAGCAGAGCAGAGTTGCCCTCTTCCACAACTCCTTCAGTTCTGACAACCTCACTGCCGTTGTGCAGGGGCACAGTGGGAAAAAAGGGTGGTGGGGCAGGTTGCTCTGAGCCGCAAGATGTTTTCAGAATAAAAAATCTGAATGTCTCCTAGGCTGCCTGCAACATCTGTCCACCAAGAACACTTCTTGGTCAAAGGCTGCTGTGGGTCAGCTCTTCGGGCCGAACAAATCAAACCATGCTGCACAAACCTGTTTCAAAATACATGGGATTCATGCAGATGCTAAATGTACACCTCTGCAGAGCAGTCTCTGATGCCCAGCTGCAATGCTGAGGTTGCCAGCACAGCACTGGTGACTCTGAGTGGCTGATACCTCCTCACGGTTCCTGGGAGCCCACTCACAGGCACAGCAGAGAGGAAATGAGCATGAGCACTCCTTCAGGCTTGGCATCCTTGCTGAGACCATGATAGGTCAGAGCTGCATGATGGCATGGAGACAGTGTGGGAATTGTTTCCCTTTCCTTTCTGTAAAAAAAATAATAATCATAATGAGTAAAACCTGGAGATCAGGTTCACCTGTGCATGGGGTTGTGACACTTTATGCAGTACATGTAGCACAAAATCTGTCATCCTTCCCACAAGGGTGACAGCTCTGCCTGAAGGTTCTTTTTTTTTGTTTTGTTTTTCTCAGCATAGTATTCATTAAAATCCTAGCCTTTGATATCAGGAATGCTTTTCTTCCAAAGGAGAACGCCAAAGGGCTGGGTTAAATTTAGGTCTGCCCTCAACCATTCTGAGCACCAAAAAGGGTCGGTGCATATTCTGTCACTGATGATAACTTAGCGGAAAACAACTGCAGATCAAACCAATGGCAACTGGTTTTCAAATAGCCTTTTTACAGAGGTAACAGATTAGGTGAGTGAAAAGGAACAGCTCTCTCCCCTTCTCCCTCATCTCATGTGTGGAACACACTAAGGCTTTCAACAGACAAAATATTCTTGACCAAGAACTGCTCAGCAGATGGGGAGAAGAAAAAGGAGAAAGGAGGGTATCACTTTTCCCTTCCCCGAATGTGCGAATCCACCTGACATCTATACCCAACATGTTCCCTGCCATTTGCACTGCAAAGACCAGAGAGCAGCCAGGCAGCTCTATCCTGACAGCAGGTAGCCAATTCCCTGAAATTAGTGGGAATAGTTGCCTGTGCTTTATGGGAATGTGTTTGATGGGAATATGAACTGCTTTCATGTAAAAGGCTGCCTTCATTCAAAGCAGCATATTCTTAACCTGGTTGTGCTGGGATACAAGATGCCTTTCTTTCCTGAGTTACTTTTGAAGCTGACTCTGCTTTGAGTCAGGGGTTGGACCACAGACCCTCACAAATTCTGTCCTGTACAAACTCTAGAATAAAAGTGTTTGTGTTTTCAACACTAGATTTTCAGTGCTGCCAGACCTTTCCTTCAAAATTTCTCTATATTGCAGGTAGACATTAATAGCATTTAAGTTATCTTGCAGAACCCACAATCTTTTCTTCTTTCCCAACTCCCTTTCCACTCCAGTGCCATTGTTTCATTTTACCAGAAGTTGGTGACATTCACTTACAATGACCTCAGTTTAAGGCTTTCAGAATCACCTGTAAAAAAACAAAACCACGTCTGTTCAGCTTTGAACAGACATGAGCGAGTCAGGGTGATTCGTTGCCTTGCTGAGGCACTATTTTAGCCCCAGGTTAGCCCCTGAAGATGTAGTCCTCTTTGCCCTAAATAGCTGTTCTGGGGGCACAGTTAATGAGTCTTAACTGTCTTCAGATGCCCCAAACTACAGTTAAACCAGTCTGCTCCTTTAGGCACAGATCCTTCAATCAAAGGTGCCATCGAAGAAATCTCCTGTCCAGCCACTTCTCTATTCCAGCCTGGAAGTTGCACCTTGAGCACTGACGGAAAAAAGAAAGCAGATCCCAAGTGCTGATACCAAGGATCCCTGCTTAGGCTTCGTTATGCACCGTAGTCATGGCCATGTGGAGCAGGATTTCCTAGGCTTTTCTCAGGCCTAGCTCTTCACAACTGATGAATAATAAACCCAGAGGTCTCTTAATTTCTCAGTTTTGTAGTAGGACAGCTCACATAGCCCTGGTGCATGGTCTCCCTTTGCAGACTGTCATCAAAGGTTCATCACAAGTATCACTCATAGCCATCATCACATAGCAATGATTATTAATCTATAGTTGACAGGAAATAGCAAGGAAAATAAACAGAATTACTTCAGCTATTTTGCTGATTTATTCAGCGGGTATTTGAGGAGACACACAAGTATAACCTTGCCACAGAGCCAAACCCCAGTCATGGTGTCATTTAAGAACTCTACCTGTTCTGCTGTTACCTGTGCAGTGTTTGTGTAATAAATGTACACAGGCTTAGCTGATATCACTGCAGCAACACTCTCAGCCAACTGGGAGGAAATTGGGCAATTAGAAAGAGCTGAGTATTTCTGTGCAAAAGCATCCATGCCATGCTTGTGGCTGCTGCACTCCTACTGAAGGCTTGATTGTCTGATGCAGTTTGGAGTCATGTCAGTTAACGATAAAGTTTTAACTAATTGCTATTTATAGACAGCGCTTGAAGGTCTGTCACTGGAAATGTTAATAAAAGCTCAAGATAGAGTCATCTAGTCATCCTGCATGTCTTTTATGCTGGGGGTTTTTGGGTGTTTATGGTTTGGTTTTTATTGGGTGGGCTGTTGCTCCGTGCAAACGTCCTGCATGACCTTAGCTCTCTTAATAAACAAAGCACACAAATAAGAGGGTCTTTAAAGTTTACTGGGAGTACTGATCTCAGAAGCTGTCGGAGATCTCCTGGTTGTCATAAAGCTTCCAGAAACATATTTATTTTTTCCCCCCTCTTCTATGATTGGACCTGAGCCCTGCTGTCTTTCTGCATGCCCAGCTTTCCATCGGAGCTGCAGTGACATGTGTCTGCCTCCTTTGTCTTCACCACAATGACCGATGTACACCACCTTGACTTTAGTCAAGCTGCTCTTTAGCTGAGTCACTGTACCCTGCCAAAAATCACTGAGCCAAGCAGTGAGCTGCAGGTGGAAATATCTTCCGCAAGGAGCAAAGTGACCTGGGCTGGGAGCAACATCCATCTGGGAGCCTGTATGACCTGGACCCCACAGGGACGGGGGTCTGAGCTGCCAGCAAGGCATGCGAGAGCTGAGAGCCAGCCACACACTCCAGGGAATGATGTCCATAGGAATTAGAGGGAAAGTAGAAAATAACTGTTTGTTATACCCAGTTATGTCACATAGGTCCCTCCACTAGTCCCCCTACTGAGGACTTCTGGGACAAGTGGGATGGGGTTTTCTACTTGTAGAGTTTGATCTTATCTCTGTTTCAAGGCCAAGGGCAAAACCACACTCTGGTGTGGATCTCTTTTCCATCGCAGTTTGTTCTGTCCTGGCAACATTGTTTAAAAGGCTTACGTGTCCTCTGAAGACTGTTCCCATAATAGCACGTCTATACATCATTGCACGCTCTGGGATTTCATGCAAATCCTTTTTGGATTGAAACACAGAGACAGTAAATGAATCATGGATACAATTTACAGTTGCTGGTTTTGGCTAGATGAGTTGTTCTGCCTTGCAGTCAGAGAAAAACTTGACAATTGGATAGACAGGGATAAAGTCAGAGAGTGGAAGATGGGGCTGGGTTTCTACTGACAATTTGGAGTTACAGAGGGAGAAGATGATACCTCTGTCTTCCAACTGTTGCAAAGTCTCTCTTTTTCACTGCATGAAATCTTAAGTCTCTGATGAAAGTATAGCACAGCAGTGCTCTCACCCAACTTAATGCAGATTCACTTACCATCTATTGGCCATTCAGAACTGCTCTGATTTCAGGTTGATGTCACTTTGAGCACTCGTGGATGTCAGATAGATTTAGCTACACTCCTCATTTATAAATTTCTTTGCAGCAGAACTGCAAGTACATGACAGAGCCTTTAGAGAATTCTCTGTGGACACTGGATAGATGGCAGGAGTCAGACAGCAAGGTGAGGATTGCTGACTGACAGAAAGCTGAGCACCTCCTGTGAGTCACTGCTGTGTGCTGAAATGCCAGGGATTTCAGTATGGCAGCAGGAAAGGCCAGCCCTGCATGTGAGTCACCAATCCTGGTACTGGATTTACACAGGAACCAGTACCATAAACTCCACTGCAAGTCCAGGCAAAGCTTTTCCCACAGCACGTTTTACATCCAGGTTTCACAAAGCTGTGCTTGCTGTCCTTTAGCAGAGCAATACTTAGTACAAGGAACGAAGAAGCAAATATCTATGTGTTAAAAAATAGGTGAAAGCAGCCCTACCTGAATGTTTCCCTGCCTGGGTACTTTCCATTCCTTCTCAGACTTTGGCTGTTCCTCCACCACTTCTGGTCTTTGCTTAGTCTTTTCCACTTGCCCAAGGCTCCTAGTGGATCTCTTAATAGTTTTGAACCAGGATTCACCAGAAAATCTGCTTGCTACAAAAAAAAATGGTCTAATGGGGAAGCATTAAAAATGCCACTATGTTTTTATGAGAACTTAAGTTGCGACAAAAAAAAAAGCAAGCAAACAAAAAAAAAGCATAAAACATTAACAGCAATGAAGAATATGGCACCTCCCTCCCCAGCACTTCTCATTCCAAGAAATATGAATCAGTATTCTTCTAGCTTGAGCACTGCTGCAAAGAAAGCATGGTCTTCATTTACTTGTTTGTTGGAAAATTGTTTTGTTCATTCCCCTCGCAGTTTAATTTGTGCCATATGGATGTTGTTTGTGTATGTATGTCACCATCCACTTGCATCTGAGTGGCAAAGTCGAGGATTCTTTTGTCTGCCAGCCACATCTTTCATTTCAGGCGCAGGCACCTTTCACAGCCCTGAAAACTGGCGTGGTGGCTGCGTGTCCACGACAGAGCCAGGCAGGATTGTACCTCGTGTGCTGTTCCCAAGGTGCAGAACTCAACCCAACATCCCCCTCCATCTCTGAGAGCCTCTTTGAGGCCTAATTTCTGTCTTGTTTTTCCTAATCTCCTTGACTCCTGAGTTACAAACTGAAATACCCATCAGTTCTCTGAAAAGCTTATGCAAAATGGAGCAGCTTATTGGACAGACACTAGTCTGAGAGATTTAATCTCATATGGTGCTTTCTTCCATCTTCTCGACAAGCCATCTCCAGGTGCTTTGTTAGTTTCCTTATGCAGGCAAGATTTCCATTTTATCAGCTGGAAAATTGCTGCTTTGGCCACAGTTCCTGCTATGATGAATAACACAAGAACAACAAGCCAACAAGCCCTCACATTTACAGCAGTACATTAGAAAAATACTTTTNTTTTTTTTTTTTTTTTTTGCAAGGTGAATGAAGGTATTACACAAGAGATAAAAATCCTTTCAAAATCCCCTTGTTGTTGGACATATAATCTGCTTGGTAAAGTATTTAAAAACCAACACAAGATTATGTGTCAAAAATAAATGAATACCTAATTAGATGCTTTTTCACTGGCTTGCAGCAGTGGCCATGCACCTTGCTCAGGCACTCCTGTGCAGGAGAGCTGAGCAGGGGAGGAGCAAAATACTCCAAGCTTGAGTAACAGCTTCAATCTATTATATACGTCAACATGTAGGATGTATAGACACACCACTATGCAACAATTACAGGAAAAAAAACAACTTCCCTCCCTTCTTTTGGACAAGGATAGAGACTGGCTTGCACTGAGGATTAGCATCAGTTGTAAAACACATCCATCCACAAGTGAGTTTGAGATAATTTTTCTTCTTCATTTAAAAAAAACTGTACGGCTCATTTAGCATTTTCTGTTGAAAGATTTTTGTTTTCTCTTTGCTGATTTAAACTCCTCATTTCAATGGGCTGCACTGGTGAGAGGGAAAGGAGTGCTGGTATTTTGGCAGAGCTAACTGGGAGCCCTGGACTCCTGTGTTTTGAACTCTAAGCTGAAAATTAAAATCTGCTGATAAAATGCTTTTACATTATTTTTCAAAATACATTTAGTGTCAAGAGGTTCCAAGCAGCCAACCTTTTTCAGCTGTAACACAAGAAATATTTCTGGAAATTGGCAAGATAATACAAAAGTTAGGACATATTTAAGAATCACTAGTTTATAATTAACTAGACCTGTAGTTGTTTTTAAAAACCCCAATATTAGCTTTAAAAGACACACAGAGATAGAGTCCTATAGCTAAATCATCTCATATATATATCTAAAATTCTGAATACTTTATTTCTCAGATAAAAAGTCTGCAACTGGCTTTCCAATCATAGGGCCAGATGGAACACTATCACATTTTCTGTGAAATATTTCCATTTTAACTAAAGCAACAACAATGACAATAATTTGGGAAACAGGCTACCATCAATTCAACCACTTCCTTCCAGAGAAGCCCACTGGAGACTCTTCATCCCTCCTGTGAGTAGTGGACCCATAAACCAAGGACCAGAAGCACAGAAAAGTAATTAATAAATATGCTCCTGCTTTTTTATTATATCATCAGAGAAAGACAAGGAATGCTGTGAATTTTGTATTTCATGGACAGGCATAGGAAACTACCCAAAACATACAGTGTGTGGAATATTATGTGTTGAATTTAGTAGTAATTAGTCAAAATTTGGGTTTCTGGCGAATTTAAAAACCTTTTTGGGACACCTCATCTCCTCACTCTGTTTTATGAGCCCAGAGAGATAATTGTCTTTATGTCCTCTTTGATTATTAACCTTCATCCTTTCTGTGAGGATTTTCACCTAAACCTCCCCTGTAAGAACCCTTCTTGTTTGGGACTCACATTCTAGACTGGTTTCCATCCCAAAACAAGAAGACAATGCAAAATCTTTCTGCCTTTGTGTTGCAGGTCGTTTCAGACAAGTGAACTTCCTCAAGCAGCTTCCTGCATTCTCCAACCCAAGTAGGCGCTACTCATCCATTCATTTGATTTAATCAAATCTAAGCTCATGTGATCCAAGCTTGGTATTTCTCCTGTCTATCAAGTTGAAAAGAGCAGAGAGTCTTTGATGGATTATTAATTTCTTGAGCAAGAAACTTCCCAGCTGTTGCATCCCCTTATGATGTTTTTTTTTCATTTTCCCCTCTCTTCCTCCTGGAACCTCTTCCCTTTCCCATGAGCCTGCACTGAGCTGGATAAGAGGATTCCTAGCCCTCCCAGCCCTTGGATGCTGCAAGGAGCCAATGCTGAGAGGGGCTAAGTTTCAGTTAATTCAAGTGCAAAAACTGGCACTGAAGCATCTGGTTCATAGCAATTACAGATGTGCTGGTGGTGGGAGGCTTCTGCAGGTTTAAACTCTCTAATCTCTTGTTCCAGGTTGGTTGTGCCTTTGCATTGGAAACCTCCAAGGACAGAGATAACTCACATGACACAAGCCCACATACAGCTCTTTTACTGGCTGAGCAAAAAAGAGGCCTGGACAAAGCTTTTTGTACAGAAGCCATGGTAATCCACCACAGAGCACAAGTCCTCCACTGTTTTGTGTTGTAATGGAGCCCTGTGGGGAAAAATCACAGCTTTTTTTATCTTCCTGGAAATCTGTGGTTCTCATCTGCTCAAGAACTCATTCTCACCATGGCTCCTCACAGGCAGAGAGGCAGCAGAGCAAGCCCCTCTCTGTGCCAGTCTGCAGGGCAGGCACCAGCCTCTCACAAGGCTCCAGCGAGGCTCATTCCAACATGCAGAGCATGCACAGCATCAGTAGAGGATGGAAATCTGTCTGCATGAACACACCACTGAAATTATCCTGACAGCCACTATAATTATCCTGACAGCAAAGTCCAGGTGCTGCTCTCTTTGCTCAAGGCTCAGAACTTGTTGGGAGAGCAGCAGCTTTGTGGTGCAGGGGCAGTGGCCATGCTGTAGCGATCCCTGCCAGTATTTCCAGCTCTGTGAGGCACCTCTGTGCTACCATCCCACCCAAAGGCATGACAAATAGCTGTCAGACAGACAGACAAGCCATATGCACAGAAGGAATACCCAAAACTTGTGACCCACAATAGCTGGGGTCAGCTACCCTCTTTAATTAATTATGTGTCAGTTCATACATTTAAAAGGGTGCCAAATTAATTGCTAGTGAAGGCTGCAGAAGAGTTATGCTAAAACATGAGTAAGTAATAATTTGGAGCAGGACAGGGCTGTGTTATCCCATAACTGTTCTTGTCATTACACATGAAACAAAGCTCCTTTTCTGACCCTTTTTTTCTTCACTTGGCATTTGAGAAGATCCAATTAGTTGCAAACTACACAAAGCTCCAAGCTCTTTTTTTTTTTTAACATATAAATCTAAAGCTGGGTCTAATAAAAGGAAACCAGAAAGCTAGCAGGTTTTTGTACAGTCAGAAAGTATGAGCCTGTCTTTTTGGAGGAGCTTGATTTCCTAAGGGAGTTCCCCTCCAGTCTCACACATGGGCACACTCATCTGTCCAGCTCCTTTTGAAACCCTCTTGGCTTGCATAAGGGCCATTTCAGTCAAAGCCCAGCATGTTTTCATTTGCCAATGTTACTTCCAGTCTCAAGAGCTTCAGGTGGTCTCCCTCGAGCACCCAGGCGTCCAAAGACCCAGCCTCCACACTGACACCTTGCATCAGTTTTGATGTCAGGAAGAGGGCACGTTATGGTAAATACAATCTTAACAAAATATCAGGATCAGAGAGAAGAGTAGGAATATGAGCCAATCATTCCAAAACTCCCTTGTGGGCATGGTGTTAAGTTTTTCAGAAACAAAACAAAACAGGGTGGCAGGGAGTCGGGGGTAGATTGCCTATTTCCCTAAAAAACACATTTTGGAATACACCCCTTCATGCAGTTGTAAATCCAGTGCTCTGTTAGGAAAGAGGTGACTTATTTTTTTCTTTCAACAAGTTATTAAACAATTCACACCGAAACCCTGCAATTTCACTTAAAAGACTGGGGAAAACAGCTCCTGTAATATGGAAATAAGCAAAATTCCATTTCAAAGGTTTACCCTCATGTCATGCAAATCCTACAAAGTCCTCTCAAGTGCACCACTTTCAAGCTCAGCTTTAATGTCCCACATGTTGTCATAATTCTGGAAACCAAGCAAGATGAAAATACAACCAGGATTGCAGAAGGATGAGCAATGGGAGAACAAGGTATTTACTTGCAGTATCTGCAAGCTGCTTGAAATTTCAGGCTTAGCCTTGACCATCAGCTTGGTCTTTGTATTTTAGCCTGCTCTTGTTGTTACATCAGAGTGGAGTAAAATGTTATTTACCTTGGCTGATCACAGTATCCACACTAGGTAGAGAGCAAAAAGTAGTGCACTTCATGGGTTTTGAAATCTGGGGCACTGCTGCCCCCAGATCCCTCTGTATGGCAGGAAAAAGAAAATGGGAATGCAAAGGATGGAGTCCTGCTCTGCCCCAGGGAAGTCCTGCTCGCAGGGGTGTTTCTGCCCACATGATTTCTTCTGGGGGTTCCCAGATCCTTTGGCAAATATGGGAGCAGGGCATTCTGAAGCAATAGCTCAATCCTGACTCCACACAAACCACCCCTCTTTGTAAACATCAGCCCATGAGTGCCACTACAATCCTGCAGCCTCACCCAGAAGCCAGGTGATCAGAAAGATCTTGCTGCATTTTATCCCTTTAAACCATGGGCAAAAGATGTCTATGGATGGAGATAGACAATGAGAGGCTGGAGGTCCTGAATTTCCTCTTCCTTGATGTGTGGGCACGTTCTTCCTGCTTAGTCTGAGCAGGTTTGACAACACAAAGCAGTGAATACAGTGCCCTTGATGGCCCCATCTGTGATCTCAGACTGCTCTGCAGTCCATGGAGTGAGTGGAGCTGGATTTCTCTGGGAAGGACAGCATGCATTTCTGGCACTGCAGAAGGAACTGGTGTTAGGCTTATCTCAGTTTGCCACTCTCAGACCTGTGTCCAAGAGAGATCTAAGATTCACTTCACATACCTTGCTTCAGTGCAGCCAAAGATGTTTGCCAAGGATTAATGAGCAAACTGACTGACAGCCTGGAGAGCAGCAAAGACCATTAACCTTGTGGAATGCTAATTTTCTGCTACCCGTCGAGGATGTTAGCAACTGGAAATAACTCCCAAAGAGCAACTAGATTTGGGGTTGGTTTGAAAGGGTAATGCTGCTCTGCTTGGACTTCCTTGGGTCATTTGTAGAAAAGCTGGACTTTTTTACTTCAGCTGCTACACCACCTGTGCTCTGTGCTTGAGACAGCCTAGATTTGCAGCTTCCTTCAGCTGCTGACTCAGTTACGATGGGACAAAGGGCTGACTTCCTCAGTGCCCTGCTTGGGTGGCATGGATGGTGCTTCACCCCACACTGCACATCCCAAAGTTTGTGTTGCAGTTCCTTTTTCTTTGCCAGAGACTGGGAGCAAGCTGGGAAGGGCATGAGCCACTGTAAGAATACAACAATTTTGCCATCACCAGCTGTATTTCCATGGCTGCAAAACACACTGCATTGCCTTATCTCATCCTACTGACTCACAGCATCACACACTCTGCTAGGAAGGGACTTCGGGAACATCCAGGGGTAGACATCATTCATATCTCTGGGTGGCTGTACCACCCTGAGGCAGGTCTTTTGCTCACTGCCAAATGTGAGCTTCCAGAAACAGTTTTGGGCTGTTATACCTTGCCATAATGTCTATCACAACCACCCTCCCTAGTAAAATCCTCTCAGGAATCAAGCAGCTGCTCCTAGTTTTGGGGTCCAGAGGAGCAGAAGGGTATAAGGGCAGAGATAATCAGGTACTTCACCTTACAGTGGATAAACACCACCAAGAAAAACCTGTAAAATTGCCATGTGGATGCTGAGAGGAAGCACAGCAGAAGAAACACACAATGCTGATATTTTAAAGAAAGAGCACATTAAAATTGTAAAACTGTGCTTATGAAAGCTATAAATTTTCATTTTCTGATCCTTTTTCAGAATACAAAGTGAAAAAAAATCACATTTTTCAAATCTTTCAGATAATACACCTTTGAGAGTACGAATCATTATTTTCTTAATTTTTATTACTCAGGACTAATGTACTTGTTTAAGGGACTACAAAAAGTTTTTGCTGCTTTCCCACTCCTCTAAGTCTGAAGATTTTGGGTTTTTATCCATTTGCTATCTTCTTGGTCAGAGGCAAAAAGCAACTAAAGTACTTTTTTCTTCTGATCTCTGTTATTTTCAAAGTTGGAGATATTGTAAAAGCTGTCAGAGAGAGAGGAAAAAAGGAAAATCCCACCCCAGGATAATCCATCTTCTAACTTTCAATATGACTGTACTAGATGTAGATAATTTTCAAAAGCAAAATTGAAAGAGCAACACTCAGCTCAATACCAAACGTCTTTTGGGGCAATTATTTAATAATTTGTCTTTTAAAAGGTGGACTCTACACCTTCTGGTACCAAACCCAGCTAACTCTGAAGTAATTACAAAAGAACCTCTTCATTACAAATGGGAAGATAGGATTGCTCTGCCTATTTTTATTGCACAGGCGCTGCCAGAAATAAAGCCATGAGCAAAGGCCAGAGCCTGCAATAGCCATCTCTGGAGCAGGCATCCGAGGAATAGCATGAGGCTGGAAGTCAAAAACCAGACCAGCATTGCCCAAAGGGATGGACTGGCCTGCCAGAGCCACCCTTGACTCAGCCACTGATTGATACAGGAGCTCAGACCAAGTACAGCAGAGCTGCGGGTGGTCTGGACGGTCGGGACTGGCGGAGAGATCTCTAAAGCCAGGTTTTAGAACTTGCGGTTTATTGTAAAGGGCGTGGGTAAAAGTCCCCTGCTTGGAGCTGCCAGCCGCAGCTCGGAGCAGGCCTATAAGAGCAATAGAGTAAGAGTAAAGAGGGTAAAAGGTAAGAGCTAAGAAAAGAGTGTAAGAGGTAAGAAGTAAGAGCATAAGAGGGCGAGCTTCCCGTTACGATATGTTAAATTTTCTTCTGTGTTGAATATTCTAATTTTTACTAACCAATCTAATACGAGATACAAATCCTATAGCATTTACATACAGCCTATAAGAATCATTACATTACCATACTGTGTCACACTTTAAACCCTAAAAACTACTCTTTGGACCCTTTCTGCCAAGCTAGTAGGGTCTTCTCTTCCCTTTGGACCTGTCTGCAAGCAGAGGGGATTGTTCAATCAAGAGGGGATTACTTTCAGCTGGTCATACTATTGTTTTCTAGTTGTTCAGTAACGAAGGTTTGGTATCTCAAAGATGGCTTTCATTTCAAACTCACTTATAGTTTCCATGTTCTCAAAATCTTTTGCCAGGCAATCATATTTATAAGGTTTTCCATTTTCATCTTCCCCAACACAGAATCACATTAATAAATAGGTATTGTCTTCTAATTACCCCATCTCAAAAATAATCTCTGCCAGAACCCCAGGTTTGAGAAGCCAACTCTGCCAGCAGAGATGGCAGTGTTTGGGTAGATAAAATCCTCAGCATCCCAGTCTCTGAGGTCTGAGGGCTGCTAAGCTGGGCTCAGAGAACATTAGGACCTAAGACACCTCATCACTGCTGTCACACTTGCCCCAGCAGTGAATAATGCACTAAGATGCTGAGTATTAAGGTCATTTCTCAACTACTGGTGCAGGATCTCCCATTCACTAGTTTTCAGAAGTAACCAGCACAGGGATCAGATGTGCATCCCTTTGCCTGCAGAAAAAATGAGAAAAATGAGGCAGACATCAGCTGGAAACCTGCCCTGAGGGAAAGGCTGGGCAAGCAAACTGTGCTGCTAAGGACAACAGGAGAAACTAGTGGCAGGAACTGCTCAGACAATTTGCTGACCAAAATCTTACACATTTTGGGGAAGAGGAATTCTTGCACCAAACTGCCCCTTTCTCTTCATCTTAAAAGAAAAGGCAAACTTGCAGACCTTGAGGAAAGACAAGGCACTTTCTTCATATTTAAAATGGACTGATTTTTAAGAATTTTAATGACACCATTGATGCTCCTGCAGGAAGTAGGATCTAATGCAAATGATGGCGGTGCTTGGGTCTGCTTAACTTCTCTTTGGCCCACGGTTTTGTTCAATTCCCCCCAGATACCCAGATCACCTGCTTTTCTTCTCCCATTCCCCTGCCTAATTACAGCTGCAGACCAGTGCTCCTCTTTTGTGTCATGCATAGCAAAGAGGGCTTTCCCTTAGTAATGTGGCTGGGAGAAGCTGTTTCCATTGCATATAAAACTTGCTCCTTGTTACAGACTGGCTGGAGTTTTCCATTAAGCCAATGGAAATGTCAGTTCCAAATATCAGATCTCTAGCTTTGACCCAGCATTACAGAATGCACATTTGTGTATTGGTGTTGCTGTTCTTTGCTATGTTTTCCCTGCTTTTTTTTTATTACAGAAATCTCATGTGGTGGGATATGCTTTGTTAAACTGAATAGATGAATGAGCTCACCATTTTCCTATAATTCAATTGCATAGAATCATATACCCATGGAATGGCTTGGGTTGGACCTTTAAAATCATTCTTGTCCAGCCCCCTGCCATGGGCAGGGACACCTTTCACAAGGTCAGGTTGCTCAAAACCCCATCCAACCTGGCCTTGGACATTTCCAGGGACTGGGAATACATAGCTTATCTGGGCAACTTGTGCCAGTGCCTCACCACCCTTTGAGCAAAGAACTTCTCCCTATCATCTAATCTAAATCTTTCCTCTAAAAGCCTTTTTGGATGCTGAAAAAAAAATCCAAGCAGAGAAACAAACATGATGACAAATACAGTGAAGTAACATATGGTGTTTTCAACTCTCTGTGCAGAGGGAGTTCTCCTACTGGGCCTGAATCCCAGCTTCCTAGGCCCTGAATGTTTTTTGTGTCTACCTAAACCACAGACTAGGACCTATCACTTTCGAAACCCTTGCCTCAATTGACTCAACAAATATTTACTATGTAATAGGAATAAAGGCAGGATACAGATAGTGGAAAACCATCAGTTTAAACCATAGTAATTGGGAGACTTTTTGGAAGAGAATTCACAAGGCAGGGGTGTTCTCTTCTCTTCCTTTTACTGGTGCAGAAGGGGAGAGAAAATGGAAAAGGGAAGGAAAGAAAGGAAGGAAATGAATGCTATTTTGGTGATGATCATAATAGTAATAATACCCAGAAAGGTAAAGAGATTTAAAAAATTCCACGGAAGTGTTTGACTCATGGAGGTATTAAGGTACTCACAGAAACTCCCTGATAAAGTACACTTTTTGAGAACACAGCCAAATGGAGATTTTGCATGTCCTAAAAGCACCAGATGAAACGAAACTTCAGCAGGGAAGTCATGCAGTTCTGTGCCATGACAGTTACCATGTATCCAGCTGCAGAGCTCCTGATCTGCTCCTCAGAAATAGTCCTAGAGAATCAATTCTCCACAAAATAAGAATCTGTCATTGCTGTTGTTGAATATCCAGTGTCACAGTCAACACACGTATTTATTTATATGAATAGGACCAAATCATTCAACACATACCTAACCTTTGATACAATAATATTATTTCCTTCTGCTTTAAAGTGGCAAAAGAGGAATTTTATTTTTGTGTTTCTTGAAGGCAGCATTAAGTGTGGGTAGAGGGGAGGGACAGGAGCTGTAAGGCACAGCAGATGCTGCCAGAGCCCCACCTCTCCTGGTACCTCTAGGCAGGTTTTCCCATAGCTCACACTGTCAGGGCTGGCTCCATAGTCAGGTCCTAGCAGCAATGTGAGTTTCCAGCCATCAGCTGACTTGCAGGAAAGCTGTCCTGTGTACATCTGCAAATCCACAGTAAATGTGAACTGACTTCCTTACTTAGATCTGGCTGTGTGTCTCCTCACACAAGGATAATCCTTAAAATCTACCTTCCCATCATGGTCCAAGCCAGGATCCAGCTCCTCTGAGTTCCTGACATGAAGTAGCAGTTATTAATTTTACAGAAAGCTTTTATTTGTAATTTTGTAAAATTGGCCTGAGCTACAGGGTTTGCTTTTCAACTTTTTCTCTGTTTGCCAGGAGCTTGGATCTGAATACTGGCATCCCTCTACCTTACAAAATTTATGAAGCATAAAAATGTGGCAGGAATCTTACTGCTCTGCAAACATCAGATATTAAAGTATTCATTGTTATTCTCACTCCTCTTCTATTGTGCACGGTAAAAAAAAAAGCAAGGAGAAGTGATTCTCCTAGTGACAAAGTCTGAGAAGCTGCAAGGCAAAAATATCAGTGTGTGCTCTGGCAACTTTTCCTTTGCCAGGGTTCAGTTTTTGTGTTTGTTTCCTAATTGCAGTAATGTGACATGTGTAAAGCTTATCTGGCCAGAACTGCCCTGGATTTCACCCAGCCATTGTTCGGAAATCAGAAATAAGGTTTTTCTCTAATTTACGCTGATTGAAACAGAGGTCATTCAAATCTCAATTTTTTTTTTAGTGCCAGAAGTCAGGTGCATGGAGGGGTTTTAATAACATCAGGTCCCTCAGGACTCATCACCTCCTGCTGAAGACTAATATCACACACAATTCACCTGTGCAGTTTCAATCCTGAACTCAATTGACCTCAGTGACAGACCAAAGGACAAGGAGTAGCAATATCCTTTGATCACCTGGATATTGCCCTGCCAAAAGCACTCCTGCTCAGTGTGAGAGGAGTGAAGACTGCTAATGCTCTTCAGAAGGTAGCTGCAAGATGTACTGGATATATGACTGGAAAAAAACCTTAATCGTGCATTTCAGGAGAACATCCAACTACCTCTGAGCCACAAGGGACACTCATCTTCCTGTTGCTTGCTTCTCAGCTCAGTGTCATACAGAAGCCTCAGAAAATGCAGACACAACTGTGCTGCTTTACCAATCCACCCCTGAAACAGGACCTCCAAACATAGGACTGAAGCATTTGCCCAAGGCAGCTCCAACTCTGTGGGAGAGCCTGTGTTGAGCCAGGAGCTGAAGTTCTCATTTGGTATGTTCATAGATTGTTCAGCACACTTCGGCTGTGGCTGGAACAAGGGCAACCCAAGACTGTCTAAGATCTAATTGGAGCTTCTCTTGGTCTCAGATTGTGCCCATGGCTTCCCATTCTTTCTCTGTACCTCCAAAAAAGTGTCTGGATCTGTTTCCTCTGCACCTCAGTGCCCCAGCCCTGACCACCTCAATGGCCTCTGCTAGACTCTACTAGACTTGATCCAGTACCTCAGCACAGCACTCAGATGTGGCCTTGATGGTGCACAGCATGTGCACCAGGGCCCTCACCTCTCCTGCAANAAAAAAAAAAAAGGAAAAAATCCATCAGGGAAGAAAAAAAAAGTAAGGAGAAGTGATTCTCCTAGTGACAAAGTCTGAGAAGCTGCAAGGCAAAAATATCAGTGTGTGCTCTGGCAACTTTTCCTTTGCCAGGGTTCAGTTTTTGTGTTTGTTTCCTAATTGCAGTAATGTGACATGTGTAAAGCTTATCTGGCCAGAACTGCCCTGGATTTCACCCAGCCATTGTCTCTCTTGGCTGCTGCAGAGCATGTGTTGTTGTATGAGCCATAGCTCAGAAGGTGCAGTCTGGACAGCCTGGGGATGAGCAGTACAGAAAAGAGCTCAGCCTAGCTTAAAAGGAAAACTCTCTCACCCAGAAACCTTTAACTGCTATCAAGTCCCAGATTTTTACCATTTTGATTTGCTGTTGAATAGTAGTTTCCAAAATAAAACATATTTGGATAAGCTGTCTATGGTGGACTTAATATTTGGGCCTGTAGGTATTGTCAAAGACCTTTTGGGGCTGTAGATGTTGAGGGTGACAAAGAACAACCCTTTCCAGCCTGTTCTCCAATGTATTCCTGATAAGGGCAGGGAACAACCACCCGCCTCTGATGCTGACATCCACCTTTAGATTCTCACAGTGCTTTTTCCTTGTCTCTGGGTTGGATGGGACATCAGGAAGCCTGGTGTTCCAGACCTGCCTTGCCTTTGGAGCAGGACCATTGCCAACACTGGATCAGGTCTGTCATGGATCTGTCTAACCAGATCTTGAAACCTTCCTGGACCTGACAACCCAGTACTTCACCAAGTGTGCTACAGCTTCTCTAAACACCCAATCTAATTTTCAAACAAGACTCAAGGATGCTAAAAGTGACCATGTCCTAAAAAGGCTGGAAGTGAGAGAACCCTAAACAAATAAATCTACTAGAGTTTGGGATGCACATCAATGTATCCAAGGGAACTCCTCCTCAATTTTTCACAAATAGCCAAAAGGATAAATAGTCCAAGAGATGAGAAAGAAAAACATTGGGGTTTTATTAATGGACAAAGGAGATGTTTTGCAGAAAAGTCTTTTTTCTGAGAAGAATTAATACATGATTTCAATTGAATACAATATCTCTGGAAATCTTCCTTGGTCTTATTTGAAGGAAAAATTTTAAAAAATGAAGAAATTCTTTGATGGTACCTAGATTTCTGAAAAGATATATTGGGGAAGAAACAAGGGAGAAAAGAAAAAACTTTCAAGAATAGCTCAAAAAAAAAAATAATAATCACATATCATTGTTAAAAGAAAAGAACACACAGAGTCTTAAATGTCTTTTTGTAGCACCTCTGTTTCTTGGTGACTCAGACCAGGATATTTTGCTGTTGAAAATTGAGCATACCTGTCCAACTATTTTACTAATTTAAAGGTCTGCGTGATAAAAAAATATGCTCTGAGTTTAACATATTTCACTAGAAATAGCATATCCGAAGTACCAGAAAGAGGTTCATGCCGTAAAACAGTAATGTCATGACCAGAAGGGAGGCTGCTTAATTGGCTCATAATTTCTCTCAAAAGCAATGGAAATAATCAGCTGGTTGCAGTATGGCCATGTCAGTGTTTCCAATAGTTACAAGACCAAAAAAAAAAAAAAAAGTTAAGTGGTAAAGATTTCTAGACAGATAGTTCCTTTTCTTTTTTTTTTTTAAGAAAACAAACCCCACAGTTCATTTTGGCAGACAATAGAGACTTTAAGAGCTACAATATCCCTCAAAACCACCCTCAAAGTAAAGGTGTGAGCCCTCCTAATTGCAGGGCAGACAGAGTCAGGAGGCAGCAGACGATGCTTTGCAGAGGGTACAAATTCCAGGGGGGCTTTCACAAGTGCTGAGCAAAATGAGTTTCTCCATCCAGGCACATTTAAATCCTAGGAGCACCTCTGCCTGGCACATTCCTTTGGCTGTGCCAGCCCCTTCAGGGAGCAAAGTCTGCAGGACACAGGGCTTCTTTGCTCTGGACAGTGGCTGCTTTCCAAGAGCTGGAACATGATACGTGGTCCAGCGGTGGCTGCGTTACTCCAGTGGGTTTTATTTGGCTGTGGCAGGTGTTACCAAAATGAGTTCAATCTGTTCTGGGAGTGAGGAGATGCTTTCCACTAGAAGATTTGCCATTTCCCCCCACTCCTGAGGCCTCCTATGTAGAGAGCTGTTAGTAACAGGGCATGGGATGAGAAGTTTTCCAGACATCATATACCATCTTCACCCACTCCAAGGGTTGGATTGACATCACAGCTCCCATCTACTCACACTCAGAGATGTGCATCTTCCCTACTTCCTCTACTAACTCCCCTAGATAGAGTAAAAAATGAGTGTGTTTCAGTTACTTGTTTTAAAACCAGTGCAATCTCTATCTCCTTGCTGAGAGAGTGATAAACATTTGAGAAAGAAGAAAATGCCCTAAAGCTGAGAGAACTCAAATACAGCTTTTTTGCGTCTGCATTTGTGGCACCATGGACAAGATTGTGCAGTACTCCAAATAAATTGACCTTGTTGTTTTGTCAGTGACCAAGAGCTTTGATTCATCATTCCTCTGTGTCCCAGCCCTCTGCCATAAGAATATCAGTGAATTTATTCCGAACAGACCACCCTGTCACAGGGACACCTCCACCAGAAAAGCATTTTGGAAAAGGTAGAGCAGTCATCACCTGTGTGTTTCAGGTACCCTGAGGGTCAGGAATACAGAAAATTATCACTGTAAGGAAGATTAAAGCCATCAGAGTATTGATCCAGTGAAGCAATTACATAAACACTTTTTTTTGTCAAAGCAACTAAACAAAGAGCTTGAGCATTTGGCAAAAGCTGAGCAGAGAAATCATAATTGAAACCCAATGAAACTCTTATACAAAGTACATTCTAAAACCCTACACATTGATCAAAATGTTTGATTTTTGATATTTTTTTTTCCTCCAGGGACTAGAAGAAATATTTCAGAAAGCTGAAATATGGAGGCCAGTCTCTCATTTAGCAGGCAGGGCTAAGTGCAGGATAAGATATTGTGGCAAAGCTCCCTACCCAGAACACTCCTGGGAAGACATTTATTTAACAAACACAAGAAGAAGTTACAAAAGCCTTTCCCTTAGCTGCTGCAGGACAAAGCTGGGGGGATTCCAAGGCCTTTGCAGCTGACAGAGACAAGTTAACACTAAAGACAGCCCTGTTAAAGTCTCTGAGCTCTCTCCTACACCAGAGTAGTGTTATCTGGGCAGCTGAGCACACACCACAGCTCCTACATTTGGCACGACACTTTGGAGCCAACCAACCAGCCAAGGATGAGCAGAGAAGGAAGATTTGTTTCAACCCAAGCAGAACACCTGTAAATTACCATATGAATCTTACAAATTACACACAAGGAACACCTGGGTGGGAAGGCCTGATTTAAAATCCATTTCCCAGTCCAATCTGTACTTGGACCTTGGCTTTCCAAGTATGAAAGCTCTGTTGCCAGATGAGCCTCATCGCAGTCTGTCTTCTGCCATAATTGAGTTTCTGCCTCATCATCCAACAGAGAAACAACTCAGTACCAATTATGGGAGGAAAGTGTTTCTCTTTTCAGTCATTTCCTCTGGCTCCTCTGTCCTGGGAAAAAAACCACACCAAACTTAACCAAACCAAAAAAAGAACCTCTATTCTTGAGATCACTAAAGTGTTTTAAAAATCAGTTTTGATTTAAGTACAGGAGGTTGTCCAGGGTATACCACATCCTTCTCACCAGAGAAAAGTCATCATGGCAGATCCTGTTTGGTGAGTGAGTCCAGAGAAAATAATGTTATTATTGTTTTATTCTTATTGTCTACCTTTCTACCTTGGTTTTTTTTGGGTTTTTGTTTTGTTTTGTTTTGGTTTTTTTTGTTTGGTTTTTTTTGTTTGTTTTGTTTTTGTTTTTGTTTTGTTTTGTTTTGTTTTTTGGTTTTTTTTTTGGTGTTTTTTTTTGTTTTTTTTTTTGTTTGGTTTGGTTTGGTTTTTTTTGTTTTTGTTTTTTTGTTGTGTTTTTTTGGGTTTTTTTTTGGTTTTTTTTTTTTTTTGGTTGCAAAGCAGAAATATCATGTGGGAAATACTGACTTTTAAAATTGAGTGCAGTTTCCAACCCTCAAGAAAGGCTGAAACATTCTCAACCAGCTCTCCTAAGAGTAGAATTTATATTTTTCCCACCTTCGTTTTCTATCAAAGCTTTGCCAATTTCTAGTCAAAAACTTTCTAAATATACAAATGTGTGGGCAGTAAAAGGGCTCTAATATCCAAGAAGTATCACAAAAAAGGAGAGAGATTTTAAATTCTACCAAATAATTTCTGTCTCTCCAAAGCAATATACAGCCCTCTAAAACATAGGGTTTTGCTCTGCTTTGTTCACAAGCCTCCTATGACATCTTAATCTCTTGATTGAAAATTTTTTTTCTTCCCATCTGCAAAAAAAATATTTCCTCTCCCCTTGGAGGTGGTGGCCACTCAACCCATCAGCATGTGTGGTGTCATGGCCAGCCCTGGTGTAGCCCTGGCTGTCCCTGCACCAGCCAGCTGTCCCCGAGGCCACCATGGGGAGGAAAGTGCGTGGCTTTTGGAACAGACTCCAGTTTTGCAACAGATCTGCTGCTGCCCACGTGGAGTGAGACACAAGCAGATGGCCCAAAAGCAGGGTTAACACTCACTGATGAAGACCTGCGGGCTGGAGGAGGAAATCTGTGATCAAAGAGATGAAACCCACTCTGACAGCAGAGTCCTGGGCTGGAAGCTGGGGAAGGAGTGTGGACAGTCAGCAAAGGAGGAGCATGGAAATGGGATCACCACGTACGAAGGCAGTGTTGCCCGCAGGCAGCCAGGTCATTGCTGGGCTAAATGAGGTCAGTCTCATGAAGAAAGAATTCCTTGACATCAGGAAGGGAACTGAGCCCTTAGGATGGAAAGATGACTCCTAGGGCATGGAAGATCTGGAGCTCCTTGATCTGGGTTCCAGGCAGTTGGTTACTCCTTCCTTTACACCAGGACGTGTGAGAAAAGGAAGAACATCACTACCCGTGAACACAGAGCTTGCTGAGGGATAGGGACCATGAGCAGGCAGAGCAGTGGCATTGTCCAAATATGGCCTTTTCAGGAAGAATTAAATTAAATTAACACATCACACAGACTATTTGCAGCTATGAAAATGTGGTCCATTTTTGCAGGGGATAAAAAGATTCATGTTTTTCACTAACAGCTCAGCAGATGTTCTCTGTCATTCTTAACATTAGCCAACTATGTTCAAAAATCTGGGTGAGATGCATCCATCCTTCTAGTCACATGCTGCCAGTCCCTAATGTAAAGCACGTAGACAAACTGAATCAATCAAAAGTGATCCTGTGCTTGTGCTTTCACAGATATTTAATCCTTCCTCCAACTTGTCCACACTTCCTTCTCTCCCACTCCCTCCCCCTCCCAACAACAGTAATCACAAAATCATAAGAAAGAAAAAAAACCCAGCACAAGATATAAAACAACAGAGCAATTTAACAGGAGCAGATGGCATCCACAAGAAACTGAAATACAAGCACACATCAATTACTGCAATATTCAGTCCTCATAAACTTTCAACAAATATGGTCACATAAACAAGATCCTACATTCTGCATCCTAATTAATTTTCACTTTTGTATAAAAACACTTCCAAGAACAAGGAAAAAAATACTAAAGGAACACTTGCTCAAAGTGGGATTTTTTTCCTCAAGTAACTGAAAGAAAATTCTAGGTTTTTTTTATTTCAAAATAATACTTGAATCCCCTTCTCAAAATTTTGTAATCATTTTGAAGAACAGCTGATTTTACTCACAGATGTGGCTTTTTCTCTGGAAGGGCCTCCTATACACTTACTTGTATGGGCATAAAATTTACTTTTGCTTAGCATTTTATGGGAAATGAGGAATGAAAAACAGAACCTGGATGCAACAATAAGCCAAACCACAAAAGAAACACAGAGTTTTTCAGAAAACTGATTCTTTGACTCAGTAACTGTAATGAGGAGGTGGGAAGCGGGAAGACTTTCAGGATGAATCCCGAAATTCTGCAAATCACAGTGACTTTGAGGCAGCTTCTGCGCTGGTATCACTTCCTGCCCCAACTGCAGCAGTTGGCACACCAGTCCTGATAGCCCCCACAGATCAGGGGCCCACAGCCATCACGTCTTGAGTTGCAATGCAGGATGTGACCAGAGGTGTGTATTCTATCACCATCTGTTGAGGCTGGGTGGGGCAGTGATCCTTATCTTTGTGGGAGATATTCTCTGCTAATGGGCCATCTGTTAAAACCAGGTGAGGCAGTCATCTTTATCTTCTCCACAATCCATCTGTCCTCTAGGAAAATATCTTCTGTTAATGGGCCACTGAGTCCCACTGCATGACTGATAAAATTACATCATCCCACTGGGAAATGCTCCAGCCAGGGGCAGGAACCAAGCCTTTGCTACCTAGATAAAAACTGAGATTTGGAACACCAAGACAGCCTTTTTCCACTGGATTCCAGAGGAAAAACCGGACCTTTCCACATCATCACTGAACCTTCGGAGGAAAACTGCACCCTTCTACAGGACCACTGCTTCAACTGAACCACATCTTTCACTCCAGGAGGACTGCAGCCACCATTTAATCAGACTGCTACCAACACCCTGACTGACGGGGTGTCACGTGGTATTCTGACTGTCAGTGTTTTTGGGTTTGTTCTCTGTAATACTGTATTTCTATTTTAATTTTCCTAGTAAAGAATTGTTATTCCTATTCCCATATCTTTGCCTGAAATCCCCTTAATTTCAAAATTATAATAATTTAGAGGGAGGGGGTTTATATTCTCCATTTTTAAAAGAGGGTCCTGCCTTTCCTGGCAGACACCTGTCTTTCAAACCAAGACACATCAGCTCCATCAAGTTTCTCATACTAATACATGATAGTCTGAACCGGAGTGAGTATTTCTGGCAAGACAGTGAAATAATTTCTTTCTCAGGTCAACACCTCTTCTTTGCTTACAATGAAAGGTTTCATATCAACTGTGCTCTAATTCCAGCACAGTGGTAACATACCCAGGAAATTTCTGCTCTGGAATGTGCTCAGACACATTAACCAAATTAGACTCCTAGCAAGGACACAGCAGTACAGGAGGTATTTTGTCAATCCTTGCAGTTAGAGCATCTTCTGTGCATAAACAATGTCTATTCATTGGACTACCCAACCAGTGTCCCAGGCACACAGTAATTGCAGCAATAAACAAGCAAACGGGTGACATTCCTGGAGGCAAGTCTTGTGCATTTTGGCACAATATCTATTAACAAGCCTATCTTTTCAATGCACATCTGAACTGTTCTGCATGGTCACGGCCAGGCACACAGCCCTGTTCCTGAACAGTCACCCATAGGCTGTAAAAGATGCCACATCTTTCCAGCCAGATGTGCTCACTGCATCAGTGTGTCCATATCCATACCTCACTACCTTGCATTCCACAGTCCACAATGCAGCTGCATCAGCTGGAAGCAACCTTAAGCACAGGGACATATATCTGCCTGCCTTCAGGAGAGAGATGAGAGGAACATCAACAGAAGGCAGTCATCTGCAGATGTAGTTTCTCTGTAGCACACAACCAAAAGCATCTAGTTTGTGAAAAAACAAATGCTGCTTTTAGTAGGTTGTGAATCTCCAGGAAAATAAAGTACTAGGCTTGCTTGGCAAAGGTGCCTGAGAATTATATTTTTTCTAGATTTCTGGTAGGGCTTTTGGGGACAGAACTAAGAAAGTGTGACTCCTAGAGTTAACAGTGCCTTTTTTTCAACTCCCCTCATCCAAGCAGCATCAGAAAATTCTCTCCACCCCCCCCTTACTTGTCCTTTCAGTACCAAAACTCCAGTAGCACCACACAGAGCTGGCATCAGACCACAGGGCGCTCCCAGGTTCATTGATTTCCCGGCAGAGTTTAACCAAGGTTTAATGTTTATGAATTTGGAGCTAGACTAAATGAGACTTGGGACGAAGGCTTGCAGAAATAAGCTGTAACAAGGACTGGCATTAAGTTGTGAGAAGCTTTTACCTCAGTGCTACTTTTTCCAGGGCCTGGTAATAATTCGGAAAAGAACACTCATCTGGAGCCAGTCAATGCAATTAGAAATACAGGAAAAGCCTGATTGTTTTTCCATGTATGAAACATTAAGAAAATGAAGTAATTTCTCTTCAGTCCAAGTATTGACTGTAATTATAGATAGCAGGCAGCCTTAGCTGCTATAAAATATTGAAGTGCTTTTATATAGTTACTGCTTTAGTTTACTATTTAGGGACAGGAGAAAGGTTACCTTTTAATGAAGTGCAGTTCCACAGAACAATGGAAAGGAGGCCATTACTATATAATATTGCTGCCCTCTCCATTATTAGTGTGAAAGCATTTGCCAGATGAATAGAAACAGGTTTAAACTTGGTTTATTATTTCTATAATGTTAATTTGCCTGGAGCAGCTCACTCTCTAGGTAATCTCTGCTTGGGAGAGAGATTTCTATCTAACAAAAGAGCATTTAGCATATTTTAGTTTCTCAGAGTTTCAAGTGGCTCCTCTGGTATAGCCAGTGTCAGAGGTGAGGGAAAATGGGTCGACCTGCAAGTGTTTCTTCATAGTCAGGCCCTGTTCCTCAGCTGTTGGCATTTGGCAGTACCTAAGAATTCAGTCACAGCCCAAAAGAACTCTGCCACCTCCTATAGTTTTGCAGGTGAAAGCGAGCTTTGGAGGGGCTAGTAAATCTGTGACCTGACCATGGACAAGCTACAGGGGCTGGAAACTGGGGTGACCACGAGAACATGGACCTGAGAGGTCCCTGCAGCCCGTGAAACCACACGTCTGTATTTTATTACCTGTGAAATAGGCACAAGGCACACTGGTAAAGAATAGGGATTGCTTAGAGGCGAACGATGATGGTCTCATCACAGATTTCTGACAGTGAGAGGAGGTGGAATTTCCCAGCAGGCCCGTCAAGTTCTCCTGCGTGATCCAGCAGGGCATGACCACAGTGCTGCCAACAAGAAAAGCTGCAAAAAAACCCTGCTTCACTACTGGAAGGTGCCACACATACTGAGGCCCTTCAGAGCTGCTCAAGAAGACTAAACCACAGTGTGTGGCACTTTCCTGAATGTGCCACCTGGAGCAGAGGTTCCCTCAGGGAGATGAATGGGAATGTTGTTCAGACTTGGGGGGGCAACAGGAGGTTGGAGAACACCTCTTTTACCCCTGTGTTGGGGGCTGAATTGTCCCCTTTTCTTTCTGTGGAATTTTCTCCATTTGTTATGCTAAGCATTTGTGGCTACACCCTAGTAGCAATAGTTTTTCCCTCGCAGGGGGTGGGGGATAAGGGGAGACCAGAAAAGGAAAGGTGGGATAGGGGCCTGCCTGAGCATGCTCTCTCGCTCGCTCACTGGCTCGTGGGGTGGAAGGAAGACGGCCGGGGGTCCTACCTAGCATCTTCCCTGCCATCCCAACGCTGGGAGCCACGCTCCCTGCTGTCGGATATCGCACTGCTGCCTTCCCACTTCATCCTACTACCTCAAGGGCACTCTGCCGAGTGCCACGACTGACACCGTGAGGAGGGAGTCTCCCCTCCACCCTCCTCTCACACCTGGGCCACCGCTGCCGCCATCACCCAGCCCTCTTCAGCTGCACGGGACCTGCCCTGCCCACACAGCACCGGGAACTGAGCGCAGAGAGAGAGGGCCTGTGGCCAGAGGGACTCGAACTGAGCTATACTGTTCTGTTTTGTTGTCAATCTTTATAGCTGTTGTTGTTTCTGCTGTTTGCCTTGTTAGATATATTAGTAAAGAACTGTTATTCCTATCCCCGTATCTTCTGCCTGAAAGCCTCTGATTTGCAACTATAATAATTAGAAGGGAGGGGGGTTGCATTCTCCATCTCAGAAAAAAAAGGGGTTCTTGCCTTTCTTTAGCAAATACCTGTCTTTCAAACCAAGACACCCTGGGATGGAAGCAGCAAACACCTCAAATCCTACAAGGTGCAGAGACAAGAATAAGTTAGTAAGACACTCCAATTTTTCTAGTGGTAGACTAACTACAACGCTCTCCACATTGCCATAGTGGCCATGTAAAAAATGTGAGGAATTTCTGGGCCAGGTAGATGGGCTCAGGAATTCCTCACTCCAGGAATCTCAGGCCCAAGGGGACCGTGAAAAATGGTCTGCAGAAGGTCTAGAAAAGATTCCATTTGCTCATTCAGATTGCATTCTTTTACTGCATTGTGTAACATTGAGTCAGCTAAATATCTAATATTTTCTTGGTTTTTTACACTTCAGCTCACAGCATGATTTTAAATTTAAAAGGAAAGCACTAGTTTAAATTCCTCAGAAGTAGTACCTGCAATTGTACCTCACTATAATTTTATACCCAAACTGCTGGAAAAAGTAAATAGCAGCATCTGGAATTTAGCACTTTCAAGGCCTATCAGAGAAAGTTGCTTGGGCTAAGGTTAAACCTGAACGTAATTAGTTCCCAGCCTTGAAGGAATAAACCTAGATATTAGAACAGACTGAAGTAATATTCAATTGTGAGACACCTTTGCTGAAAGTCAGATTAGCTTGAAGACATAAGATCTAGCCACAGTTGTGGGTTTTGCTCTACCAAAATTATTACAAAGAACCATATGCAAAACCAGAAGGCATCACTAATATCCTTTGATTAGCAAGATTAAAGAACTGTTCTTACATTCCAGGGCCTTGTTTTTCTTTTGTACTCACAGCCTCTTGCAATAAGTAAAACAGTAGGCAAAATGGGGTGGGAGACATCTCAGTCAGACATATGGGGGCTATACAGGGTTCTATCTTCCACTGTTTCAACATTTCTACTTCCCTTATTCAGGGAACAGTTTGGACAGACCAAATCCAGCCCACAAGCATCCTCTTGAAATAACATCCTAATTGTTCTGTCAATAGACATCTTAGCACAACCAATTAACACATCTGAAGTATTTGTTTCCTTGCTATCCAGTTAACAGGAAAATCACTCTTTCTTTGGGGCTAAGTCAATTAAAAAAAAAAAGCAATGGTTCTCACGTGGTCACAGTTCTGGGGTGCAGTTTCTCCCAGCTGTTTGAAGAGCCAGGTGATCTTTATCAGGCCAACAGCCCAGAGCATGGCCTTGTCTGCAGCCCAGTTCATTTAAGAGGGTAAGTTTAGGTGAACTAAGCTGGTACTGGGGAAACCATGTATTAGGTGAACTAAGCTTGTGCTGGGGAAACCATGTATTACAAATTATATTTTATATATATTTTCTATTATAAGTAAAGATCAAGAAGTTTCTATAGATCTCTGAAATGCAGCAGTCAATAATTTCAGCAAAATTCCAATTAAGAGAGTGGGATTTGTGGAAGCCTTGCAAGAGTTGCACAGGGAAGTCCTGATAAGAGGGACATAAAAGTCTTAGCAAGGCCAGATCAGAGATCCAGATGCCTTGTGAGCAGTTTTGTGTCCCAACCCTGTGCCTTCTTCACCAGGACTCTGGAAAAGTTCTTTCTCTTTTCTGCTGCTTATGAAATTAGTACCTCTCAGAAGACCCTTTGAAGAACCCAAGTACATTTTTTAGGAGTTAGATAAAGATTTTGCTGTGCTTTCCTTGGAAAGCTTGTCTGATGAAACAGCACCTCTTTACAGTTTCTTTCAAGAAGAAATACCAGGAGCTTTCAGAGGAGTAAACAGAATTGACTTACAAGGATGTAGGCCCAAAAGTGGAGAGAGAGAATTATTTCTTGAATATTATCTTCTGTGTGGAAAGCAGTTGCCAGAGCAACTAGGTTTACCACAGAAAGTGCTGTTAAATTCCAGAGTAATCATCTTTTCTGTAAAGAAGCAAATCTTTTGTAGCTATCATGAAAAAAAAACCAAAACAACAAACAATCCCACCCTCTGAAATACCAAAAATTTAATAAAATAATTTCAACACTCCATTAGTGGTGTAGCCATGGTAAATAATTAGTTTATTTTGTTTTCTTCTACTGGAAAACTGCCTTTTAAATTTTAATCACTTCTCTAAAGCAGCTGCCAGAGTTCTTGTTTTCCTATAATGCACTTATATATCGTATATTAATTTAACTGCCAGTTTTGATGCATAAAAAATGGCTTTGCATTAAAAATATAAATAAAGCACAATGGAATGCCTACTGGAAGACAAAACAGAGCAAAGTTTTCAGATTGCAAAGTGCTCTCCTTCCTTGCAAGCATTTCACCTGAGAAAGCAAGGCAGATTTAGTCAAGAGCTGAGCACAAGGAAAATGCTTCTGTGCTGGACTTCAAATAAATTGTGAAACATATTAAACAGAATTTTCTACCCTAAAAAAAATCTTATATCGTACTTTGGTGAACAAAAGACACAGCTGATGCACACAGATGTTGAAACCCTAAATGAAAGATGAGCACTGATGTTCTGATGTTCTGATTTAGTTCCCTTTATCAAGCACTTCCCAAAAGTGACTCACCATTTTTCTGGGTAGCTGTAGCTTGCCTGGTGAATCCACCCATGACCATGTCCTCAGGCTAGTCAAGCACTGGCACCACCATAACTCACGTCACTGATGGTTTTTTAATTGTTAAATAAACAAAACAGCTCACCCATGGGGATGGAGACACAGAGCTATTTGAAGAAGCTTTCCAAAATGCAGCCATCAGTACCCACCCCTGCCTGACACCCCATGGACAGCAGACCAGCAGTAGCTGCTGCCCAGAGACACTGCAGATAGTGGAGATAAAACATACTGAAGGCAGAGTTTGGATATGGAACAAGAAGGTCTGCAGAGACATGTGGCTTAATTAAAAATTGCTCCTTTTTCCTAGATTGCTTTTGGCAGTTTCCACATTCAAAGGAAGAGACTGTTAAACTAAACAAAAATTTAAAAGCTGCACTGTATCTACACTGAAAGACTCTGCACAAACTTGGGGTGTCTGAGCATCCAGTTTCAAAGGTAGAAATAGGTTAATGGGTTGCCTCCACAAACATGCCTGCATTGGATGGGATTTGGTAGTTTTGGAGCACTCTTTACATATTTGAGGCCCGTATGTTTGCCCATCCTGGATACAACTTGCTGTTGCATTTGTCTGTCTGCCATGCTTTGGCTGCCAGTCTTTCAGGACAATGTGTGACAAGTGAGAGTGTTTTCTCCTCCAGCATGAGTTCCCTGAGTGGTTCAGTGCTCCTGGCCCCTGGCTTACATCACATAGACATGCCTTCTCTGTGGGCTTCCCAACATGAAGGATTTGCATGCTGCCGGACAAACCTTTCCCAGGCTGAACTAAAAACCTCATAGGGCTCTGGAAGAAACGGCAAACAGGCTACAGCTGTAATTCCTTCCCAAAGAAAATGGCAAAAAACACCCCACCCCAATGTTTCAAGGTATTCTGTAAGAATAAATACACTGTTTTTAGCTAAAATACTGGAAAATCTTGCAGTGTTGTCAAAGATCTAGCTGACAAATGTCTCTCCCAGTGGAGACCAGCTTCTAATAATGACAGCACACTTGCATCTAACAGCCATATCCACTACTCTAAAAGGCCTCTGCTTATTCCAAATGGTGACAGGCTGCATTAGGGATCAAAGGGAAGCCAAGAACACCAGGGCTCCAGATAAGCAACTGCCCTCAGGAAAAGTGAAACAGCAACATATGGAAAATTTCCTCATTGGAGAGGGTGCAAGTGATGCTTGTCTAAACAGAAAAGGACAAGCAAAAGAGATAAAGCAAAACTTTTTAATGAAGCTTAAAAGTGAGTGGGAAGAGTGTGGGTGAAGAAGAAAGCAGCTGCACACAATTTTCCATTGAATATTTTCTGCTCCACAGCATATAGGAGCCCAGAGTCCTCCATTTCTGACAGACAGCAAGGTATGACAGTGTATGAGATTTATAGAAGAAATTGTCACAGTAAAAAGAGTCAGTGTTGCTCTGACCATGGGCAAGACAATACCATAAAACAGAGGCAAGTTTCACAGCTGAGGCACTCAGTTCAGAGATTCTTGGATGATGTCTGAAGGAGATTCCAGTGTATGTCCTTCTGTCTTTCCTTACTTTCCTGACTCTTCAGGCATAGGCCAGCTTTGCTCTCACTCCCATGCTTTGCCCAGAGGATATTAAGCAGGTCTTGGAGAAGCTCCAAAACCCCAAAATCTTGGCCTAACGTCACCAGCAAGGTGGAGAGCTGGGGTTTCCACATCTGCCCAAGGTCAGGATAGGGGTTTCTGCCAGCACATCCCACCTTTTTTCACCAGCAGGGAGTCTCATCCACTTTAACACCCCAAGGGCAGGAACAAAATCCCATAATTACTTTCCTCTGGTAAGTCTGATGGATAAGACTCACACAAGCACCACTTCAAGAAACTTGGATTATCTCCACTACAACCTCTCACTGAAAGCAGGATGATCACAACAATTGGGCCAGAGCAGCCTTAGCTCTGGAAGGCGCCATGATGGAAGGAGTTGTCCCAGATGAGGAGAAACTCTCCTTGCAAATTGCCTTTTAAGCAAATAGTCTGTCTCATCTGTGTTTGTCTCCTGGACCGATTTCCTACATTAAAACCCTCCCAGAGAATCTCTCTGCTGCTTGGCAGTCTTTGCTTTCCTTACTTTCCTGATTCAGGGCTTGTCTGTTCCCAGTTTCTCCAGACACAGCGTCCCAGTAGTCCCAGCGGATTTGCATTAGGCACTAACCCTGTTCTCTCTCACACCATCTCTTTTCCTCAGTCACTTTCATTCTCCAAATGATTCTCCTTCTCCTACAGAACATTACCACAAACACAAAATCAGAGTGGAACACATTCCCAGTTGTAAAAAGTCTTCCTTAAAAATTAAATTGCTTTACCGGAATCAAAGGATCATGATAGATTTAAGAAAATGGGTAGAGTTTTAAATTTATTTTTAGGGAAAGAAAACATGGCTCAGGTGGAATTGGATTGTTCAGCATAAGGGTGAAGTGCTTATAGCTTGGCAGGCCCAGAATTTCTGATTTCTGTGTGTCTATCTATCAAAAAATAGGAAAGGTGACGGAGTACTGGGAAGTGTGGGACACGGCATGATGTAAATAGTATGGAATAAGAGGTGAATCCTGTCCTGGAATCAGCAGTAGCAGGTACAGTGGTGTGTTTTGGATTTAGGATGAGAATAATGCTAGTAACACCCTGATGTTTTAGTTGTTGCTAAGTAGCACCGATCCCAAGTCAAGGATTTTTCAGTGTTCCCTGGTCTGCCAGTGAGGAGCTGAACCAGAAGCTATGAATTAGCACAGCTGGGACAATCCAAAGGGATATTCCATACCACGCCCAGTATATAAACTGGGGGAGTTGGTTGGGAGCTGCTGATCACTGCACAGGGATGGTTTGGGCATCAGCCAGTGAGAGCTGAGCAATTGTGTTATGCATCACTTGCTTCTCCTGGGGTTTATTCCTCTCTCTCTCTCTCCCTCCTTTTCATTATGATTATTATTATTATTATTGTTACTACTACTGGCAGTGTCGTTTATCTTTTTTCAGTTATTGAGCTGTTCTTATCTCAGCCCACAAAGTTTACCTTTTTCTTTCCAATTCTCCTCCCCACCTGGGGTAGGGTGGGGAGTTGTGGTGGGGAGTGAGTGAGTGAGTGAGTGAGTGAGTGAGTGAGTGAGTGAGTGAGTGGTTAGATGGTACTGAGCTGCCATCAAGGGTTAAACAGTGACATAAACACAGTGGGAATTAAGGCTATATTCTCTCAAAGGACATCTCTGGAGATTGCTGGAGAAAGACTAAGAATACATTGTTATATTTAAAGGTTTGCCACGTGCCTCAGTTTGCCCACCTATCCCACATGCCTTTTGTCTGTCAAGGAAAAGATCAAAGCCTTTGTCTTTGCTCTGAGGCACGAGACCAAATATATTTCACCTAGTCTAGGTTCACTGGCCTTTCAATGGCCACTGGCTGTGGTAAATGACATTAACAGCAGTGAACTCTACATTAGGCCCCTGTGAGCTTTTAACAACCTTCTCCATCAGAGATAGGACCAAAAGCACTGCTCAGTAAAAGCATGGGGAGAGGAGAAAAGAAGACACAACAGAAACAGGAGAACAGGCTAGAATAGGACAGGACAGGATAGAATGGATATTTCAGTAGAAGGGACCTACAGTGATGTCCTGGTTTTGGTTGGAATAGAATTAATTTCATCTCAGTAGCAGGTACAGTGCTGTATTTTGGATTCAGTGTGAGAATAAAGTTGATAACACTCTGATGTTTTGGGTTTTGCTAAATCATATTTAGCCTAGGTCAAGACCTTTATTTTTTTTGTCATCTCATGTCACCTCAGTGAGGAGGCACACAAAAGAAAAGGTGTGAGGGAACATAACCAGGAAAGGTGACCCAAACTGGCTAGAGGGATATTCCACACCTGAGAACATCATGCCCAGTATATAAACTGGGGAAGTCACCCAGAAGGGGTGAACCCAGAAGGGTTCAAGGATGGGGTCTGTCATTGGTCAGCAGACGGGGAGCAGTTGCACTGAGCATCACATTTGTTGTTAATCATTATAATCATCATCATTATCATCATCTATTATGATATTTCAATTAGTCTTAAATTAATAAACTGTTTGTATCCCAACCCGCAAGTTTTACTTTTGATTGTTGTCACCCACTAGACAGATGACCTTATTTTAGAAGGACAACTATACACTATCAAATAAATATTTTGCTGTGCATGTTGTCCTTTCAATGAAGGAACAGAAGCAATTAAAACCAAAACAAGCAAACAAAAAGACCAATGTCACCCACTACAGCAATATGTTCACTCTTCTTAAAGCTATCCTTTATTTTGGTACCAAAGACAAACACAATATGGGTCTGAAAGTAAAATATTTCTTCTTTTCTCTGAGCAAACAAGCAGAGCTAGAAGTTCTCCCTGCAAAACTCTCACATTTTTGTTTGTGTTTTGGTTTGGTTTGGGTTTTTGGTGTTTTGTTGTTGTTGTTTTGTTGGGGTTTTTTGTTGGGGTTTTTTGAGGTGTTTTGTTTTGGTTTTTTTTTCCATATTAATTTCTGGGTTAAAAGAAACAATGAAAAATCAATAGCAAAAATAAAACTCCAGTTTTATATTGGTCTCCTGTAGATGCACTAGTTTCAACTCTCCTCTTAAATGCAATTTCTCTTGAGAGAGCTGTAGTACCACACAGCAGAATAAGGATTATCTTTATCAAGGTGGTGAGTTGCAGTATTTTTCAAAATAGAATACTGAGCTTTCATAGTAAAGATGAATAACAGCAGCAGGAGGTGGCAAAATACTGTACCGAACTGTCCTAGTTAATACCAGAACTGACACATCAACAGGGTGATAAAAGTGTGTTTTCACACCATTCTGCAGCTTCCCAGGATTTTAGGTAGCTTAATATTTTTGCACAAACTGTGCCAAGAGTTCAGCTGGTCTCTCCAGCCATGAACTGGGTAATTACCCTAATTTACAATTGCTACTAAGTTGTCTGGTGAGGTTTCTCTAAAAGCTTTTGCATTCTCTAGCCCATGATAAAATGGGTTATTTGCAATGCTAAAATGTCCATGAGGAGGAGAGAAGAGTTGTATCCAGCTGAGGAAGTGTGAAAGATTTCATCTCAACCAAGAACTGAGTGGCAAAGACTTAGGAGCCAAATTTAACCAGGCAAGAGGGAATACAGAGCTCCATCGTGCTGAGCAGTAATCAGTCCAGAGCAGCAGTTCTAAACCCAGAGAATTTAAGGCCTGGGCCTATGAGATTGTAGGGGCGTCCTGCAGGTTTCTCTCTATTTGGGGAACCTAAGAAGCAGCAACAGGTTGCAGATTAAGCTGTACTAAAGCTGATATCTATCCTATAGGTGGTCATCAGCCACCATCAGCTGATAGGATGTCAGTTCCCTGAACCATACACCCCAGTTCTCTGAAATGTATTTATTGCCTGCTTACATGGTGTGTTTGGGTTGTAACTACACTCTACTGTTCTCTCCTTTGGGCTCACATGTACATCTTTGTAATTTTTAGAGTTAAACCAGCCTGCAGACACCATTTTGATTCATACACTGTGCGTGATTCAGAGAGCCCAAGCAGCCTCAGAGAAACTGCTGAACCTCATCTCAAGTCTCTCAACACTCACTAAATGCTCCATTAGTACTTGGCATGGTGCAAAACACACAGACTCCTGCAAACTGTTGATTTCTTCTTCAACAGGGGCAAGGAAAAGTGCCACAGACCAAAGACAATTTTTTTCAGAACTGGTATACAGGACAGGTGTGGATGGATCTTCACCAACAGACACAGACAGAATCGCAAGAGGGAGAGTAAAAGAGAAGCAGTTAAAGGACATGGAAAAGACGAAACAGAAGCATTCTCCATACTGGATACCAAAGCAGCAATGAGAGCAGAATGACAAGCAGCAGGGCAGCAAGCAAGGAAACCAAGAGTTCTAAGGGCATCTTAGCAGATGATCTTATCTTTTATCACACTACTAGCAAAGAATTGAGGTACATGGGAGACAGCACCTGAAGAGAGAGCAGCACATGAGATGCGCTCGGACAATACCAAGGTACTTCCCTGCAGCAGCAGGTTGCCAGAAGCTTTGGGATTTCTCTCTCCTTCACAACAGATGCTTTACAAAGTATCACTCTTTTTTTTTTCTGTGTGGCAAGACGTGTCAGGCTATATGAACTTTTAGGGAAACATTAGCTTCCTTTCCAAGCATTCCACCTCCTGTAGATGAGCTAGGGAGAAGGATAACCCAAGAGAATTAGTAAGCAATGGATAACCATTGCTACCCTCTGTGCACAATAAGGAAAAACCTTTATTGCTGCACTGCCACTGTGTGAAATCAGAAAGTGTCCTGCACCCCTGACAGCACAGTCTTAGCCCTATTTTGAGAACAGAACCCACTCCTAAGCACTGTGTGTAATTGTCCCTATCAAATGTGCAGACTGGCTGAAGGAGTCAGCCCGAGTTCATTGCTCTGATGCACCAATGTAAATTTAGTTATCCAAAGAAATAGCTTTGAGCCGAAGAAGATTCTCTAGGAAATCATCCAGAGCGAGAAGCTCACACGCAAAAAAAAGTGTCCTGCCTAACACAGCAAGTCCTCCTTTCCCAGCCCACCCCGCCCCAAGAAAGAAAGAGAAGAAAGGCAACAATTACAACTTCCAAATTAAGTTCCAGTGCTCTGGTAGAAAACCATAGTCATTCCGAGCTGTTTTGTTTAAAAATCAGTCTAATGATTAGCGCCCTTATGCAAAAATAGCCTTAAGAGCAAGCATAGAGTGATGATTACCTGGGGACAAATGCATTTAGAAGCCGCAGTCAATAGTCATATACCACACCCACATACTCTGGCAGCAATAGGCTCCAAGTGACTGATGTCTTAGAGAGACATTTAATACTCCCCTCCCCTCAATTTCTCGAAATGGCATTTCATTTAATCCCCCAAAGCAAAAGCACCCGTGCTGGGAGTGTGAATAATCAGCAGTGCTTTGGGATTTGCAATTAAAATGGAGTACTGTGTTAACAGACCCCAAACAAGCAGTTACACTCATCCCTGCAAGCTCTCAGGACTTAGACTGGTTCAAATCCCCAGAGAGAATTCAAATATTTTTGACAGCTTTCCAGTAAGTTCCAGCATGTCCCATATCATGTGTATTGCTCAACAACACCCATCATAATTGCAATTCTAATGGGCCTCACTACCTGTGTTTTTCAATGCAGGAAGATGCACTCTACTGGTTTGCTGTCCTTGTTACCTGCTGCAAAGTTTTGTGCCTCCAGGACACACAGCAGCTATGCACACTCACACCGTAACAATCCCCTGGGCAGAAAGCAGAACAGCATCTGAAGGGTGAATCTTGCAGTGGAGTACATCCAGTGGCCAGTGTGGCTACAGTTCTTTGTTTGTTTCTTCTGTTTCCCGAGGAAGTGGATGGATGATTTTAGTACTCTCTAGATTCAATTTTAAAAGATAGTTGTTCATGGTAGATGCTAACAGGCCTATTTTAATATTGTTCATAAAAGCAGAGATGAATCTTTCATGAAAATATTAGAAGGAAAGTACTAAAAGGGAAGAGACTAATGCTAATTAATACTAAAGCTTTTTTACTTGCAAACAAAACTTAAAGAAAAAGTCTCATTTATGCAAAAGAATTTCATTTCAGCACAGTCCAGGAGACCATCAAGTTTGCCCTTTTCTATAACCAACCATAGGTCATCGCCCAACTCTGCCTGTGCTAAAATAAATAACTTGCCAGAAGGAAGCTATACAGTTGTAATAATTTAAAGACATCAAGAGCTGGAGGAACTTGGAGGATGCTTTCCTAGGACAGTTGCTTGGTACAGAAGATGTGTGTTCAGCACCCAACCTCAATTTGCATAGCTTTGATGTTAATCTTGCCTACTAATTTGAGGTATCATAATTTCTCAGCATTTTCTCCCTATAATGCATATCCAATACAATAACCAAATTTTAACAGTGTTTGGTCAGAAAAAGAGCTGATTTACTCAGCTCTTGATATTTCTTTGTGAAACACTCAAGTCATCACCAAATCAGAACCCAAATCTTGATGTACTCTATATACTCTGACATGACAGGCTAAGATTGAAGTTCCTAGAAGCTGTCCAGGAGATTTTAGACAGAGGTCTTGTTAAAGCAGGAGAGATATGTCTTTTCTCTCCCCAATCTCCTAACTCGGAGGATTGACAGATTGTCACAATCAGTATTAATAGTCCCAGAGTGGCTTGGGGTATCTCTCAATTAGTCTTTCTTCAAAGAGTTTTGAAACAAATTTGTTTAAAAAAAACATCCGAAGGTCGATCTGTGACTTAAATTTTTAATTCAAAACCTGATCATGCTTTAGGCATGAGTCATTCTTCTACCCTACTGTGGCCAAAGGCTGGCAAAATCCTGATGCATCCCACAATAACAAAGCACCAGAAGTGACCAGGATTTGCATAGCTCATGTATAATTTTGCATTTCCAGCCACAAGCCTCCCACTTGCTGTGTGGCTTTTTATTCTATGGTCACCCAGACACATCTCCGTAAGCCCCTCAGTGTATTCCAAACAGAATCTCCCCTGCTGGGAAAGAGAACAAAACCCCCCAAAACAGGGGGGTATGCGTCTTCTTTGGAGCTTATAGTGACCCTGTGGCCATTTAAACCATGTGGATCCAATCTCTGTCTCACTGCTGATAAACAGTGCCTGGCAGATTCTCACAGACATCCCTTTTCAGCCTCCTCACACATGTGAAACAACACCAGCACCTTTGCCCTAGCAGGGCTTCACCAGTTTTGACAGGTGCCAAACCACCTCTTCAGATCCTCCTCCCAGAGAATGCTCCCCCAGCACAAGTTCCATTTTAGCAGAATTCACATGTGCTGTGAAACAACAAGGACAGCAACAACAAAACTGAGAGCACAGGGTCACTCTTCCGTAGGTCCCAGTTTCTGTTGTGTTTGTCTCATCTCTGGTGGCACTGGACATATGAAGAGAGGACAAGTCCCACAAGATAGATGCTGACTACATGACCACACACTGAGCACTAGAAGATACTTGGACAATGAACCAACAGGAAAGGTGCAAATTTTTATAGGGAGTTCTCCTTCCTATTCTGGTTGCTTAACAAGCCAGTTTGCCAATTAGTGGAATTTCTCCCAGCATATTTGCATTCTTGAACTTTTTCCTTTCTACTTTTCCCCACTGCAATAGTCACAAATTCTCTCTGTGTTCCACATTTTCTGCTAATCTCTCCTTTCAGCTTGCCTTGATGCTTATTTGGGTCAACTGCAAGCTGAGGCACCAAACTTCTGAGTCAATCAGGACTGTTCCTTTGACCAACAATTTTCCCAGTATTTGTAGGAAATTCAATAACTCTGGGAATGCTGCTCATTCATTAGATCTATCAAATTTGTCAGCCAGAGTCAGGAATCACTGGGAGTGGAAGAAAAATCAGACAGAGATAATGATCATGCAAGTCTTATTCCAATGGGAAACTACAGTACTGCTAAAGCTGGGGACCTCTGCTAACTAATGTTATCCCATTAAACCTTGAAGTCCCTCTGCACCACTGCAGGAAAATACAAGGTTTGCTTCTAGCAATGTCCTGGCAGGGGTACCCTGGGTGGCTGATTCAGCAGTCCTGCTGCAGAGTGCCAGCTGCAGCGTGCTCAGTGCACTTATTCAGGCTGGGAGAGCAGTGAAGGACTCGCTCACACCTCTCCTCACCATCAATCTTGTCACCCTGCCAAGCACACTCGAAGTGACAGCTGTGCAGGCATGACATGGAAACAAGAACTGCTGTATCATACTCAGCTTCCAGAGGCAGCTCTAAAACATGGGAAAAAACCCAAAGATGGAGCCATAGAGAGGTTACAAAACACCCTCTCAAACAGGTCTGGCTTGGGTTGCCTGTTGAGGACAAACACTCCACAGCAGACACATACCCAGGGCTAGTGGGGTGATCCTGCCCCACTGCTCTGCTCTGGTGAGATCCCCCCTGGAATGCTGCATCTAGCTCTGGAGGCCCCAGCATAAAGAAAAGCACAGACCTGTTCAAGTGGGTCCAGAGGAAGTTTCAGAAACCTACATGTACATTCTACTGTGGTGAATAATAACAATACAATTAAAATCAAACCCTAGCCATTCCTTCATCAGATGCTTCAGGCCATCTTTCAGAGTATTCCTGTTTCTTGTTAATTTGCACTTTCATATTTCATAAGAAGTTTATTTACCCGTTTTAACTGTCACAATGTGACAGGGCACTTGGGTCCTGGCTGAAAACCGCATTTTTCGTCTTCAACTATTTCATGCAATTGCAGCACATTTGAGAAAGACCCTCACTAACCCTTATGCATGAATTCAACAGCACCCATTTCTGCTTCTCCTTTATTATACACCCCTGTTACAGAATTAGATCGGAAACCCCACTATTTCCACTTTCATAACCCTTCCAGTTTGCAAAACATTTTCCATCCCATCCAAAAAAATTGGGAGATTGTTAGAGCATTAGCTTAATTTCATAATTCAGCAAAGAACAAGATTTGATCTACTTCCAGCTGTTGATCTTGCAATAAGTGTTATACTTTTATAGATCAAGGGTATATTTAAAAAAAAAAATAAAAATCTTAGCATTCCTTATCACCATAGTGTCCAGTGGCTGGAATGAGTATTAGGTATTCTGCTACATGCTATGCTCACACAGCACATTGCAAAGCACCAAAATTCTCCCTAAGAAATTAGCTGGATCCTGGAAGACTGCCCAGAAGGATAGTTTTGTATGAAGAATATGCAACTGCCTAACATTAGCACCTTTGGGGTTTTTTAAAACTCTGCTCACACTAAGTCACTCTGGAAACAGAACATGCAACTGCTCCACTTGCTAAAAACTGACTTGAGAAAGGAGCAGCCAGAACTGGAAACCAAATTACAACACAGATTATGTACCACATTCTGAAGTGCCACACCAAAAGACCAAACCCTTCCCAGGCTAAACACCTGCACAGAAGTGAGCAGAGAGCTGAGACAGGGACAAGTATTCCTCAGAGAAGAGATCTTGGCTGCTCCCAAAGTTTACCACACGATTTCGAAGCCTGTAACTGAAGACCTGGACCTAGCCCATGTTGTCTTCTTCTCCCTGCTCTGCTACCACCAAAAATATTAATATTTGATTTCTACAACCTGAAGGAATGCCTGCTTTCCCAGCCAGAAAATAACATGATCTTCTCACCACCAGTCACAGTCAAAGAAGTCCTGATGATTCAAACTGCTTGCTTTCCTCCCCACCCCCTCCCTCCCCCCATTAAGGGCTAGGCATTGTTACTGCTATATTCCCTCTCCATCTTTCTCTGTGCTGCCAATATAACAGGATCAATTGTTCGCCCACCCTCCCTCTTCCTCAAAATGCAAAAAAACGTGTTGAGACTGAAGAATTCAATCAGTGGGCTTCACGGGGGAAAAATAAGATTCTAGATCTCTTCAAGGACATGTCCCAGAGCAAGGAATGTGTCTGAATTTACTTTTGTTTATGCCCATCTGGGGGCAGGCAGAGAAGAGACATTTTAGTCAGGCCTGGCTGGGTGATATACAACAAGTTTTTGAAAACATTGTGGAACTGAGTTTCCTCACTAGCACAAGGTAATAAACCTGTCACACACATGGGAGTACAATGTTGACAGCACTGTCTCTACAGTGTGATCAGTCTCATGAAAGATCTTCCAGCTTGTTTCTAGTCAACTACATGCAGATTTAGCAGATTCCTAGGCTCTGCCTTCCTACGAATTATACCACACATCAGAGGGTGCGAAATCAGGCAAAGCCTACAGTATTTCAGTGTTAGGCTTCATGCCACTGTATTTCAAGCTGTGGCAGAATTGCCTTCCCTCAGCATCCTCATTCCGGGTCTGAACTAATAATATCTTGGTGAGTCCTGCACACCCATGAAGCAAGAAGTATCAAACCAAGTCCTTGATGAGAGCATTTTTGGAAAAACAGGGATAATTAAATCATTAATTCTACCTTGAGTGGCATATTCCACACTAGCCCAGGCAGGACACTTCCAATTTAAATATTTCTGACTCCTTATCCTTTAAAACATTTACACAAACACAAGACACACTGACTAATTCTGACCACTCTCCTTAACTGGTCTGCAATATTTTACATGTAATCAACAACTCATCTTTAAAATCCTTACAGAACCCCTGGAGGCTTTTTGAAGATCTTTCTATAACACTTTTACTCAGTGAAATCTACACATTAGTGTTCAATGCGCATTGCTATATTTAGTTTTCAAGAAACATGACGTTCATTCCACAGAAAGATTGGTAAAAAATATAACAGTGACCTAATTATTTGTAATAAATGTGTTGCCAAGGTATTTCCATTGTTTTTCCTATATACAATATATTTCTAAAGCATTGTAGGAGTAAATTTAGGAACCAAACCAAGAAGAAAAAAAGTTTCTCTAACAAACCTGAGTTTGGTCAATCAGTCATTATGAAATAAAATAAGGAAAATAAAATACCCCCACAGTCTGTTCTCCTGTATTGTCCACAAAAATCAGATTCATTAACTGGTGTGCAATAAGCCAATAATTACACATTTGAGAGAGATATAGATTATTTATTTCAGAGTTGTGCAGGCCTGGGTGCTCTGTGGTATTCTACAAATCAAGAACATCAGCTATTAAAACTTTTTACTATTTATACATTTTAGCAAACAAACGGGTTAGGCTGCAAGTTACATAGTTCTCTTGTTAATTAGTATTCTATTTTTGGTTAATGACTCTCTTGCTTCTCATGCTAGTTAGTCCCCATGCACAGGCTTTCTCTTCTTCTGAGCTGGGTTTCTCAGGTCAGTGGTCTGTTGAGTTGGTGGTTGTGATCTGCCCCTGCAAGAATTACCTTCTACCCAGAAAGAGAGCTGATTCAGCACAGTTGCTTTATTACTTTCTTCCTTATCTTGGGAGTTCTGCTAAATGTCCCTGGGGCCCATAAATTCTGCATTCTTTGTGTCCACTATCAGTGGTACATCCTTCTTCCCAAGCCTAGGTAACCTCCCCCTGGGTCTGAGACCACTGAAACATAACATGTCCAGTCCTAAACCTTAACAAGGCAATTCTACCCACAAGTAATTTGTTTTTCTAACACATGAACATCTCTCAGAGCTTGTTAGCTGCTATCTGTTTCACTGACTAAATCTTCTTGTTGATTAGGCTTGAAAGCATGCGAGGACCAAACATCAAAGAACATCCTTTCTTAAGAAAATTCAGTGGCTCTACCAAAAAGGTTTACCTACTGCCTGTTCCCAAATCTGAATATATGAAAAAAGTGAAGTTGTTGCAGCTACCCCCATGTCATTTTTGATTAAATCCCATCCACTGTTTCAAACACTGAAATTCAGCCTATATTAATTTTAATTGGTGATTAGTTGTATGTACTACAAGATAACAGATACAGCCTCATTAGTACTATTTACAGTGCTCATCCATAACATGACAGAAGGGAACTAAGAAATAATTTAATCTCATGTTAATGAGCAAAAATAACCACATCTGAAAGTTCATCATAAAATCCTGACCTTTGAAGCAAGCTTGTTTGAAAATCACCATAACAGAAGGTGAGCATTTGACAAATAGCATAAGGTTCCATTTTCTTAGTAGACTATGTTATTCCAACAGCTTTGCTTCTCCCCAACTGGGTTACACAAGCAGCTTCCCTCGTCTTCTCTATCTGGGGCATTGGTTTTCCAGGCGATCCCAAGGATCCATGGACTTCTGAGGGATTTCAAGTGGTAACTAATAAAGCACCTACAAAGTGTATGCATGATTCTCAATATTCCTGAGTGGTCTGGTCCTCTTCTGAGAGACATTTAGCATTCCAGTAATTTGGATTATTTGAGAAATCACCTGACTAAAGGGCAAACTATTAGGAGCAAAAACTGTAGCTTACACTGAAAATGTACAACACCCCATTTTATTGACTATAAAGCAACAGAACAGAGACAAACATGAATAATGTTGCTGGACTGACAAGGTCTGGTTGGAAATCATACATATAGTTTTCTTTGCTGATTTCCATTTTAAATAAGCAGTCTCACATTCAGATGCCCTGTCCAAATTCAGCATTTAACAGTTTACCAGCCCAAGTAAGCAAGAACCGCCACCCTTTCCCACAGAATTTTTATGCTGATGGCATCCTTCCATTCCCCTTAAAGTTAGGGTGAGAATAGCTGTTGGCTGAAATTACCTGGATTGTAAAAACTGAATCAAAACAAGAAAAGATGTGGTGGGAGTCAGATGCTGTGACTTCCCTGACTGTCCAAAGGGACTGGTCTCCAGTAAAACACTGCATCTGGGACCAACTGGTCCCAGTTCCAGAGGAGCCAGACCAGCCTAGCATGAGCAAGTGCCTTACTAAGCCACTGATTCCAGAGCTTATTTCTACTATTCACCTATTCTCAGCTGCCTGGAGGCTGCACCCTCACCTTCAACTCATGAGACTCTCATATATAACTCCTTGCTTTAAAGCACCTCATTAAGTCCTGGATCTCCTTTTAACTATACTCCTGTAAATCAACAGGCTCTCTACTGCAGTCAATAAACCACATGAGCAGGGGTTAGTTCTCAGCATCTGGCTCAAATCCACCTCTATTTTGGCTAATTGATACCTCTAAGTGAATAACTGTGTAGAAATGACCTTTGGTGGGAAGAGACTTAAATCTCAGGAAAGTGTTTCTTATTTTACTAACCCAGGCTGCTGCTTTCCCAGAAAAGCCAATCTCTTGTTCCCAGCATGACTAAGAGCAGAGGTATCTTTCAACAACACTATTTCCTCTCTTCTACCAAAGCCTATTGGGAGCCAAAAAAAAGGCTGGATGAAGCTAAACACGTTTTTTCTTTGAACAAATCTTAGCTAGCATCAGGCCTGGAAACTCAGCAGCATCCTAGAGGTGACCTTGAAAGGAAATAGTTTTGCTTTGCCCAGCTTTAAGAAGAAGCAATTAAAACTGCCTACACACACTGCACAAAAGCTTGTTAGCAGGCACAACAGAGCTGAGCCCCTCAAATGCCACGTTGTTGGCTTGCTGCAGACATCCCCCAGCACCACAGTACTGCACGAACACAAGACAGCCTGCAGCATGTGGATTGTCAGGGCAGGTGACTGGAAAGTTTCTTTAGTCCTTAGACCCTGTGGTTGAGAGAAGTTTCTTCCAAAAAGCAGGCAGTCATAAATCAAGGGGCAGCTTTCTGACTCAGCAAAGACAGCATCACCTTAAGTGACACTGATAAATGAGGCTGCAAGGTTTTCTTTGCTACGCTACCTTCTGTTTAGCTTCCTCTGAAATTTAACTGCATAAAATAACATTAATATAAAGAGGAAGCCAGGTGTGAAATGAAACAATTCAGATGTGGTGTTTCATCACAGAGTTGATGGTATAAAGTAGAGAATAACAGAATATTCCAAGTTGGAAGGGACCCACAAAGATCATCAAGTCCAACTCTGAAGTGAATGCCTGTACAGGGATCAAACCTGTGACCTTGCTGTTGTTACCATGCTCTGACCAGCTGAGTCTAAAAACTCATATGAATTGGGGAATATGTAGGTATAATTTATTTATAGGTCAGTTTGTTCTGAGTCACACCACAACCCCTGCAGAGAACAATTTAGTTGTATTAATTGTCAGCTTTCATTAAACACTTGGAAAATCTTCTGGGCTGAAAGTCCAGCCCAGACCCTGATTTCAGCAGAACTGAGTGATGGCCACTGGTGCTCACCTTTGCTATCCCTCAGTTGGGAGCCACCTGAAAACAGCCAGATCTCAGTGCCTAGGGAGGGGTCAGTGGGATTCCATTCTGGCTCCTGGCAGCTTCCTGGGGTCACTCTGCAGGACCACAGAGGAAAATAAGTAACTCTGTTCAACTCTGGGATTCAGTGGAAGAGAAGGAAGAGATGGAAATCATGACTTCCATGGGAAATACAAGGAAAGCATTCATTACTACTACTGCTAATAAATTATGTAATTCTTTGTAGGTTTGAGATAAGCAGATGAATAACCATGCCTCATTTTAAAGCCACTATGTCTTAATGGAAGTACCAAAGATTATATGAATGATCTTACACAAAATAATTAACTTCAAGGATATGAACTAAGTTGTGAGTTGTGTTGTAAAGGTGCCTTGGCTTTTGAATTAGTGAGATACAAATTTGGGGAGGCACACACAAAAGGAAAACAAAAATCCATATTGGAAAGAGGGAAAAAAACTCAACTCAGAAAGCTTAAATGTCATTTACTTACAGTAGAAGTAAAGGCTACACAAAAATTTAGAGAAAAAAAAGTTTTCAAAACATATATGGGGACTTCTGATAATATCCCCAATATCTTCTAGTAGCAGCAATCTGGGATCTCTATCCAAATTCTATCTTTACTTCTTCTTCCTTCCATCCTCCCAACTCCTCTCTGGTAGCAGTAATGCCTGGCCATGACATCTCATCTTTGTGAAAGCAAAATCCAACCCTACTTGCCCTACTGTGTTAGATCTGAATCACAGAATCCCAGGATGGGTCAGGCTGGAAGGGACCACTGTGGGTCATCTGGTCCAACCTCCCTGCTCAAGCAGGGTCATTGCAGAGCACATGGCACAGGATGGTGTCCAGATGGTTCTTCAATGTCCCCAGTGAGGGACACTCTCCAGCCTCTCTGGGCAATCTGTCCCAGTGCTCGGACACTGCACAGGGAAAAAGTTCTTCCTCATGTTCAGGTGGAACTTCCTGAGCCTCAGTTCCTGCCCGTGTCCTCTTGTCCCATTGCCTGGCACTGCTGAGCAGAGCCTGGTCCATGCTCTGACCCCTCCCTCCAGACAGTGACAGACATTGATGAGGTTCCCTCTCAGTGCCTCTTCTCCAGGATGAACAGGCTCGGCTCCCTCAACCTTTCCTCAGAACTGAGGTGTTCCAGTCTCTTCATCATTTTTGTCACCCTCCGCTGGACCCCCTCCAGGAGCTCCTTGTCTCTCTTGTCCTGAGGATCCCAGAACTGGACACAGCACTCCAGACTGGCCTCACCAGGGCTGAGCAGAGGGGCAGGATCACCTCCCTGACCTGCTGGCAATGCAGTTCCTAAAGCACCCCAGGATCCCACTGGCCTTCTTGTCCCCCAAGGCACTGCTGGCCCATGGACAGCTTGTTGTCCACCAGCACCCCCAGGTCCTTCTCTGCAGAGCTGCTGCCCAGCAGGTCACCCCCAGCCTGTGCTGGTGCCTGGGGTTGTTCCTTCCCAGGTGCAGGACCCTGTATTTGCCCTTGTTGAATTCCAGGAGGTTCTTCCCTGCCCATCTCTCAGCCTGTCAAGGTCCCTCAGAAGGGCTCACAGCACTCTGGGGTATCGGCCACTGTTCCCAGCTTTGTGTCACCAGTGAACTTGCTGAGCAGGCATCTTCCCCTTCATCCAAGTCATTGATGAGTAAGTTAAACAATACTGGGCCCAGTATAGAACCCTGGGGGACACCACTAATAACAGGCTTCCCACTGGCCCCTGTGCCACTGACCACGAGCCTCCAGGATCCGCCATTCAGCCAGTTCTCAATCCACCTTGCCATCCAGTCATGTAGACAGGACTTCCTGAGCTTGCCCATGTAAGAGTGTCAAAAGCCCATCTGAAGTACAGATAAGCAATACCCACTGCTCTCCCCTTGTCCATCCAGGTAGGCCTTTCATTGTAGATGCCAACCAGGTTGGTCAAGCCTAATGTGACTTTAGTGAATCCATGCTGACTGCTACTGATCACCTTCTTGTCCTCCTCTATGTGGATAGAGATGGCCTCAAAATGAGATGTTTCATCCCCTTTCCAGGGACTGAGGTGCAACTGACTGGCTAGTGATTCCCTGGGTTCTCCTTCTTGCCCATTTTGAAGACTGGAATGACATTTGCTTCCTGCACCTCAGGCATCTCTCCCAATCACCACATCCTCTCAAAAATCCCATCAAGGCCCATGGATTTGTGGATGCCAAGTTTACCTGGGTGATCTCTAACCCAATTCTCCTTGACCAAGGGGAAGTCATCCTTCCACCAATCCTTTACCCCAGGCTCCTGGATCAGGGATCCCTGAGGGCTGATCCTGTCATGGAAGACTGATGCAAAGAAGGTGTTCAGTAACTCTGCCTTCTCTGCATTCTCTTTGCCTCTTACTTGTTAATCCAACAGCATGACTGCAGAGGAAAATTACAGGCCCACTGCTGGAATTACATCAATTTATGAGTTCAGTAGTGTCTATTTGGAGGGAGCAAGCAACTATTTTAAGGCTGCTGGCATTCTCAGAAACAATTTCTGGAGAGAATTTCTATTTACATTAGTGCTACTACTCTGCATGATTACTTCCCACAAGAAATATGGACTGTTTAACGATAAACCAGTCACCATTTTTCCACCAAAGGAGTGCTATGCAGTCATTCAAGGCTGATTCCTTTGGATCCATTTATTTTCTGGGTTCCTCGCTTTGTACCAGAGTTTCATTTTTCTTCTAGCTGAGCTCTGTCTTCCTTCTTGGCACTTTTAAAAATCCTTATAAAGTATTTTTATACTGCACAAATTAAATCAGTTTTTAGAACAAAGACATGGAAAAATCTACTGTGGCTGGTTTTGTCCAACAGAGATCCATGGCAATCTCCAGCTGTCTTCTCTTTAATTCAGAGCTTCTCGAGATGAGGGTAGGGTGGTGGTTTTTTGCTGGCTGATCCACTTCTTCCCCCCTCCAAATTCTTCTCTGTTCTCTGCCTGGTCTCTGTTCTCAGGCTGGGCTGGGAAAACGAAGAAACCTGTGGAAAAAAACAAGGAACAGTGGTGGAACAGTGTTAAAAGAACACACACGAGTGTGGCTGGTGTTGTGGCTGTGTCAGGAGAGCCCTGGGACGCAGAATCCTGCCTGGCAGCACAGATCCAAGGGACAATGATGCTTGGGAAGCCATTGGCAGCATGCAGCCATCCTGCCTCGCATGTGCAGAGCAAGCAGGTTAAAGTCCTCTTGTAAAGTTATAAATCAGAGTATTCCTCTGGCCCCCTTTCATGCAAACACACTCCAAACTCCAGGCTTGTAATGGGTTAGGTGCACCACCTAATTAGTGGCTTGTCTTCATTTTCTTTTGCCTGTATTCATAGTCAGGATTGAAACACGAAGGAGATTAATTTCTTGTTCGGACTTGGTTGTTTATTAAATCTTATCTAAAGTACTGAGTTTTTCAACACTTCTAGTTACCAGCTAAAAGCAAGCAAAATGGAGGTGAATTTATCTAGTTACAAGGTCTTTTAAAGCTAAACCGTTTAATAAAGAGCTAATGCCTATATTATTTATATTTTTGACTCTATAACCAAACACTTGTGACCTGGAGTGCAGTACTATCTAACCAAAAACTACTACCTGAAAGGATGAAGAAGAAGGAAGAAGAAGGAACAAAAAGGAGAGACAATGCCCAAAAACCTCCATCTTGTCCCATACCTATTACAATATTCTAAAAACCCCAAATTCCAAACCCTTCACCATGTGAAATTACACACTTCTATTCTAACTACACACCTGTGACTAACTCCATCACTCAAATTTGGAAGCCTTCTCCAAGGCCTCAAGTCAAAAGCAGTGTTCTCTTCGGAGTTGGTGTCAGAAAGCACAGAAAGTTCAAAACTCTCTGGCTTCTGGGTTCCAACACAGGCTAACAAAATCAAACCCTCCCCAAAACAAGCAGAAAGATGGGAAAGCAGAAAAACGAGCCCATCAGAGCAGTTCAGCAGGCTGCTTGTGATTATAAAGTCCTGACAATACAGGTGAGAGGCATCTTGCTTTCATTCTGTGGCCTATCTTTAATTCCCCGTTACACAACACAATAGTCCAGCCCCAATGGAGAAAATTGCTGCACATACAGTGAACTCCCACGAACAATAAAATGCAGCTCAGTCCTGCTTATTCATCATATCCCTGTGACCTTGAGATATTTTAAAAGACAATGAGAACACCTGAGACCTTCAAGTCTGAAAAGCTCTATGCACATAGGAATGACTTCTTTTTCAAGAGGAGTTTTGTTCAAAATGAACAGTGTCTATTAGGCATGCTAAAAAGTGAGAGGAACAGATAAGTAGCAAAGAGCATTTCCTAGCATCAGAAAGTAGGTCACATCTAGAGTCTTTTTCTTCCCCAACTTGAGGTGCTTCTGTTCCCCTCCCTTTCTTCTCCAGATCTTTCCCTAAATAAACTTCTTGAGAAAACAAAGACCTCCTTTTCCTGGTCTAAATGAGGGAAATACTTTTCCCAGCCCACTCTATCTCTGCAGTTTGTTTAAATCCTCTACTGATTGCCATGTATTTGACAAGGAAGACAACATGCAGCAGCAGAGGTGATATAAATCATATTGCATGAGCCTGGAAAGAGCTACACCCATCATTGCTGCCAGGGAATTTCATGGCAATCCACTCCCGTGGATCACCTTCAGCTCTGCCAACAGGGATCTCCGTGGCTGAAGAGGGATGCCCTTGAAGGTGGTGACATGAGTAAGGGTCTGTCAGAGAGGGTTACATTAATGCATGTTTTGTCCTTTCTATAAACATAAAGATATGAAAATTGTTTTCATTTTGAGTAAAGGTTGGTTTGTGTTACATGGCATGTGGGAGCATCTGAAACACTGGGACAGCTCCTGGGGACTGCTGCAGTGAAGCAGCAACGGATGGTTTCTATCTAGGGACTGACATGAATGGAAAAGCCTGACATTTAGGAGGGTATGTTAATTTATGTCCAGGATTTCTTCAGGGACCAATAATATTGATTTAGGACTTTGTTCTGATGACAGCTGAAAGGTGTGAACTGGGAAAATTTCTGTGCCGTGCCAACTGCTTCCCCTAATTACTACCTGCAATAGCAGCCTGGAGTTCTTGCTCCTTTTTCACCTTGAGTCTTAAGACAGGATGCTGCCAGGGGCTGAGCCATCCCTCTTGGTATCCTGCACCAGGACCTCACTATAGCTCTTGACATGTCCTGAAAGTTAAGTTGGAGCTGCTTTCAGTATAGAACTGAAGACAAACTTAGCATCTGGGTTTTGCACAGCCTAGAGTACAATGTAGATGTTAGTGGGTTGTGGGGGAAACCATACAAAAACACACCAAAAAAAGAAAAACCAACCAACCAACCAACAACCAAAAAACAAAATAAAAAAGCTCTCAACCTTGTATTTCTCCTTTGGGCACAGAGAACTTGTCCCATGGGTAGAAACAGCCAGAGCCACTACCTTTCAGCACATTAGGTTACGTCTGTTTATGCCATATACAACCACACAAATTCCCTCTCCTTGCAGTTAAAGGGGTTGATAGCTGTTCCCCTGCTCTCTCTGGAACTTGTGAGCATTTTTAGTTCCCACCTGTGGTCAGACAACACTGCCTTGGCTTCCCTGTACAGCCAGTCCAGATATTAATTAGTCCAAGTAGGGTGTCCCACTGGGAAGTCACCTGTGATAGAGCCTGAAATACAAAAGATGCCTTTCTTTCGTTGTTTTGTTCTTTTGAATTGTTTTGTATATGAGAGCACAGCGTCATGCTCTTGTGTTCAATTTTAAGGGTTTCATTTTTCCTGTGAAATTCTTGAAGAAGGAGAATTGGACGCAACACACAAATTTTCTTATAAAATGAATAATCAAAGTTCCTAAGTTTCATCCTTTGGCTTTTTAGGCAGAACTAAAGTGCATGGAACAGACACAACGACATTTTCCTGATGCTTTGCAGTGTTCCACCTTGCAAAGCACCCCTGAACCACAGGAGGCTGATCTTACAGCTTAGGAGGCATTGTCTGAGCAGAAGNCTTCTCCTTATGAATTTTTCAAATTTGCAGTATCTTTTTCCTTCTGAAATGAGAAAAGCACGAAAAGAAGGCATGAGATTCTCAGCTAATATGTTTAATATTTTCTGCTGCCCTTCCTGAAACTTTATCTCTTCTTTGAAAAAAGGAACTGTGCAACCCAATTGCATAAGAAGAATGTCTTGCAGACATTGAAATAAGTGTAACTGGTGCAGAGCTACTTGGCTGCTTCTGAAGGAAACCACAAGCAGTGGCTTGCAGACAATAAATGCTCCCCTTTCATCTCTACTCAGAGATCTAAAGCTGATCTCTTTAATGCCACAATTGCTGACTGCTTTCTTCCCAAAGAAACCACCTCAGGGAGGAGAAAAATAAAATTCCCTTACACAGTGTGCTGCCCACAAAGAACTCAAAATGTAAAAAAATAAAAATACAATGGACTGTTAAAAACCACCTTAAAAGCATTGGGTGCGGGATCTTTCAAAAACTGAAAGCAGCATCTAGCAAAGGTTAGTTAGTTAACACCCAAGGCTCCACCAACCAAACAGACCCTGCCCAGTCTGAGTCCTTGCACACAATAAACAGAAATAAAGTCCCAGTAGTACATGTCAGAGGTTTGTTAAGAAAAGCAGTTTAAATCAATTCTGCCTCAAATACAGACAAACCCATTCATGGGATTGTCTTTTCTCTGAGACCAGGTTGCACATAGTGGATAATGCCTAAAGATGGAACAACACGTGTACCTCATGAAAATCTAATTGTTGGGTGAGAACAATATGTAAATATTACTACTGGATGTCACTGTCATTGTCAGTACACAGCTGTATACTGTATATATATATATATATATGTATGATGTATGTGTTTATAGAATTAGAATATAT